>JAMAGU010000015.1:93465-322437 GCA_023626375.1 Talaromyces sp. PF30-5 | reverse complement strand
TGCACCACCTGAAAAACAAACTGGGGTTTTCATCTTTTTTAGGTTGGTCCCTATTCGCACCCCCCCCCCCCCCCCCCCCCCCGGGACGCGACTATAAATTGAGCTCTTCTCTCACTTCAAATCTTTTCTTCTTCTTTCCTCCCCCATCTTCAACCCTCCATACCCCGTTGTTCCCTCCCTGATCACTTCGCTTGGACTCCAAGCCCGGCACTCCACTTGTCTCTTGCCCCGTTTTGAGAACTCTCAACGGTACTTCCATTATTCCTGTGCGAAAGTTCAGATGCGGACGTCTCACTGCATACCACCGAGGGGATTAACATGATGTTGCAGGTGTAAAAGCCAGTGCTGTCAAACAGTGCTCTTCAACTCATGTCTCTTCGAGGACGCAATAATCTGGAGGGTCAAAGCTCCAGAGGACTTGTTTCCGTTACAAACGTGCTTTGAGGAAGGTTGAACCGACCGTGCGGATCCGCAATGCTTAGTCTCTGGGCCTTACAGAGAGGCCTGTGGGCTGTCGGTGTGTAAAGGCTACAATCACAACGTTTCCGTTCTGGAGAGATTCGTCTCATCAGGCAATTTTTGAACCTCCCTCGAGTGGCCATAGCGGTCACTCACCCTTTTTTATTGCCCCCGGTGAGCTTACATCGGGCAACAGCTTCTGCTTGTTGGGACAATGGATTCATACCTTCTCGTGGTGTCCGGTGTTAATCCCCTCTGGGGAGACCGAATTGAATCCACCTGGTGAGTCTTCTTAGTGCATGGTTTAGTCTTACTGTTAGCAGTTCATCAATTAGTAAAGGCCAGTCAATATGTTGGATCGAGGTTTGAAATGTGTCAGTCAAGCTCTGAGTCTACCTTCTTCTCTCCAGTAATTTTTCTTCCATGGCTCCATCGTGCCACATTTCCACCCTTCCTTGCTGCACCCTGATGCGCAATCTCAAGCTCCTGAAGTCGTGTTACAACTCTCAAGTCATCCTTATCCCTTAGAACTCTAGTCTCTAGGTGATTCTTACTTGTAATCACCCCCATTTAATACCTTTGATCTGCTCATGCGTGACTCTCCATGTCTCACTCTCAGGTTACCGGTTTTCTCGTTGTTCACGTTGTTCGCGTTGTTTGCCCCGCACGTCCCCGCACCAGCAGAAGCACCCTGCCGCAGCCCGCACTTATCGCTCCCGCCAGCTAGTGCTACCGTGTCGGCCAGTCGCTCCTTGTATACCTCTGCCACAAGGTCACCGGCGCTTTTGAAAATTGGCAATTTCAGTATATTCAGCTATACCTCTGGTCTGTTCGATCCGGTATACACACACAGGATGACAGGTTCCATGGTCTTTTCCACCTCAATTCCGGGGGGGGAGGGGGTTCACCCTCTTCTCCGCTGCGCTCGTGGTAGTCGTCTTGGATTTCCAAAATCCTCAAGTTTCACAACTTCTTCAGTGAAGGATCGGTGATGGGGCACATTAGGCTCAATCGATAGCTGTAAATCGAATAACCATCATTCCCATAAAAACAGGATGCAATCAGTAACTTTCCTAGTAGTAATGTCCACGGGTGTGACCACCCACGGGCGGCAATAACTGTCTCCATACGGTCCTTCATACTCAGAATTAACCAGCAAAGATCTTAAGGCTGTTCCAAGAGACCGAGAATGATGTTAGTCGGCGTGTCGCACTGGGATAGTCTGCGTTCAAGCTTAAAGCCCTGGACTAGTAAACAGAGCCCCGAGTTTCGCACATTTCAGCCCTCATAGGAACAAGCAGAATCAGACTAGATTTGAAAAAGGGCTTGATGTTTGTCCAAAGGTATGCATACGACACCGGCATTCAAGTTCTTTCTTTAAAATCTCAAGTTGAACCTTGGAATAGCCTGAGGAGCACTTCAACATTTGAAGTTGAGCCTGGGGAGGGATCTTGAATCTTGGTATTTGGAATTTGGGTAGACCAAAATATACTTCAGAAATTCTCCGAACTACAGTAGTAGTTCTCCGGGGCTGAGGTAAACCCCAGTTAACCTTCAATGTTCCACCTACACAACCATCCCATCTCTACATACTAGTAGTAGTTTAAAAAACCAGATAGACTTGGAAATCCTATCATCTAATATCATTCATTCAACACTAACACACCCAGTAAAAACCCTCTCCGCCGTGCCCTTATCAGCAACAGAATTAGTCACAGCCCCAACCAATAACCGCCACTTATCTTATCGCAGCAGACGTCACCAATCGCAAGCAGTCGCATCCAAGATAGAAAACCATCCTTCTAGTAGCATCTTGGCACTAATTTACTGGCACTAAGATCTGTTCCTACCTAGCCAAGGGGTACAGACTCGGACTACATCAACTACCTAGCTTATTAGCCTCTAGCCCCACCCGATCCCGACAGAGAACCTCATACTCGTATTTAAACCGATAAGCCCCGATAGCGTCTATATTCTTCCAATCTTCCCTTCCACATCTCTTCCAACTTTCATACCTACATATTCAAGTTACAGCTTCAGCTTGAGCTCAAGCTCTCGGGTACCTGCATTATCGCTGAGAAGACACACAGGATCTTGAAGTTCGCGAACATTTGAATCAGTTGACTCCAGATTACAATAAAAATGCCCGACGAATCACCCATTGTCTCGCACGGTCGTGGAGGTACGCTACATATCGGTGAAAACTTGAATGAAAAGGATCGCACTGACAGTCGACTTGAATCATGACAGGCCAAGGAAATATCGGACACGACTCGACGCAGTATGTACTTGTATAACGCAAAACTATGAAGCTGACGCTGAAACTGAGTTAACAATCCAGGTACATTGACGGCGAAATCGTCCGTGAAGGAGTCTACGGTGATCAAGGCGATGGCGCATACTCTGCCGGTGTACGTTACCTACCTTCAAGTTGGAACTCCACATGCACCAAGAAAAGGCCGGGGCGAAAACGAAAACGAAAAGCAGCTAACGTCGTTTATGTACAGCGCGGTGGCGCAGGTAATATCGGATCGCCAATGGTCCGTCCTACCTCCAAGGTTCCGCATGATGCGGAGATGATTCCTGAGCTTGCGATGCGGGATTCTACCGATGAAACATATCATACTGGGGTGGGGTTTTTTTCTAATTGATTTTGAGGGATAGTGGGTTCAAGTTGCTAACTGGTTTTTTTCTTTCTTTTCTAGCGCGGTGGTCAGGGGAATGTGCATCTTGATGCGGCGACGAAGGAGAAGAAGGTTGCGCATGAGGGGTTGGCGGATCGATTGAAGAATAAATTATTCGGGAAGAAGTGATTATCTACCGGTGCCCGGTGGATCTTGTGGATCAGGAGTGATGATGATGGATCCGGTGGAGAACATGATGTTATCGTTATCTGATTTTTTGATTCCCTTTTGTTTATTGATTTATTGCTTAGGACGGTTCATGAGGTTTATTTTGACTTGCAAGATGCAGTGTTTTTTACTTGTAGATTGAATTTGATTGCTGTACAATCCAGTATTCATTTAGTGTATCGAGAGTCCATGCTCAACCATCAGATTACCTCGTGAAACAAACAGCGCCAAACCATAATGACAGTGACAGGCAAAAACAAAGCTAGCATGTACGAAAGGGAATGAACAATAGTAAAATGAAGAAGAATAAATGAGACAAAACACCGCAAGAGGAAAATCAGCCCCTACCCTCGTGGTCCATGTATCGTAACGGCATTAATGCATAAGTGCAGTGGAAGCGAGCAAGGGAAACATCAAATGGCCAATATCCCATCGAAATCTGTGCAGAAAAACAAACGAACGCCGGCTGGGATGGTGATACATCATGGATTGCAGTCGATCAACGAAGGCAAATGGAATTATGAAGTAGCGCGGACGAAGGGGTCATCAATTTAGTCCTTGCTGAATCGTCGCTTGAACCAGCTCTTTCGCTTCTCTTCCTTGGCTGGCTTGCGGATGACATTCATATTCTGCTGCGGTGGTTGTGCGTAGCTTGATGCAGCCGGTGCGGGCGCCGTTGGTAGTCCCTGAGCGTTGAGGTTCGGGCCACCGCCGAAACCTTGGAATCCGTATTCTGTTTGGGCGCGCTCTTCGAGACGCTGTTGCTGCAGGGCCTGCTGCTGCAATTGGTCCATTGAACTGTTCATTGAGCTGGGATCGGTCGATTGGCCGTATGGGTCTGTTGAAGCGGAGGCGGATCCGGAGTTGGCGGTAAAATTATCGTTGGAACGGTGGTAGCTTTGCTGTTGCTGAGCATTGCCACCCCCACTGCCGTAGAAGCCGTGTTCGTTGGACATACGGGAGACATGACGCGGTCGGCGTTGGCCTGGATTCTGATTATAGGGGTAGTGATCGGGTCCTTGTGCTTGGCTCGAGCCTGCGCCGTAGTCGATGAAGCTGTCTGGGCGAGATTGGCTCCCGCGACCGTAAGAAGTGTTCTGTTCACTATATCCGCGGTTCTGATATGCATTGGAGCCTATTTAACGCATGATTAGCAACTCATCGAATGGCCGTTTTGGCTTTTCCATGTTCTGCATTGGATTTTGTAGAGGGTCTACTCTCTACTCACCATAGTAGCTGGTCCGTCGACTAAAGTCACCCATTTGCGAAGCAGCGCCCATTTGTGACGCCGCATCCTCTGTTGGGAAGAAATCAAAATCAGCCAGGGGTCCCTGGGACGGGGTTGAGCATAACGAACCTGTTCGGGCATATGAATTGGGGCGTTGACTTGAGTATGTACCGTAAATCGCAGCCTCGAACGAACGAATAGTATCTAGGGGACGCTCAAAACGGGGACGAGTGGGGTTTGACCAGTCGGGATCAGCTATAAACCACGCAAGGGTTAGCCAAAAGCTCGAATTCCATCCGGGATTCCAGTGTTGACAGCCGTCAAAAACGTGGACAAGGGATGAATATTTCAGGAGTGGGTATTGGGGTCGAATACAAACGTACTGATCGGATTTCCAAACTGATCCTTATGCTGTATATCTCTCAACGAGCCCAAGTTGGACTTCTCCAGCGCAACGGCCACTAAGTTAGACGCATTAGTTCTGTCCGGGACGATTCAAGGCGACCGCGCGATGGTGGCAGCCACCCCGTTGTGGGGAATGAGCGATAAGAACGCCCATTCCCGACAAGAAAGAAAAACGAAAAACGTACTCGGCTGTAACTCATTCATTGCGACGAGTGGATCGGCTTTGGTATGTAAATTGCGACGGGCCTTGTCCTCAGAGGATTCGGACAGATGACTTTTATGGCCTGAGGTGCTTGTGCGGCGGGAATTGTCAGATTTGACGCTGAAGCCACGACTCCGACGAGGAGTCTCGGATTGTTGGGGGTCGGCCATCTTATTAAGGGCGGGTCAACCGTTTCTTTTTAGCGTCCGAGATCAAGGCAACTGGGGGGATCTGAAACGGGGTGTGATCTGCTGGAGCTTTGGTGCTTGATGTGGAGCGGTTGATATGAAGGTGGGCACTGCCAAGAAGGTGTGTCGGCCTCGTAAATGGCCGGGGGGGGACGTTCGTCTGGTGCAAAATGAGACGCTAAAACCGGTTGTCTAGGCGCTAGTTTTGGGAATTTGGATGATTGAGAAGCTAAGGCCGTGTTTGAATGGAATAATGGAATGGCAGGTGGAGAAAGAGAGAGAGAGAGAGAAATAACGAATGATCGATCGGTGACTTCTTTTTGCAGCTTCTCTCTGTACAGCACAGAAGGGAAGAAAGAGAGAAAGTGGAGTTGCACCGTTTTTTGATTTGACCTTTCCGGGCGACACAACGCCTTATATACAAGCACTCCCCCAAAGTCAAAACCTATGGCCAAGAGAGTTTTTTTTGCCGTGCTGCGAGTGGTTGACGACGAACGCCACGCAATGATTATTCTTAGGCTTGTACACTCTGTGGATGCCTGGGCAGATTGGCGGCTCTCACAGTTTGTTCCTCGAGGCCGCGCAATCCCGCTCTTTCGTGCCAAGTGGGTCGCATATCGTGTTCTAGCATCTTCGGACTCTCTCAATGGTGAAGAACGATGGTTCATGGATAAGAGTATTGTCCTCGTTCTACTGTTCTTTTACCCCCTTCGCTTGGGCGACACCGTGCCTGTCCCAGGGAACACAGCCCGGATGTCGCGTAGATGCGATTGGTGATGTTCTTCCTTAGTGTCCACCTAGTCTCGATCCAAAGACTCACGCCTCCAGGGACCGAGTGACAGACCTGCACTGAGGACCGATGGATCCTGCATTTTATTCAACTTAATTCAATTGTACTTCCCTTGTTCAGCAAGATCTCCCTTCGCATCATTGGATATGAGATATGCATCTGTACCTAAACCCTCTACTGATCAACATACAACACCCCAGCATTCAGACACACCATTGACTCTGAGACATTTCTCGCCTCATCAAGCGCTGATTGTCCCGAGGTTCCTTTGGCATCCCGCTCCAACTCAGAAAGAAAGAAAAAAGACCAAAAAAAAAAAAAAAAAAAAAAAAACCTGACTGGAGCGTGTCTGGTGATGCGTGGGTCTCCCGCTCTCTTCCAATTGGGGGGAATCGCGGGTAAGAAGAGATGCAGTCCCACTCGCACAAGAAAAAGAAAAAGAAAAAAAAGTATTTTTAGTTCATAAATTCTATCGCTTCCTCTAATGCCACAGATGGACCCTGCCGTTCATTAAAGAAATAGCCACCTGGGCAGTATACTCCCAATCAGTAATAGCCTGGATCGTCAACTTCCAAGGTTGTGGATGTCTCCCAAGGTCCAGATCAACAATGACATTGTGTTGCGCAAAATCGTGTTCATAACGGGAAAATATACATCACATACTCCGCAGTGTCGCTCTTCTTTATGTTCGGGCCTTCAATACTAGCCCTGATCGCAGTCCCGAATTATGAGGTATCTCGATTGGACACACCACCTGGGCCTGTGACTCAACAGGGTCACGGTGATAATATAGTACTAAGCCCTGAGGATCCCCCAATGATACTACCTAGGTGCATACACGACTTCCAAGGTTCAATGTTCCTTCTGCTCTGCCGTCAACTTCAGGGCTTGAAGCTGCGCATATTGACTCTTGTACTATGTAATACTAGTATGATGCATAGACAGGAACCTTAGAAAATATGAGGACTACTACCAACTATATAGGTACTTCAAATTAGAGATAACCCAATAAGAACAAATACCGCGCTGAGTTCTTCTAGTCCACGGGTACAAAATTTGAAATCAACACCATTTCTTGTGGATTCATTCTAACTGAATGCTTGCACAGCACCTGAGCAGTTTCCAGCCTCATACAATCCTATGTAAGCCCGAGGCACGCAATTCCAAGGTTTCTGGCAATGCATTGTACCAAAAAATGAGATCAAAGACCGCCCATGTCAATGGATGCTGATCAGGCTGTGTTAATGCTCATCAAGCCATGTCAATACTCGACCGCCCATGTCATTGACCAAAGTATTGAGCATATCAATGATGCTTTTCGTCTGGATCAGGCTAAAGAATACTATATTACCTTTAATGCACATGTGGGTTTACACGGCGCTGTCTAGGGAGTCCATTTGCTTTGACACAGTTCGAGGTCGTGTTTTGCGAGCTACTCAGCGCTCTTCAATGGACGAAAGATCCTTGGTATATGTTGCAAACTTCCAACGGTGGTGAAATCGCCTTTTGTGGCTTCATGCCTAGGTGCTAATCATGATGTGGGACCAGCGTGCTTCCAAGGTTTGATGGGGCCTAATTAGTAACTCAAGCACTTGAGACTGCTGTTTAGTGAGGTTGGTACCAAAAAATAGAATATGCTCTCAAGTTCCAGTTTGAATCTTGTTCAATGATGTTCAAGTTGAGTTGCTTTTCACAACCTTGGATTTGAATGGATTTTGAACTTTGGAATATTCTGCACCTGGCTACCTACTACTAGGTAGTTAGTGCTGCACCGGGGCAGACTCTAAACTTGAACGTTAAACACACTTCCGCCGTAGCACCTGGGCAGCACGAGGGTACGAAGAGCGCAGGCAAAACATCAAATGTTCAAACTAATATGATTTCATGAAAAATAATAACCACCAACTCAACAAACAGCCTAAGTTAAAAAGAAAAGACGATCTTTCAACCAAAAAAAAAAAAAAAAAAAACATGTCAAAAGAAAAGGTCCTTCCCGGGTTCGAACCGGGGATTTCAGAAGGCAGTATTTTCCACAAGAGCGGTCAAAATCTGACGTCCTCACCACTAGACCAAAGGACCCGATTATTCCTTCTCCACTCATATGTAGACTTCTCCACCTTTCAAGCAAAACATTAAGGATTCTATGTGTGCAGCTTTCTGTGGAAAAGGTATCCATATGTTTTTGGAAATGATTGCTTCGCCAATGCTATAATGATATGCACTCAAGACCGATCTTGCTATCTTCCTTGCTTAGAATAATATTGCCCTGGATAAGGTTCAATGTTTGAGCAGTTTTCTTAAGAAGCTTGCATGCGCTCCGGTACTTGAGTATGGACCTCACTTTGTACCTCTGCGAGGATGTCAGATGAATACACTTTTAGACTTTAGTCACTAAAGTTCACCTTCGAGCATCAATTATTAACATATTCTGGATCGTAATGCTTTGTCCACTCTCTCAAACGCGCCTGAACTTGGACATTACAGACCCACTTTTCTCCACATCTAGATTGGATATTGGTGATTATTTGAAGTACAAGCTCAAGCCGGAGAGACCTCAGCGATAAAAGTCTAGGCTGTTACATATCAATGTTGCCATCTACTGCCAGTGTATGTAAATATAGCTGGCAGTACATTGAGCGTAGTCTATTATCTGTTGTTGTTGACCATGAAGCTAGTACCTACACACATGTGCCATGCAACAGATGCGGAATCTTTTGATATCAATTTGATTACTTAAAGCGGGTATATAGGCATTGGATATTTAAACGGTTTCTTATGTCAGGTAACTTGAAGGTGTGTGGTCATTTGATATACCGGCTTGCGAAAAGCCTCGATGTTATATAGCTTGGCGGTCACCTGGGTAGTAGTAATGTCTGGAAATGATAGATTATGAGATAACCATTAGTGAATGAATGCAGAACTTCGAGAGCTTTAGCAAAGCGTATATCAATTTAATTTTTATCCATGGTCTTCCAAGGTGATGTGAGGGTTCGCCTCTGATCGTTCCCTATGTAGCCGATCATGGATGAGTACTCATGTTTCCTTTGCCAATCGACCGGAAGGTATAATGGCTGTGTTGACCGGAAGGATAAAATCAAGATAAGATAGGCTGAGGGAAAAGAGAAGCTGAATGAATACAGAAAGAGGCAAAGGGCAGACACATTGAAGGACTTTGGAGGGGCTTCAGACAACTTTGAAGTGTACTTCCAAGGTTTGACACGGCCAGCCATTGATCTCTGAACATGCCAAGGTCGTATCACAGCCCTATATCTAAGTTAGATAAGAGCTACACGGGACTCCACAGATCTACGAGACAGCCCAACACCAATCTTGGAAAGAACTACAATCAACCGACTCGTCTACGGACAAACAGAACTAAGCATCCGCAGAAAGTCGCGATGGGTGGATATATTTTTTCTTCCAAAACAAAGACATGCCATGGTGGAGTAGCCAAAGCAAAGGGAAAATGCAATTCTTCTAGCTCCAAGCGGGGGGCCCATGGGGAAAATAATCGATCGATTGACCACTGTTGATGGTATGGAATTTGGTGTGTATGAGCGTCAAATACACAGTGGGAGAGAGGACGACGCCACACGACCGTATCATGTGCGCCAGTGCCAGGTATAAAGAAAAACTCGGAAAGAATCGAGACGCTCTCTCTATTAGGAAGAACAAAAGCATCTCATCCCAGTTTGGGGAAACCGACACAAAAAAGTGAAACGTGTAAAAAAAGTTATTTTTTGATTCGTAGGGCTTGGATATGGGCCCTGCCTTCTCCCACGAATATCGTTATCAAACCGCCAACTCCCATCACCTCAAATCAACATCGGCTCGTTCCGTCGACTTTTCCTTGCCTGACCGACCGTTTGTCTGCGCGAAGAAAGGGAATCGCCCACTAGATACACATATGCCGTTTAGATGGTAGAGGGGTAGAGCATGACGCGGACGGTGGCACCGAAGGACTTGGGGGGAAGGTTGGAGCGGAACTTGGCGCGAACAACACCGGAGTTGCCTGGGATGCGTTAGATTGATTTCGATGCGGGGTGGTTGTGCTGGTTCAGAAACTGAAACCTCTGATGAAGTACGTACCGTGAGGGCGGGTGACCTTGCCCCAGATCACCCGGATGTTGGAGCCACGGACCTCACGCTTGGCCCGGTAGACGAAAGCGACCTTCTTGCCCAGGTAGAACTGAGCAGCCTTGGGGTCCTCGACACCCTCGATCTTGACCAAGCTGTATCACACAATCAATATCCATTCATTCGTTTCGATATATTTGCTCGCGCGGGGAGAGTGTAAGTACCTAGTGTTGGGGTTGAGGTGGTGCTTAGAGCGCTGGTAGCTCACGTGGCGACCCCTAAAAAAAAACACCGTATTAATATCTGTTTTCCTCGGTTGCAATCGTGATCGTGATATGTGTGTATGTGGATGTATGCGTTTGTAGATGTAGATAGTGTTGTGCGATCGTGGTATCCCATTTCCATCACATTTCCAGATTTCCTTTGCTGATCGAACCACATTCGGATTTGTGTGTGCATGCGTGTCTAACGCGACGGCGGAGAGGTGACTTGAAACTTACTTAACATAGACTAGAGAAGAGAAGATATGTTAGCATTTCGAGTTCCAGTTGGATTTCAGACTCCCCATCTTGATGCGACCCCATCGGTGCATTTAAACAGATTCGAAGGCGAACAGATAACGGGTTCCTGAGGGCGCACTCACGGCGGTGTCCTTGTTCCGAAGGCATGTTGACGGCGTTTCTCTGAGCAGCGGGCAAGGAAGAGAAGTCGAAGGAATGACCCGCAAGAGATCAGAAGTCGTTGCCGGTTGTCGTGGTTGTCGTCGCTTCGATAGGGTCGAGCGCACAATCAAATTGCAAGGTGTGGTGGCTGCCATTCGCCCTAGTCCCGATTAGGATCTTAGCGACAGGGTAAGCGAGATCCCGTGATGACACACACTAGGCCCATTCTGGAATTCTGGATGGATCCATGGGATTTCCCGCAGTATCTGTTTCTCCGGCTCCGATGAACCCTGGGGTTTATGCTTATGTCAGTCTCTTGGCATAAAGTTATTATCAGCTGACAATCAGCTGACCTGGATGACCTGGATCACTCCCCAAGTCCGAATGTCTCCCACCGCCTTCCCTCTTTTCCCGGGAAGCTAGATTCTTCATCTTGCCAGGTCTAGCCGGTTCAGCTCCAGCGCGGCCTACTGTAGTCCGGCCCGGCTTGCCCTGTTCGGGTCTGGATGCATATCGCTGACAAACTTCACCATGACGACACTGTACCTTAACCTAGTTTTTGCGTGAAGTTTAGTTAAGAATCGACGGTTATATTCGTGCTCGGCTATTGGAAGCCCTTTTCCCATTGAAATGAATTCATTACAGGTCACGCTGCCGTAATCCAGGACTGGAGGGGTGATACTCTGACGGATATCACTACTCCGGCGTGCCACAGACCGAAGGTACTGATTGGGAAACATCCCACTCGGGAACGATCATTCATTTCAGCCCCACCAGTCCATTTGTTGGCTTGACTCTGCAAGAATATCGGGGCGAGTTTTACGTCTTTCGTACGAGTTGATCATGGCATTACAATGGGATTACAGTAAGGATGAGACCCATTTTCTTCTATATACAAACCTTGGAAGTAGGTATTCCCGATATCAGAGTTTGTTGCGTTGAATTGTGTATGGAGTCTGCCGAAAAGGTTAAATTCTTGATACTGCATATAAATACTAGTATACTGTACAAGGTTTCTTAAGGTATATAACCCTAGAACATAATTTGATATAATGGTATAGAGTAATCTCCAGGATCAAGGTACCACAAACCACGGTTAATATGGTCCGAATGCGGCACTGACTGGACCGAGCGCTTAGATCGGGCCAATGCCCCGGAGTTACTGCGATACTTACTGCGACACTGCGACTCACGGGAAAATAGAATCCGTCTGGTATGAGAGATGACAAATGTGTCGATCTGTCTGCTCCACGATTTCGGTCACCGGGGAGTCTTTCTTATCAAGGCATCGATGGACCACCTTACCCAGCGTGTCTTGAAAACATGGAAATTACGGGCAGATACAGCACAGTTCAAGGCACATCTGGATTGTCCAATGAAGGGCAGTCGTGCAGAACAAGGATTCCCGATACCAGTGAATAGGTAGATTATATGATCAGAGATGCGAGTATTAAACTCAAGTGGAGTTGTGACACCTCTGCAACCAACGTCCCACTGGTCTGATAGGGTGGCCTTGACCTGCCCCAACCCTGATGTCGCAATCGCAAAGAAGTAAAAAAAATTAAAAATGGAAAAAATGGAAAAAATTAAGAATCGAAATCTCGGTCCTCAATGCATCGCTGACCGCACCATATTTTTGGTAATGGGCATTTCAGTCTCCATATTTTTTTTTGGTGTCAATCCTGAAGAGGATTATGCTAGGATGACGGTCTCCCGTACTCCACACATGCATTCAGGCTGTTTGCGAAGCCGCCGGTGATCTGGTAATTAAATTAGGTGATTATAGATACGAGGCGTACATATCAGATGACCTCTTGCGTGCATGAAAGTAAGATATTTTCTTTTCTTTTCTTTTCTTTTTGTTCTTTTTCAGTGTCGTTTTCTAGAATCCTGGGGTTGGGATCGCTGGTTAGGGAGAAACGCCCCCAGTAAGCTGGCGTGGCCCAGGGCTTATCGGTGAGTGGAAGAACGTGAGCTGTCAATTGCTGGTAAGGAGAGGAAGAAGGGATAGATAGACTAGAGATAGACTATTATCTCTAGTTGTATATAAATACATTATAAAAGGATCATCAGTCATGTAAATGCTGAGTGAAGAGAAACTGAAGCGGTGCTATAGATGCCCTCGAGATCGCATCTCCTCACGAGGTCCTCTCCGCGTCGAAGGGGGTCACCATGATGCTTATATAGGAAATTTAAGAGACACATAGTATATCCAGCATGCCACAGCGGTGATCGTCATTGCCCCGAAACCCGCCAGGTCAGCAGCGTACATACAGTAATACCCTGAAGTCATTAAAACATAAAATACTCGAACCAGCCAAAACCGCCCCACCCCGAAGCTCATCCATTAAAAAGTACCTCCTCCGCCGGAACACCTGGGTTCTCGAATTTCCTCCCCAACAACCCTCAATCCCATTTCTTTTTTTCTTATCCTCATCCTCCCTGTAATCACCTGTTTTCTGTTGCTTTCTTTTCGTTGATATACAATTATACCCTTGTTGCGTGTGGAAAGATGGCCAGTTTGATCTCCCAGACCGATGAGCGCCAGAATGCTGGGTAAGTGAGCCCGCCTTTTTTGTCTCTGACATCACTTCCCCCCCCCCCCTCCCTCTCCCGGCAGCACTGCCGCACCTGAACATCGACCGTATTCGAACAATTGTCTCGCCGAGCGTGAGATTTTGGCTTGCTGGTCAACTTTTGTGATCCCTTGATTTCTTCGATCTTTGGGGCTTTCTCGTATCTCCGAGCTTGTTGCTAGCCTCTCCTTTCTGCCCCCCGCTCAAACCCCTCCATCGGCTGTCATCCACTGCAAATTTTGCGCTGGTCAACCTCTCATCCGTTCCACGACTGACAATGGCGTCCCATTCCAGCACCATCGAATTGAAAGATGACACCATTATTGTGGTGCTCGGTGCATCCGGTGATCTCGCCAAAAAGAAGACGGTTCGTACCTAGATGGAGGAATCTGCTCCGGAAGCTCCGTGACTCAAGATGCTAACTGATGGTCCAGTTCCCCGCACTGTTCGGCCTTGTATGTGATGAATGCGACTGGAAGAACCAGAGAAAGAAAGAAAAGAAAAGAAAAGAAAAGAAAAAAAAAAGGACGCTCGCAACTAACAAATCGTTTGAATCTAGTTCCGCAACAAATTCCTCCCCAAGGATATTAAGATTGTCGGATATGCGCGGACGAAAATGGACCACGAGGAATACTTGAAGCGTGTGCGCTCCTACATCAAGGTTCCCACAAAGGAAATTGAGGAGCAATTAGACCAGTTCTGCAGCCTGTGCACCTACGTTTCCGGTCAATACGACCAGGATGACTCGTTCATCAACCTTAACAAGCACCTCGAGGAGGTTGAGAAGGGTCGCCAATCCAAGGAGCAGAACCGTGTTTTCTACATGGCTCTGCCCCCTAGTGTCTTCATCACTGTCTCCGAGCAATTGAAGCGCAACTGCTACCCCAAGACTGGCCTGGCCCGTATTATTGTATGTGCTCACAGGAAACCATGTTTTACCGAGGCAATGGACAATCACCCCCCTCCGAATCCCTTGCTAACACCCCACTTCCCCATTATAGGTCGAGAAGCCCTTCGGTAAGGATCTGCAAAGCTCGCGCGATCTCCAGAAGGCTCTGGACCCCAACTGGAAGGAGGAGGAGATCTTCCGTATCGACCACTACCTGGGTAAGGAAATGGTCAAGAACATTCTCATCCTGCGATTCGGTAATGAGTTCTTCAACGCTACATGGAACCGTCACCACATCGACAACGTACAGGTATGCGATTAATCGAATGAAATGGAAAGCCATATCAATGCGACCAATTGATTCTAACCGTTTCGCAGATCACATTTAAGGAGCCATTCGGTACCGAGGGCCGTGGTGGTTACTTCGATGAGTTCGGTATTATCCGTGATGTGATGCAGAACCGTATGTACTCATTAAGTGGAATATTCGAGAGAACTATACTGACAGCCTTCAGACCTTCTGCAGGTTCTGACTTTGCTCGCTATGGAGCGCCCCATCTCCTTCTCTTCCGAGGACATCCGTGACGAGAAGGTCCGTGTTCTGCGTGCGATGGATGCGATCGAGCCCAAGAACGTCATCATTGGCCAGTACGGTCGATCTCTCGATGGCAGCAAGCCCGGATACCTCGAGGACGACACTGTTCCCAAGGAATCTCGCTGCCCTACTTTCACTGCCTTGGTTGCCTACATTAAGAACGAGCGTTGGGATGGTGTGCCCTTCATCCTGAAGGCCGGTAAAGCCCTTAACGAGCAGAAGACCGAGGTCCGCATCCAGTTCCGTGATGTAACCTCCGGCATCTTTAAGGATATCCCCCGTAACGAGCTTGTCATCCGTGTTCAGCCCAACGAGTCTGTCTACATTAAGATGAACTCTAAGCTGCCCGGTCTGTCCATGCAGACGGTGCAGACCGAGCTGGACTTGACCTACCGTCGCCGCTTCTCCGACCTTAAGATCCCCGAGGCCTACGAGTCTCTCATCCTGGATGCCTTCAAGGGCGACCACTCCAACTTTGTCCGTGACGACGAGCTGGATGCCAGTTGGCGTATCTTCACTCCTCTCCTGCACTACCTGGACGACAACAAGGAGATTATCCCTATGGAATACCCTTACGGTATGTTTTATTATCCCCCATATACCTTGGAATAATTCACTAACTCACCATTCTAGGCTCTCGTGGTCCTGCTGTGCTCGATGATTTCACTGCCTCTTACGGCTACAAGTTCAGTGATGCCGCTGGTTACCAGTGGCCAGTGACTAACACAACCCCCAACCGTCTGTAAACGGAGGGATTATAGCACTGTTTACGACGATACGGGTGGACCATGAAGACGAACAAAATCCATTTATTTGATTTCCCCTTAACTTCTGTTAGCTGGCCAGCCGGGCTGGCAGGAGTCGCGTCACTGCAATTTGTTTTGCCGGACTCCAAGCGATGCTAGAAATGGAGGCTGAACAATGAAAGAACTTTATGCAAACATCGGAAGCTTTTATTATCTTTCTTGTGTATCTTGATCGCTTTTTTGTTTTCTCTCATGGAGTTAAATATGTATTCTCGGGATCAAGACATTAATCTTGAATTTACCACTCCATATCTACCGACGTAGTTCAAGTTTGTAGCCGCGGTCCCCAACCTGAAGCCTCCAGGGCTGTATGCGTGGACTTCAGGACCTGACCCTTTCGTTTAAGTAATCCTAGTCCTCTTCTACCTAATTGACTTTAATCGCTTAACTTATAGCTCCGAGTCACGGCTGTTGACGGATGCTTGCTGTCGCGGCGTTCTATAAATGGAACTCCTGCATACGCATTACTCAGCTGTGGCACCAATCAGGTGCGATTTGGATATATATTGGATGTTCCCCTTACATGGAAAGTTCATTATCTGCACTAATTAAGAGGAGACAATTAAGAGAATACAAACAAAAGCAAGTTAAGCTTGGAAACATGAATAAACATGGATATAGAAATGAATTGTCCCCAGCACAGGAATAACAACCTCAACCTTGAAGACCCTTCAGGGCTGCGGCTGTCATCCCCGATCCCTGTGGTCAGATAAGGCGGCCCGGCCTGGGGGCCCGCAGTACGCTCCGACCAGGTCCTTTTTTCTCTCCTGCCGCTCCGCGCCCCAGGAAACACGAGCCACTGCACAGAAAGCTGCTCAATCGCCCTGAACAGATCCAGCGATTAAAACACACCGGCACTCACCCTTACACACCGTTCTCAACCTTTAAACGTTGGAATCTCCCCACCACGCCAACCCCTCAACCTACCAGCCTCGTCTCGTGCCTGCCGTCTCCACCAACATCTCACCACCAAAGTCAAACGACAACCCCCCTGAGCCATAACCCAATAAGCCGGGTCAGGAGCTCCTGAATACACCGGCGAACATACCTCAGACCCGCGACTATCGATTCAATCCACGCTCGCAAGCCTCGTTCCCTCGGATTATTTCCCCGTACCGCCAACGTTCTGCGCTTGGACCACCCATCGGAACAATAGTAGCTTTGCGGAGCTGTTTGGTTTTGCGGAGGAGCTGAGCGCATGCCTGTGCGCGCGTAAGGATGGGTCAGACTGCGCGATGGGCGGGGACGCCCTCTATCAAGGGGAAGTCGGAGTCGATGCGCATGATGCTTCTTACGTTTAGTTTGGTGGGATTACAGTGCGTTCCCCTAATTAGATGAGCTGGATACCTAGATGTGAAGATTGATTTTGGGAATCTGTGGCTGACGGTGATATAGGTTTACATGGGGTACTGAGATGACATGTGAGTTTTGCGGAAGTTTGGTGGGTTATTGTGGATTTTGGACTGGGTACTGATTTATTTCATTATAGATTGCACACCTTACCTTCTTCAACTGGGGTTAACGAAATCGAAAACTTCTTTGGTGTGGATTGCTGGTCCGTTGTCGGGGTTGATTATTCAACCTCTTATTGGTGTTATTGCGGATCGATCACGGTCAAAATGGGGCCGGAGGAGACCGTTTATGATTGTGGGGTCTTTTGTTGTAGCGTTTTGTCTAGTTGTTTTGGGCTGGACTGCTGAGATTGTGGGGTGGTTTGTTAAGGATACTGAGAAGGTCAGCTTGATGCACTTGTGTGTTGGTTATGGTTGTCTAACTGCTCCCAGGCTAAGAATGTTACTATTGCATTGGCTGTTTCGAGTATTTATGCGGTGGATTTCTCTATCAATGTTGGTAAGAATGTCTAAGATGGCTTTTGGGTTGGTCACTGCTGACCGTTATTAGTGCAAGCATGTTGTCGCAGTCTGATTGTTGATACATTACCGATTCCGTTGCAACAAGCTGGGTCTGCTTGGGGTATGTTTTGATCTTCCCGGTTAACGAAGTTGATACTGACTGTCTGTAGCGGGCCGAATGTGTGCCATTGGCCAACTGATTAGCTATGTGGTTGGCTCCATTGATACTGTCAGTATTTTCGGGAGTTTTTTTGGAGATACGCAGTTCAAGCAGATGACCGTCATTGCGGCGCTTTCTTTGGTCGCGGCCGTTGCGGTGACTTCGTACTCCGTGAAAGAGCGTGTTCTTATCTCTGCGAGGTAAGCAGGGTTCTATTCTGAATTTATACAGAGACCAAACATTAATATATGAATCAACAGGGACTCTGAAGGAAAGGCTGGAGCAATTCAAGTGATTTCCCAGCTATTCAAAACCACAATGGAACTTCCGCCACGCATCCAGGCAATTTGCTGGGCTCAATTCTGGGCTTGGATCGGTATGCTCATACACAGAGACAACAAGAAACATTCTTTTACTAACGACCCTCACAGGCTGGTTCCCATTCCTTTTCTACAGTACCACATGGGTAGGCGAGACCTACTTCCGGTACGAAGTACCAAAAGACGACCTTGCCAAATCAACCGATATGCTCGGTGAAGTCGGCCGAGTAGGAAGTCTTTCTCTCGTGGTCTTCTCATCGATCACCTTTCTCAGCTCCGTTCTCCTCCCATTCTGTGTGCAATCCCCCGAAGTCAAAAAATCCCGCTTCACCCCCCGCCCACCACCAGGGGTAGCCGCCTTCCTGAAAGGCCTCACCAAAATTCGCCCCGATCTCCAAACCGCCTGGCTAATCTCCCAAATCATGTTCGCTGTAACGATGATCTTCGCGCCCCTCGCGCACTCCCGCGCATTCGCTACCTACCTCGTCGCTATCTGCGGTATTCCCTGGGCAATTAGTAGCTGGGCACCGTTCGCTTTCATGGGTGTTGAAATCAACAAATTAACCATGAATGGCATTACGACTCCCGGTATTGCGGCTTCATCTACACGCTCAGGTGTTACGATGATCACATCTGCCAGTCTGCGTAATACCCCTGCAGCGGACACAGAACTAGAAGTTCTACGATTGAACCACCGTGATTCTGATAGTGAATCCGACGAAGAAGATCCTTCGTCTCTATCATCCAACATCCCATCAACGGGAGAGTTAGCCGGTATCTACCTCGGTGTGCTGAACGTATACACCACCCTCCCCCAATTTGTCGGGACATTCATCAGTTGGATCGTCTTCACCGTTCTTGAACCTGGTGCAAAACCAAGTAAGGATAGCGAGACGCAATGGATGAACCTTGACAAGGACAAGCCTAATGCCATTGCCATTTGTTTATTCATCGGTGCGTTGAGTGCGCTTGTTGCTGCTGAAGCGACGAGGCGTCTACGATACGTGCTGTAATAGATAGCATGGCTTAGTGGGCTTGAAACAAAATGGCGAGAAAGAAAGAAAATAGTAGGACAATGTTGTATCTAATACATTGGCCTGTTCATATTGGACTTTACATGTATTTTACTTGGTCTAGTGCATCGCGTTTTCAGTCGGCATGTTGGCGATGCATGTGCATATACTTTTGACGATATATTAATTCTAATGACCCTTCTGATCTGAAATCAAGTCTCAAACATACTGCTAAATTAGTAGTAATATAGTCCTAGTCTCCGAATGACAAGACCTGACAACATTCAAGTTGAACTTGAACACAAGTGGGGTCATGACGCGAGAATGATCTACATCTATAAACTCTACTCGAGCTTAATTCCTCCCCATCCTCAATAGCGAGCCCAGTTCCAATCATACAATTGAAACGAAATCGTCTAATCTTGACTCAATTATTTCAATCTAGCTACTACCCAACATGGCCCCTAAAATCCTCATCGTCCTAACCTCCCACGACCAAATCCCCGGCGTCGGTCCAACAGGCTGGTACCTAGTAAGTCATAACATCGCCCTAGTCTGGACCTCAGAAAACCCCAACCAAGAACATTTGAATCTAACATTCAAACCAGCCCGAACTCGCCCATCCATATGAAATCCTCAGCAAAAAAGCCGAAATAACAATCGCCTCCCCAAAAGGTGGAAAAGCACCCCTAGATCCCAACTCCGTGAAAATGTTCTCCGAAGACCCCGTCTGCAAAGCCTTCCTACCAAAGGAAATACTCTGGAACAATACACAGAAACTCCACGACATGAAAGCAAGTGACTTTGACGCACTATTCTATGTTGGCGGACACGGTCGTAAGTCAACCTACATAGCCCCGGTCCAGACAACCCAACCCTTAATCAATTGGGCACATATTCAAGTTCCAGTTGGAAAAACTTTTATATCTCATTTTATATCTGATTCTAATTTTCTTCGCACTGGCAGCAATGTTCGATCTAGCAACCGGCCCAACCTCAATCTCCCTTATCGAGTCATTCGCGGCAGCAAAGAAAATCGTCTCGGCTGTTTGTCACGGTCCATGCGTGTTTCTCAATACAAAAGATACTGCTGGTAAACCGCTTATTGCTGGATTGGAGGTTACGGGGTTTTCGAATGCGGAGGAGGATGCGGTAAGTTTATCGGCTGCTATGCCTTTTATGCTTGAGAGTGAGTTGCAGCGTGTTTCGGGGAGGTATGTTAAGGCGAGTGAGGATTGGGGGGTTAAGGTTGTTCGGGAGAGGACTTCGATTGGGGGTGTGCTTATTACGGGCCAGAATCCTGCTAGTGCGGGGGATGTTGCAGAAGCGATTTTGGGGGCTTTGGGGGTTTAGTTGTGTTTAAGGTTGCAGTACTAGTTTGGTGGTAATTGGTGATTTTGTGTCTTGATTTTGGAGTGTTATCTTTTTTTTTCTCTCTAATTTGATGGACTTATAGTTATGGTATTTTTTTGTTCACAGCATTCCAAAATATAACTAGATTTTAAGACTAAGACTAACATTGAAACTACTAAGGTATGGTAGTTCTTTAGACAAAACAAAGCGATTCGATTTAAGCAAGCTGAATCGGCTTGGGGAATTCAGTAGCGAAAGGGGAATAGAGCAAAACAAAACAAGATCGAAGCAGATCAAACCCAATCTGGGGAATAAATGTTAACAAGATCGAAAGATAATAAAGAAGTATCAGATATGAAAACGGGATATCTGTCCAGCCGGGATTCTGTGACCGGAAAGAAAGTAAAAGAGGAAAAAAAAAAAAAAAAAAGAAAAATAGAAAACAAGACTATAACAAGTATTTCACAGCCAAAAGATTCCGTTAATCGTGTGGCAGCGTTTCGTCGGCTTGGGCCCTGCTAGGGGAGTTCAACTTAACAGCCGTAAGACGTGGTCGAGTAGCAAACGACAAGCAGAGATTTGGGAGGCGAAGAGATGCAATGGTGAACCAAACAGAAATCGAATCTTGAGTCCGTGCCCGAAGATACAATTAAAAGTGGACGGTATGGTGAAGGTTTCAAGGTGATAATAAAGGTGGAAAAGCTTGACACATATGAAATAAGTTGGGTTGGTAGGGCTGGAGTTTAGCGGCTGCCGTCGGGGTTGCCAGTAAGTTCAGCGACGCGAGCCTTGATGCGAGCGACACGAGCTTCGATAGCTGGAATATGTTATTAATGATTTGATCGGGTGATAATTCGATAATGACATAACTTACTTTCTTCGCCGCTGGTGTCTCCCTCATCGGTACGCTCGGACTGGCTCGTGCGAGTCTCGGGCTCCTCAGCAACACGCTTGGCAGCATTCTCGCGAATCCGAGCCCATCGGTCCATCGAGGCGGAGTTCTGAGGGCTGGTCTCCTCTATAGGGCTGACATCCTCAATCTTCTCCTCATGACCGTTGGTCGGGGTATGAGGAACCTCAGGCTCCACCGCAGGGTTGGGAGTGATGGGAGCATCGTCCTCGGGAACAAAAGCAGGCTGGTCAACCAAAGGACCTTGGTCGAACTTGGAGAACTCCTGGTCAGCAGCATCGCGCTCACTAGTATCGACGCGAGACAAAGCGTCGTATTCAACGCCGCGTCGAGTCTGAGGCGGGCTACCACTGCCGACGATCTGAGTCTCTTGTTGTCGGAGCTCTGGGTGATCCTGGTGCTCCTCAGCAACGGTCTCCTCGATCGTCTGGGGTGTGGATGGCTTCTCGGGCTCCTGGGATGGGGTGGAAGGTTTCACAGCAGCGGGCTGATGGCCTGGAACGGGCTTCTTCTTCAAAGCAGCCTTTGGAGGTGACTCCTTAGGAGGAATTTCCTGAGCAGCCTTGGCCTTGGCCTCGAGAGCTGCACGAGCAGCTGCAACCGCCGAGTTAGAAGTAGGAGTAGAGGGCTTAGCAGCGGGCTGCTGCTCGTTCTTCTTCTTGTTAGTTCCAAACATGTTCTTGAAACCACCGGTGGTGCCAGTTTTTTTCTTCGGCTTTTTGTTGCTTTCCTCGGCTGACAGCGGTGCCTGGGGCTCAGCATGCTGCTCAACCACGGCGGGTTCAGGCAGCTTGACATTCTCCTTGTCCGCCTCAGGGTCAGCCTTCTCTAAAGCCTTCTTGGCAGGCTCAGGTGAGGGTGGCAGGGGAGTTCCTGTGGCGGCAGCATCCTTAGGGGGAGGTGCAGGGGCATTCTTTGTCGTGCTTGGGGGAAGAGGAGCCAAAGGTGCCTCGGCCTTCTTCTCCGCCGATGGCTCCGGGCCATTGGAAGTGGGCTCAGCAGCAGCGTCAATAGCACCAGTTCCTGCACGGTTGTCACTGAGATAAGCAGCACGAAAAGCGTTCTTATCATAGTTGCTAGCCCATTTCATGGCCGAGGAAGCCTCATTCACAATAGCGGGCTGAAGAGTCATGACAGAGTTAGTCTTGGTCGAGCGGCCATCAAAGCGTGCGTTAGATCCAGTGTCGTTTGCCTCGGCTTCCTGTTCACGTTGTCTCTTCTGAAGAGCAGCTGCGGCGGCCTGGATACGTTTGTGCTGATCAGGACCGATGCTAGTCTTGCTCTGGGAGCCCTGATTGTTCTGTCGCTTGTAAGAGTCTTCGACTGAGTTCACCTTCTTAGCAGAAGACTTTCGGCGACCAAGCTTGGTTGTTCCCCTGCGACTGCCGAAGCTGAAGAAGCGCTTCTTCTCAACGATTTGGGCACCTGCCTCCGGCTCGGGGGCAGCTCCCTTGACCTGCTCTTCGAGGACTAACCACTTGGTATTGCGAATCACAGTTTCAAGAAGGGCACAGCGTCCGAACACAGCCTTGCGAGTGGAGGGCTCATCACCCGACAAGCTAGTAATCCAAACCCACCAGAACGAGTCGTCCAGGTCCAAAGAGTTAATACTAGCAAGCTCAGCTGGCTCAAGTGCGGGCTCATCATCCAAAGAACGCTTGTGCGACTGAGAGCTTTGGCCACGAGTAGCAGCGATAGGGGGCAAAACCTTGTCCGGTGGAAGGAGCAAGGGACCAACGGGGTTCTTCAGGTTGTTTTCATCCGAAAAGCCGGAAGACATGAAGTCCGCCCAGGATGGGGTGGTAGGACGTCCTAGATCGCCATTTTGCGATTGAGGCGCATTATTAATACTGGGAGCAGCTTCCTTCGCGGTGGACGGGGGCTGTCGCTTCTCCTCATCTTCTTGATCGGACTCAATGGCACCACCGAAACCGATATCCTCAAAGCGGGACCATGAAGCATCCCGCAAGCTAGTCGATTGCTTCGAGCTTGATACACTGGACTCATTGGTGGATGAGATGCACTTCAATACTCGTAAGCACTCGTCTGTCAGCGCCTTAATCGGGTCCTCGTAATTGGCAAATTCCTGAAGGTGCCAATGGTCGTCTCGATATTCGAAATTCTTTGCGCGGCGCAGCAAAGAAAAGGGGGTGGGAGATACTGTATCAACAATCATGACAACCTTCGTGGTTGTCACCTGGAGGAGAGTTGGGGTTTCCGGTGGGTACTCGGTCGCCTCGACGAGAGTTTGGAGCGAAATAGGTAGAGACGAAATACCAGCGACTCCACGGGAGACATCTGGGGTCAGCGAACGAAGATAAGCGAAGAACAAGTGGCTCGTTGCATCGGCAGAACTGGACGAAAACAAACAGTTAGAATATAACACTCAGAAAAGATGCGACTAAAGATATTTATCATACGCGGCCCAATTTTTATACGAGGCTTCAAAGCCTTTGCCAGTATCATGGTGCTCAAAAGCCCACCATCCCGCATAGCGGGAAAGTTTGCGACCACCAAGACCATTGGATTTGCCATGCGCGGCAATGGCAGCCAAAAGATCGAAGAAATCAAAAATAATCTTATTGCGGGCATCAGAGTCGACACTGATGGGAATGAAAGTCGAGAAAGCATCGCGGGCCAAATCCGAATCTAGCGTTCACCGCGTTAGGAAAAATGTTTGGATGCCTTCCGTAGTTCACTCGAGAGATATGACATACCTTGTTCGCCAACCTTGAACAATTCATATGCCTCCCAAGTCACAACACCACCAGGCAATCTGCTCCAACACCATTTTAAAACACTGCATAGAACCTGCAGACGTAGGGTTAGTCTCAATCCCGCCACAGATTTCCGTCCGATCTTACCATAGGCTCATTAAGCCGCAGCTCCTGCATCAACCCATCTCCACTAACAGGGGCGCCCTGATCGAAGGACTGGTTGAAGTAATTGCGGACAAAAGTACGGGCGGCACTAGGATCGGAGCTGGGCCGGAAGGGAAGCAGCAAGAATGGAGTATCCAGAGCTAAACCGGACGACTGATCAGCAATCCGAAAGAATGCGCGTGGTAGCTGTGCCACCACATGGTTGAGATGGGAATTTCCAAATTTCGCAATTTCGCAATTTCGCCATTGCCCATTTCCCCTCATCACGTACCTCGGGCTTTCAATTCATGCGAACAACCCCGAATCAGATCTTGTACCTCCTCTGGGGCGACCTCTGTTCGTGTCCAAGCATCTGTCCATTTTGGTTTTGCGGGGACGGGGTCGGCCGCGACGACGGGTTTGACCTGTTTTTTGGTCGCAGTGGAGTCTTTGCTCCGGAAGACTCGAGAAAAGAACGACATCGTTATTCACGGGGAAGGACTGGATTCACGCGACCGCGAGGGAATTGGCAGGGCGGGTGTGCTGGCTGCACGCGTGTCCGTTGGGCAGGCGAGGAGGGGGTCTGGCAGTATTTTTTTTTGAAGATCTGCACCGAGCATTCAACCGATTAGCGCGGGAAGGTCTCCAAAGCGAACTGGGACACCGATGTAGACGACGGACAGGTAGATTTAGGATGTGGAAAAAGGGAGAGGATAACGAAGGTCAAGAAATAAACGTCCGGGATGTCCTGCAGCACCGGGACAGGCTCAGGTGGTAAAAAAAAGATCGAAAAATAGAGACCAAAAAAAAAAAGGAAAGGAAAGGATCCCCCTGGCACGGAGTCTGTGCTCTCGCTGTGGATGTATCGCTTGTCGCTCGTGCGAGGAAGCAGAAGATACAGAAATCGCAGAACATACAAGGGAATCAAGGAAGAGGAGGGAGACAGCCAACGGTGAACGGTGCGGCGTCAAGATCTCAGGGGTAAAAAAACGGATCACACTAACTTGGGTCGAGACCGGGCCCCTCTTTGTTTGTCCGTATAGCGCCAGGACTGGTTCGTGTTGTTTCAAGATGGGAGATTTGCGATGAGAGTGAATGGAATCGTGGAATAAGTCGAATGAGTCATAAAAAAAAAAAAAGGTAAAAATATTAAGTATCGAGACAAAGAGTCTAATATTGGTCTATACAGCACGGGCAGAAACGAGGTGGTGCGGAGAGTGGATGATACCGATGGCGATCATCATCTCCAGAATTGACTTTGTGGAATCCGAGGTTCACTCAATGGCAAGATTGGAATGACAGATTTGACAGGCGAGCGACATGAGATGTATAAGAAAGATCAGAAATGAGAATCAATAGATTAATAGAGATTGCGGGCCGGCCATCTCTAGCTGCATGACCGATTGGAGCTATCGATCTATACAGGGAGATTCATCCAGACGGGCTGGAGTGGACAGGTCCAGCTGTCACGGGACCAGTACGAAACAGGCACTTTGTTTGGTTTGTCTCATTTGTCTCATTTGTCTCAGGTCAAAGAGGCTGAACTATGGTTATGCGTTAGTGAACTTCTATATTCAACCATATTATCTTATGGTACCCTTTGTCCTGTACTCGGAATAGCCTTTGTCAGAAGACAATTTACATTTGAAACACACAATGAGAGGGCAGTTTCAAGTTGCACTAGTTACCCGAGAGTGGTACTCGATCTACTGACCTCGGGGCATGTAGAATCAGGTATACTAGGTAATCATAAATTATGAACATATTATACTGATCGTGTTAACATCGTCATATCTGCAATCGAGAGTTGCAATCAAGGTTACCGATGGGTCCAGCAATGACCTGGACCGTGTCAAGTCCGTACTTAATTCACTGTTAAGCGCGGACCCTGATCGTGAAGATGTGACAGCCAATCACTCCCAGGCCTCCCCCCGTGACTCCCCCACTGTGATGCAGTCGCCGAGTTATTAATAGCCCGCCTTGTATGCCTCAGGCTGCATACTGACTCAGCCAGCCCTTTTTTTCTTTCTCCCTCCGAAGCATGTTCTGTTCTATCTTTAGAATCAACCTTTTCTGCATCGACTATCAGCCCCCTCTATTTATCTAGTCCCCATTCACGATACGCGTTTCTGCTTTCTCCGCTTCATCCCACCGCGCCCCGGGGCTTTCTTCAAGGGCCTGATTCGTGTCTCACCTATTCGACCTGAGACATTGCCCTTCCTTATCTTCGCGACCTCGATCGCTCGAACATAAAAAAAAAATCCATAAAAAGCATCGAGTGACGGCTTGGCCACTCGCTACTTAGGTACTGGGCGATTATATTATTGTAGTCGGGTTCCCTCGAGTCGCCGCTTGCCAGTCGTAAAAACCGGCATCCTGAAGGGGCGACTCCTTTTCTTTCACCCTTAGGCTTACGCGCCTGGTTGCGAACATAATCTCGTCAAGATGGGTCGCAGAAAGATCGAGATCAAACCGATCAAGGATGATCGCAATCGCTCGGTGTAAGTTTAATGTTGCATAAAGATGCAAGAATTCGTTATGCAAAAACAACTCATCTCTGCGATAATGCATTACTAACATCGCGACAGTACATTTTTAAAGCGAAAGGCCGGTCTGTTCAAGAAGGCGCACGAGTTGGCCGTTCTTTGTTCCGTCGATGTCGCCGTTATCATCTTTGGTCATAACAAAAAACTCTATGAATACTCGTCGTGCGATATGCCCGAGGTTCTTGGGCGATACCAATACGTGAGTGGCGATCATCTGCAATGTTTCATCGCCTCGTGGCAAGGAATGCGCTAACATCCTTTTCTGACGTATAGTTCGGTGGCCCCCATGAACACAAAGGTCCGGACGATTTCTCAGGCAAAGCAAATGACGAGGACGATGAAGATGAAGACCATACTCCTGCCCCCGAGGATATGCAAGTCCCACAACCCCATCCTGGCGCACCCCCTCTTCTCCATCAGCAACCCGGTTTCCAGCATATAAATCATGCCCCTTCGGCCTCACCTCCCATTCAAAATGGTATCCCAACACGACATGGCACTCCGCAATCGCAGCTTTCCCGTCCCTCGTCCAGAAATCACATTCGTCGCGTTAGCTCCAATCTCGGTCCGCACCAACATGGCACGCCACCCCCACCAGGTGCGCCAAATGGTTTCTATATGCCCAACCCATCTATGTATAACCCGAACGTCCATTCTGCCATGAACCAGCCTCGTCCCACTCAATTCGCTCAATTCGGTCATCCTCCACCAGGTCCACAAGGAACACCACCCCAAGGAATCGCTCACCCACATGGTCTACCACCGCAACAAATGCCGCAGCAGCATCAACACTTTCAGCATGCACACGCAGTCGCCTCGCAGCAGATGGGCCCACAACAGATGGGTATGCCTCCCGGGTCCCATGCGCCGGTCCAACAAGTATCGCAAGCCTACATGCCAGACCAGGGTCGGGGGTCCATGCCTCCAGCGTATCCACCCGAAAACCAGGAGCGCGGGCTTGCGGAGCACACAGATAATACGTCGGGTGGACTGAAGCCAGAACACAGCCAGTCTCCACCCCAGATCAAGTCCATGTCCAAGTCCCGCAGTATCTTCACGCCAATTGATGACCGAGGGTCTGTTTTAGCCCAGCATTTCCGAGGAGGCGCCATGTATGACCAGCACCGCATGAACCAAAATACCAGACCGGAAATGTCACATGAGGACCCAGCAAAGCCACCTCAGATCCATGCTATTGCCCGTACACAATCGATCTCGTCAGCGCCTGATATACAGCCTCTCTCGATCTCGTCAGCAAGCTCAGATATTCAGCCTCTTCAACGTACCAATAGTGGTCAACTCCCGTCCAAACGACCGCAATTGAAGGTGCAGATTCCAAGCGAGAGCTCTGAAGTGGGAAGTGCGGGTGACGCGACAGGCGAAGCAACAGGTGAATCATCCTCGCGCGATTCTGCAGGAAACAAAACCACAGCTGCGAAGGGCGATCCTCCACCCGGTGGAGTAGTGTTGCCGCCACCTTCACCTTCAGCAGGGGCTATTCTTAGCGCTGGCGCCCAGGGACCTCCGAATCCATTCGCTCGCCCTCCGCCACCTGTCACGCAATCACAGGGCAATGGATATAACGGGAACACCTCAACTACCAATGGCAATACGTCGAACAATATAGAGACGCCTATATCTGCCCTACCTAGCCGCTTTGTGTCAGATGCCCTTCTTCCGTCACCTTCCAGCTTCTTCCCTGAATGGGGTTTTGGTCGTTCCGGTCCCGATTCCAGCCTCCTGCCTAGTCCTCTCACCTTCCCTACGCCCGCGGTTCAAAACGGGCCAAGCTTCGGTCGAGAGGATGAACAAGACAGGAAACGTGAAGCCCCTGATGATGCTTCACCAGATGATGACCCGGCAAACAAAAAGTTGAAACCCTGAGAAAATCAAACCCGCCTCCCCTCCCCAATCAATGACCCTTCCACTTAGTTGGTTTGGGATTTCCCGCTTTTGGCATCCTACTCTATTACAAGATGTCCCTTATACTCATCCTTTGCCTATACCCTTTCCTTCTATCTTTACATTTTATCTCCCTGATTTGGTTTGAGTCTAGGATTCTTCTGCTCTGATACCCCAGTTTTATACCTCTTCTTTCTTCCTCCATTTCTCATCTTGATATTTCTCTCCCTAACTTTCATATATTTTCATCTTCTGCTTGATAGTATGTCATGTGAACCGACTTGATATATTTATGCTTTGTTTCCACTTATTCAATCTTTGGATTTTCCTATTATCGTTCTTATTGATGTTGGCATTGGCGTTTGAGTCTTTTTTTTTTTAATCTGCACCTAGGATGATGTACGGCGTATATACAGTCGTTTCTTGAAGTAAGATAACAATTGATGAATATTATCAAAAAACGAAGTGTCGCGTTAATTCCAACTTTGATCCTTTCTATAATTCCGCCATAAATCTGATTTACAAGTAGTATCTACATCTTATACTACAATTGCAGACCATGATCCCTGCCTAAAGAAGCAATGTAACATTGAACCTTGCATTCAACTTGAAGTCCCATCCAATCCCCGATGCGCACTTGAAGGGTCCAAGCATCGCGCCGTAGATCGAACGCCGAACCCTCGGCGATTGAAGGGTTGAGCAGGTGGGGTGACAGCCCAGACCCCGAGGCTTTACTAGGTACTACCGAAAGTATAAAACGTCATGATGGCGGGGTGAGCCCCCGCTTCTTTTCTGCGTGTTTCTGATTCCCACAAGGTACACAGAGGATCAACTTTATTTTCTACATCTATAACTATTACAATGGTTGTTAACGGTAGCTGTATGTGTGGTGGTGTCCACTACTCTGCTGATGGTATGTTTAGTATTTATCCAGAGAATTTTAATTATTTACTCACATGTGTTTAGTGGACAAGTACCTCGCTGCTCTGTGCCATTGCACCGATTGCCAGAAGGTAGCAATTTCTACTCTGAACAGACATCATGATGTAGTATGAAGCTAATAGTACCAGTGGTCCGGTGGTGCCTTTACTTCCAACGCTGTTGTTCCCCGTTCCAGCGTCAAGGTGACAAAGGGTAAGTTAAACTTAACCAACCGATAATCAAATACACCCGCCAATCATCCTAACATCCCAATTAAATATGCATATTTACTGACAATCTATTGAAGGAACCCCCTCAACCTACGACGCAGTCGGCAACAGCGGCAAAGTCAACAAGCATTTCTTCTGTCCCACCTGCGGTTCTAGCTTGTACACCGAGCTGGAGGTTATGCCCGACATGACCTGTCTCAAGGCCGGCAGCCTCGACAACAAGGAAGCCCACATGAACGGCAAGGTTGACATCGAGTTCTACGTCAAGGACCGTCCAAGCTACCTGGCCCCTGTCGAGGGCGCCAAACAAGAGCCCATGTTCGGTTAATTTCCCTAACTTTCAAATCCCAAACATTTGAACTCAATTGAAGTCCCAAAAAACAATTAATTTCATTTGAATACTCCGTAATCTAAAACCGGAAATATCTTTCTATACATAAAAGCATAAAAAGCCCCCCCAACCAAAACAGGCAAAAACATCTTCCCCACAAACCCCCAAAGAACCCTATACCTCGCCGCAACCTCCTCTCCATGCTCAGAAGCATCATTCTCCCTCGGAAACGGCACATCCGGAACATCCACACCCAAAAACTCACAAAGAGGTTCCCAACCCTCCCCAAGCCTATACTCCAACCTCCTACCAGGAGGAACAGCATCCCTAACATCCTGATAAAACCCCTCATATCTCACCCTCGCATTTAAAAGAATTCCATCCCTATCCTCCGCACCAAAGAATCCAAAATGAATCTTCCGCATAGCTTGCACGGCCGGCATACCCATTAACGTATTCCCAATGAACCCATTAATAGAGGCCCAAGGTTGAATCATGACACGATCAAGGACCTCGCGCCGGAAACTGGGCCACCATGTTTCGAAATCGCGTTGGACGATAACGACTTTTGCGTTGGGGTATGCTTTTATCAGTTGCAGACTGAATGGAGATGCGAGATCTGTTACGGCTTCGTGGGTGCCCCATATTTTGTCGAAATCTGCCCGGGATACACTGGCAGTTGATGTGGATTGATTTGAGGGCCAGGTTTTGTTTGCTGCGGATAAGAGGTGTGTCCAGGGTGTTTCTGTTACTGGTTCTAGGAGGCCGTGGTGTGTTGTGAAGCCTAGGATTTTGTAGGCGCGGGCCATTGATTTTGTGCCGCTTCGGAAGAGGGAGGCATTTATGATTTTGGGGCCCGGGGGTTCTTGGGACATGGCGAGGGTTGGATGAGTTATTAGTAGTTTTTGGAATTAGTAGATTGGATGATTGAGGATTTTTTTGAAGTACTTAAAGTACATCATGATATTGAATAGGGGGTTGGGGGTGCTGAAATGGATGAGATTTTATTCAAATGTTGCTAGTGCTTACCTACTGCCAAGTTTCTATACGAGTGAGATTTTCATGAATCGACTTTGCGAGCTTTTGGCCATTTCAAATGCTTGAAACCTAAATTCCCAGTATATAACTTGAACAATTGGATGTTGTCAGTATATAAAATGCCCGTATAATAGCTCCAAGTCGTCTCATGCAAGGTTTTGACAATTTTAATCTAGGCCAATGTTCGGAGTATGGCCGATACTATGCATATCGCTAAGAATTGACCCACAGCTTGATAATGGACAAGATTAAAAATAAATACTCTGTAGCTCAGAGCATTCAAGTTGAAAATTATGTCATTTGTTATTGAAGCTTATAATGACTCGGACTTTCAACGGAGATGTCTTGATGTGTTGTCTACAGGGCGTAGCCCCACAGTTCGGCATTTGACGAAAACCGCACCTAGCCGCTATATGGACCCCACCTAATTACTAGCTGTGCGCGGAACTCTTATGTATAGTAGTATCAATATTGCAGGCATGGCACCACCGAAGGAAAATAGAGAGCAATATGTGCTCAAATTTAAGGTTGACGAAGCGGAATGGCTGAGATGATTCCTGAAGTCATGGAGCTGGAGATGACTAACATCCGCCTTGCCGCTTCTTTCTGAAGTTGTATTTGTTCGGATAGCTTGAAATAGCTTAGGCTACCATCTGTATAGGAAGTCTGCTTTTCAGATGAGTCACTAGATCAATACCCCGGCATTTTAAGAAACCGATAGTAGCCGTTAGTAGCATAGGCCTTACTGTGAACAAACTTATAAAAGCCTGAGACTGCCTGCCGACCAATTTAGGTATAAACTTCCATGTGGACCAGGATGACTAACGCTCGCTTTCCGTGAACATTACCAAGCGATAAGAACAGGATTCTTCCAAGGTTGAGAAAAGTGGGATATCCATTTTGAACCCATAAAGACGTCTTCAAATCGACCCAGATCATCCCGATCCAAGAGGCCGTCCTCGGATAGAAAGCGTGATTGCAAAACATACACATAAAACACAAAATAGCATTTTATTGGAAATAATGCAACCTCAGCTATCTCGCCGGGCACAAGATGCCGCAGATGAAGCTTCCCAAACTCCCATGTGGGATGTAATGGCCGACACGTTTTGTGCCTCGACAAACCCAAACGGTTACGTCAATGTTGGAGTTGCCGAAAACTCACTCATGCATGATGAGCTCCTCAAATTCCTCAATAATAAGTTAGAACTCCCAGCACAGTACCTCACATATAATGATGGAGGAAACGGATCCACTCGACTTCGCACTGCCATGGCAGGGTTTCTCAATCGACACTTGAAACCGTTCAATCCACTGAACGCCGATCAGCTGGTAGTAACCAACGGCGTTTCGCCTGCCATCGAGCATGTTTCGTGGGCATTCACTGATCCCGGCGAGGGAATTTTGCTTGGGAGACCGTACTATGGAACTTTCATTCCGGATATGAGTACACGACCCAGAGCCACGGTTGTCCCTGTTAGCTTTGAAGAATGTGATCCCATGAGCGTGGAAGGTGTTGCAAAGTATGAGAAAGCTCTGTTGAGCTTCCAGGAAAGCACCGGGAAGAAAGTGCGAGCGCTCATGCTGTGTCATCCTCATAATCCTCTTGGACGATGCTATTCACGAGAGGTGCTTGTTGAGTTGATGCGCTTGTGCCAAAGATACCAGATCCATTTGATCAGCGATGAAATTTATGCATTATCTGTGTGGAAAAATAACGTCGATGAATATCCGCCACCAGTCAAGTTCGAGTCTGCACTCACCATTGATTTGAATGGCATTATTGATCCGCGCTTAGTCCATGTTCTTTGGGGCGTGAGTAAGGACTTTGGTGCGAATGGGCTTCGTATGGGTGTGATCATTTCCCAGATGAATGAGGATCTGCATTCTGCACTGCGAGGCGCAACGCTGTATAGCTACTCATCGGGACTTGCCGATTACCTGCTGGCAACACTTTTCGATGACGCGGCATTCACGGACGCATATATCCAGGAAGGACAGAAAAGGTTATCTGAGACGTACACTTTTACTGTTGATTTCCTCAGAAAGCATGGTATCACATACGCGCCCGGGGCAAATGCGGCGTTCTTTTTGTGGGTTGATTTGGGAAAGAAGTATCGTGAGCTTCATCCCAGCGTGTCTGACAATGATAATGTCGGAGATAAGGTTATGCAACTTTTGATGAAGCACAAGGTGTTCTTGGCTAGTGGTGCTCTGTTTGGATCCGAGAAGGATGGATGGTTTAGAATTGTCTTCACTCAGTCGAGGGATTACTTGACCCTGGCTCTTGAGAGGATCGTGGAGGCTTTGCAAGACGAAAGCTCGTAGAGCGGGCAAGATGAGTATACAAAGGAATTTGGATTTAGAACAGGTACATAGTACTGTATGTAGTATGGGCTTCAAATAGGAGAATGCACAGCCATATGAAGATACTTTGGAATAAGGTTTCTTGTGTTTGTGTAGCGTTGAGGTTAACGAGAAGTGACACCATGCAGCCTCATGATCACGCTATAGACACGTGCAAGCACATAATTGCCTATCTTAATGAAGTATAATTTAACGACATAGAATGGCCGAACGCATTCTGCTAAGAAGAGGATTCTTATAATTTAAGCCTATATTTTTCTTTTCCTTTCGTTGCGATCTAGGGCAAGATTGCCCAAAACATCGCATCTCTGTCCTTTTCAAGGTTGCATTGTGTGCCGCGGCTACGAAACCGGGAGGGCCCCGTACGGTGTGGGCCCCTATTCAGAGTACATGCTAAGTAATTATAGACTTATCTGTACTTCAAGTTCGTAGGCATGTATTGTTTGTGAAGATTATTTGCCAATTGGCATTTAAACAAGGAATGGTTCAATTTTGCAAAACTCGAAAATTACGGTTTCTGAGTCTGAGATACCCTTGGACAGGGAGTGCATGCATCTTGAGCAAGGGCAGCCGTCTTTGTGCAGCGCATTTTTGGAGGCCTGCAAAGCGATTTGAACTGCAGATTGTTAAGGCACCTTAAAATCTCATCAAGATTGACAAGGCCGACTAGTCTTCTAAGAAGGCATCGGCCCTTTAGATTGAGACTCTGGGCCGTACAGTCAAAAAAAAAAAAAAAAAAAAAAAGAAAAAAATTGCTCCGAGGGCTTTGTTCCCAGGCATAATTTGACGGAAAAAGAAGGGTAATGGATCCAATGGAATGTTTAGTGTGAAGAAACATTTTCGCGCGGTAGCTTATCATGTTGATCATGTCCGGTGACGGCAAGATGTCTCTCATGCGCATCTCAGGACAGCAAGGGATACCGAAATGCGGCACACACGGAAAGGCTTTTAGAATCCTTGAACAGCTCGAAAAGTCCCGTGGCTTCTTTTCAGTCATAACAAAATAAATGGACATATCGACTTCAAGAGCCCCTCCAACATTGCGCAGCACATTGACGACAGCTTGAACCGCCAATCATGGGATCGTGCGAGCCACGACCACGCCAATACTGGCTATTGACCTATCCACGCACGAGCTCAAATTTGCTAGTGAAAATTTTGGCATTGGAAGAGCAGCCAAGCCTATTGGAAGGTCATGCCGAGGGTGATCTGAAGGCTGGTTATTTCTTTTTCCCGGTAATGATGATGATAAACAAATTGGAACTTCACAGACGAGGTCTGGAGGAATGGACTGAAGACGAAAGAAAACAAATAAAAGACTGCTACCAAAGCTGTTTCAACAAATTGCATGATCATCTAGAAGATGCGAAAAGGACAAGACGCTCAGTTTTCGTGAAGGAGCATTGTCATTTTATGGCCTATTCTTCCTTTATGAGGATTGAGCCGGTTGGCGCGATGGTTGACGAAGCATCATGGATGGTGCAGTTTCCAAAAATTTACAACACGCCCATTATGCGCTCTGTTCAAAACAAAACAGCGCTCCCGGACGGTTTTCTTCGCCACTGGTCACCCACATTCCTTATCCGACATCCTGCGTTGGCCTTTCCGTCTGCCTATCGCGCCTCTTTGGATATGAATCATACAGATGACGACCCGGTCGAAACCGCTCGCAATAAACTATGCTTAACGCTTCATTGGAATCGAGTCATGTATGAGTGGTATACGCACAATCTTACAGCCGAAGAGGCCTTCATTGACGGGGATGTTACCTGGCCACTTGTTTTGGAAGGGGATGATGTGATGGCCAACGAAGATGTTGTCCTTCGATACGCCGAAATACTTCAACTCGACAAGACGAAGTTGCGATTCTCATGGGAGGCTGTACCGGACAAAGAGAAGAATAAAATGGATTTCCGACCGAAGCGAATGCTATCAACACTGCTTGATTCGGAGGGTATTATCAAGGGCAAGACTGCAGAGAATCTTGATATCGACATTGAAGTGCAAAAATGGAAGCATGAATTCGGGGAAAAGGAAGCTGTTCGGCTTGAAGAGACCGTGAGAGCCGCCATGCCAGACTATGAGTTTCTCAAAGCAAGGAGACTCAAGGCGAAGAGCAGCTCGACGATGACCTGAGAGGTATCAAATTCTACCTAGTACAGTCGTTGACAAGAGTCTGCTGATCATCAAGTTTGTCTGAGACTTGGAATATTCATAGCGCATTTCATACCTTCAGTATTACTGATACTGCCTATCAATATGGATCGTTCAAGTTATTTGACATTGTTACATACTGCAATCTACTAATGAGGCATAATTGTTGGGACCATGGACCACCACATTTGCACATGTGCACATGCATGAGCAAATATGTATTGGATAAAATAAAAATATCCTTGATTAAATAACATGCCAGTATTAATCTATGTCTATAACTACTATGTAAAGTATCTATAAATCTATCGGTATGTTCTATGTTCTATAATGTATAACACCTGGTCACAATCATGCCCAGGTGTTCGATCTCCCCTCTAAACCTTAACCACAACCTCACTCGTGACAGCATACTTGCTCCACCTTCTGATAGTAGGTCCAAACTTATAAAACACATACGGTACAGGCACCATGATAGCACTGATGCAACCCAAAATAGTCAAAGTCCAATGGACTCCCAAATTCTTATAAAATGGCATACCAACAACAGTCATTCCACCTGCAGCCAGATACCGCGAGACAGTCATGAAGCCCAGTGCAGACGCCGCATAGATGTCATACGAGTCAATCACGTACATGTACGAGCTAATGAACACGCAGATAGTCCCGAGACCGAAACAAGCCGACGCAACAATAGGCGACCAAATTGACACAGAAGCGTAATCTGTCCATCCCATCCAGAACAGGGAGATGGGGATGAACGGCGCACCGACAATAGCGAACCAGAGTCTGATTTCGGGTTCTGTCTGCACATTGTCCAGAGCGTGGGGGTCTGTCGTTGGGTCGGAGTTGTTGACTGCTTTGGCGGCAGCTGTGAAATCCTTCTTTGTTTTGGAATAGATAGGCAGAACGAGAAGGGCTGTGACTGAAATACCGATGTACATTGCTACCCAGATTATGTTTGTCATCCCCTGGGAGATGTTGTATGTGTCCTGGAAGATGTAGGTATACCCGTCGAAAAAGGTGAAGAGAACAATGTACAAGACAGTCATGTAGAGGGATATAAGGAGGATGATAGGCTCGTGGATGGTGATTAGGAACTGGCGTTTCATCGCTCCACCGATGCGAGTGAAAAGGGCGATTTTCTGGAGATCCATTTCTGAGCGGAACCGTTTATCGCCAGTGATCTTGCGAAGCTGCTTTCCTTTCCATTGCAGTAGAAGAGGTGCATATGTCTCCGGTTGAAGGAGAAGAATAAGAAAGAATATAGCACCCGAAGCAATGAGGATGATCCAGGCACTCCAGCGCCAGGAGAGGACGCCTGTTTGGCCCATCCAGGAAGCAATTACGGGACCAAGGACAGGTCCACCGAACGAGATAAAAGCGTAGAAAGGGAAGGCGAATGTCTTTTCGAGTGGATTCCAGAGATCAGCGATCGTGCCGCCTGCGCAAGTCAGAGGTGGACAACCGAAGAAACCGGCTAGAAAGCGGAAGGCGAGCTGGGCGCCAATGTTTGGGGCTAGAGCTGAGCCCATGACGAAAATCATGAAGATGATTAGGGAGCCTGTGTAGACGAGATTGCGGCCCATGATTTCGGAGAGAGGACCACTGAACAGAGAGCCAAGGGCGAAACCGATAAGATAGAGGCCTATTTAGTAATATTAGCGACAGTGTTCAAGGTTCTAGACGAGGTAATGCAGCAAAAGAGGGATGCAGGAGATTTACCATCTACTAAAGATCCCACGACATCGCTGACACCGTATGTAGCATCGGTTTGTGGCAAAACGCCCGAGTTAATCGAAGAGGCAGCTGTCACGATGAACGCCATCAGAGAAACAACAAAAGTAGCCCACAAACGAGAAAAAGTACTCCAATTTCGCGGACTCTGAGGATCATTCACCCCATCCCAACCAACAATAAATACTCGACTGGGTAAATCCGTAGCATCATCGATATCACGAACAGTAACTCCAGGAAGCGAGTAGGCAATAGCAGTTTTCTCAGACTTCCGAGTATGACTCTTTGCCAGGGGACCGTGAGACGCCGAAACATGCTGTTCAAGTTGATTTGATCTCAAAGCGTCATTTCCAGATTCATCAATAGATTCCGAATCGCTCGCCGAAGCCGAATTTTCACTCTTATCGACAGGCATGGAAGCCGAAGCGCCATATTGCCGTTCATTTTCAGCGCTGACATTGGCATTCTCGACCGAGAAATCCGCCAGTTGCCTCTGAACGGCGTCTCCCAATCTTCGATATTGCAGATATGATTGCATCTCGTCCTTCAGGATTAAAGTGGATCTTTCTCCCAAGGTTTGATCCTCCTGGTGCCTACAAGACTTGATCCTGGCCTTTCGACATAAACTTAGAAATACAAAAGGAGAAAAGAAAAGCAGCCTTGGCAATTGAAAGATTATGGGTGGATCCTGAAAAATCCATTGCGTGAGCGGAGCCATCTTACCGGATCTGCGTAATGGTGGGTCTCTTGCGCAAATGGTGCCTGGCTGATAGTTGCGCTCACCCCACTTGTGCCCAGCGATCCCGAGGTTGAGGCGCATCTTGAGTCGGCATTAACGGTCATTTCAACCCCTCTTCATCTGTTGATACCTCTGGCGAGCGCTTTATTTCCCATTATCATCTTAGAATTTGCATCATGGACGCCCTTATCACTAAGGCTATTGCGGATACCACGGCCTTAAGAAAGGACACTGTCCCTTGGACGCCGGATGAGCCATACGCTCAGTCTTATTATGCCTTTGATCCTGCTACCTCCTCCTGGGTCGAAAAATCTCCATCAGCAATCAACAAAGATGAGCAAAGCACCGGGATAACCAAGGTCGCTCTTTATTCCTGGAATATCGACTTCATGTTACCATTCGAAGAAGCCCGCATGAAAGCAGCCTTGTCCCACCTGGACAGCTTGACCAGCTCTAAAGCTCACTCTCCAAACACCGCTACAGTTATATTCCTTCAAGAATGCAAACCACAGGACATCAGCACTATCGCATCGACACCCTGGGTCCGAGAAAGATTCCATCTCAGCGACATAGACCATACGAATTGGGCCACAACACACTATGGCACTACAATGCTAATCGACTCTCGCCTCCCAATTACATCCGCTTTCCGCGTGCATTACTCAAAGACACGCATGGATCGCGACGCTCTCTTCGTGGATATCTCTTTAGGATCTGCCAGCAAGAAGATCCGACTCTGTACTAGTCACCTCGAGTCCATGGCTTTTGATCCGCCATTCCGCCCGGCACAAATGCAGCTTGTAGCGCGATATCTGCATGATGATTCCGTGCAGGGTGGTTTAACTGCTGGGGACTTCAATGCTATTCAGCCTTTTGATCGGACCTTACATGTGGATGACAATAATGAGTTGAAAGATGCGTTCTTAGAGCTTGGTGGGAAGGAGGATACGGAGGAGGGGTATACGTGGGGTCAGCAGGCTGCTACTGAATTGCGTGAAAAGTTTGGATGCTCGAGGATGGATAAGGTTTACTTTTGTGGGGATCTTAAGATTAGTACGTTTGGGCGATTTGGGGATGATGTTTTGGTTGAAGGGGAGGAGATGGGTAAGGAGATAGTAGATCTTGGGTTTGAGAAGCCGTGGGTTACAGATCATTTGGGAGTCAAGGCAGAGTTGGAGATTTTGTGATTTTTGCAAAGCTTCATGGTTAGCATCATAACTATCGTGCTCTGCTGTACACGAATAAGATACGTTCATTGGCGATGTCGGGTAGTTTGAATCCGTTGAGAGCCGGCTAAAGTCGATGCGATTTATCAGGGGAAGGGATCAATGCAGATACTGAGAGAAAGGCCTGAGGGCTTCTTCAAGTTTGTTTGGAGATATTTTCAGTGCGTTAATTGTATTCACTTTTTTTGACTGCATGACTTGTTCGTGACGACGTTTCCAAAGACACGATATTTTAAAACGAGGGTAAATAATTAAGTACAAGAATTAAACATTCACGAATTTAAAGTAAAGTATATGATAGAAAGGTATCAAAGGTATCAGGTGAGCCTAAGCTTCAGCTTCAGGTTTACCCTCCGCCTTGCGCTGAGAATCAATGAGCTCTTGACGATTGCGCTCCTGCTGATCAAGACCAGTCTTCTGAACAGTGTGCGTCCTGGTCAGCTCACGGTGACGAATAAACAGAGATGCAATGAATCCAATACCCGCGACAGCGGTGTACAGAATCCACATACGGCTAAGGGCGAAGGTGTAAGACTCAAGCACGACTTGTCGCTGAGACTCACTGAGGCTCTGGATAAGCTCCTTCGACGAGCCGGCGAAAGAAGAGGAAATCTGCTTGGTAAGAGCAGGTCCAATGGCGGCGGTAAGTTTGCCAGCTTGTTGGCCCATGATGTTTTGGTAGACGACTGTACCGAGAACAACGGAGATAGAGGTGGAGAGTTGACGTACAAAGCCGAAAGTGGCAGTTGCAGTAGCCATATCGGCAGGACGGATGTTAGCTTGCAAAGCTACTAGAGGCGCTTGGAAGTTAGGACCAACACCAATACCGCCGATGAGCTGGTAGATGATGATGCGGGACCAAGAGGCATATGGCTTAAGATCGATGAGTAGACCCCAGCCGAGAGTCATGAAGAAGAGGCCTGCAGAAATGAACTCCTTGTAGCGACCCGTCTTCTTCATGAGAACACCGACCACAGCGGAGACGAAGGACAGACTCAGGACCATGGGAAGAACATAGACACCACTGAGAATGGGCGTTGCAAGAAGAACGGTCTGGAAGTATAGGGGTAGGTAGTAGGTTCCGGAGATGAAGACGAAACCGTGGCAGAAGCAGACAATGAAGCACAGCACATTGTACCATTGGCCGAAAATGCGAGATGGGATGATGGGGTACTTTGCGATCTTCCATTCCGCCATCATGGCAAGAACCCAGACAACAACTCCGAAGACAATCAAGCAGATGACCGTAGCGGAGTCCCAAGGGTAGTCAACGCCGCCAAATTCAAGACCGAAAAGGAACATCAGAGTTCCACCGATAATGGTCAAAGTACCAAGCCAGTCAATGGTACGCAGACCAGCAAGTAGCGGAGTCTTTGGCGACTCGATGTTCAAGAACAGAACCAAGATAACCAACGAGAGACCACCAATTGGCACTAATATCATGTCAGCAAAACTCCATTCTCCAAGATTTATATCAGGATTGAACTTACGGTTCAAGTAGAAGCACCATCTCCAAGTAACATCAGTAGTAAAAGCACCACCGATAATAGGACCCAAACCACCAGCAACAGCCCACGTCGCACCAAAAAGACCATAGTACATCGGACGCTCGCGCATACTGAACAGATCAGACACACTGATATTGGCAAGAATGATAATTCCACCACCGCCAACACCCTGCACGGCACGACCAGCAATAATCATAGGCAAATTCTTAGCCAAAGCACAAATCAAACTGCCAATCAAGAATAGAACATTGGCAAGCAATATAATGTATTTCCGGCCCCAGATATCAGAGATTTTACCCCATAACGGAATACAAGCGGCGTTGGCGAGAAGGTACGACGAGGCGATCCATGAGTAACCACTTTCCGAGGCGTGGAATTTGTCCGCGATAGTAGGCAAGGCAGTAGAAATGATAGTCTAGAAAGGAAACGTTAGACAAGATATTCAACATAAATCAAGAAAAGAGTATAAAAAAGCTCGTACCATATCCAAAGCAGCCAAGAACAAAGCCATCTAAACACGAGCAAAAAAAAAGTTAGTTTTCTGTATTCAATGCAGCATGACCCATAGAAGCAGACAATATCTTACACAAAGAGCAGTCATAACCAGCACAATCTTCTTCTTCCCCATCTTCTGCGCCTGCGACGGAACCCGATCCAGCGGTGCCCCAGACTCCTTCTTCTCTACAGCACCACCCTCCGGGTTCTGTTCCGCCGTAACATCGTGAGGGGTCTGTGCCTCATGGACCTCGTGGTCCTGCGGGGCCTCGACATCGATAGGTTTCTCGGAGAATTCCCTTGAAACGACACTCGTGCCACTGGAGGCATCTTGATGAGCGTCGTTCGTCATATTCAATTCAGCTCAGATCCCAGATCCAAATGAGCGACAGGAGAAACTCGCGCGGGAGCTCCAGCGTAGACAGACCCGCTTATAAGCCGAGACAGAGCAGTCAGACGTCAGACGAGATTTCGATTTCGATATCGATAGCACCTACACCTGTCCACGCAAGCAGCTGCAGTTAGATCACTGATTCTGACGTGACGTGTTAAGAATCGTGTCAGAACAGCATGGTTCCTTCTTATAAGAGAAGAGATGTGAGAGCCTGGTTTGGGGAAAAAAAGAAAATCGGAGTTAATAGTGGGTCTGTGAGAAAGAGTTTCCCGGGAGTTTGTGAGCGCCGAAAGACCGAGCTCCGTTCGTTTTACTTGTTCTGGGCATGAAATGAGTCTCGAAGATGGGAGTTGAAAGTTAGTGATCCACTATTTGGAGTCGAGGTTTGTGTGCTTTTTCTTCCCTCTTGTTTCAGGATTTGATGCTTTCGGCTACTGCGCTTTAGGCGAGTATACTTCATTGTGAAGTAAGGGGTGTCTGGTGGGTCGGGAGAACGGGCGCAAACTCCACTCTGTTCGGGTTCAACCTTTTAACTTATTTACATTTGATACGTGCTAGATGTGAATAATTGCATTTGACAAGCGCGCAATGAATTGATTACAGTCTTATAGTTGAGTTTGCAGCATTGCATGTGTAAGCTGAAACTAAAGTTGGGGCCAGATCTGTCGTACGAGGTGGCATTGCAATCGGACCGAGTGGGTTGGTATAGAAGATCCGAGCCGCGACGGGGAATAGAATAATGGCGGCTATTGGGATAAAATGGAATAAAAAAGTCGTTCTAGAATTGAAGAGAAAGCTTGGTTGAGAGAAGCTATGACATGATCCATGCTAACTCGATAATTGAATGATGCAATGCAAAACATATTTCCGACGCCGAAAACGGATATCAATTGGGGAATGATCTACCTGTATTCACCACATGCACGTATAATATGTTTTCTTTTTGCGGGCGCAGATGCGTTAGAGAAATATTCCGATCGTCAGACGATCCCTGTTTCAAAAAAGAGGACTCTATGAGGAAAGATGGGGTGGGAAAGGGGTATAATGAAGAAAACAGCCCAATGAAACAATCCAGAAGACCCAAGTCCGCGTATATGTAAGATAAGGAAAGAGGATAGTTTCCAGAACTAATCCTGGAGCTGGAGGATTTCTATAATAAAAGACACGTTAGTCCCCATATACCAAACGGCCTGCTGCATGTATGTGGGTGCTATGTGTGTGTATGTGTGTAACTTACCAGTCAAGAACTCCTCAAAGCTCACAGTAATGTATCCATCACGATCATCATCGTAGCGCTTAAACACATCCGTCATGCGTTTCAACGTGATACACGCCTGCACAAACAGATCAAAGCTCATGCCGTTCCGGCTCGGGCTACGGGGAGGCGCATTCAATTGCCGCGTCTTGCTCTCGAAAATAGAGAATAACACCGAGACAAACTTGGGACTGAGACGGTATCCAAATGCGACCAGCGCATTCTCAAATTCATGCAAACTAATGCGCCCGCTGCGATCTTCGTCGAAGCGATCGAACAGCTCTCTCCACGCAGCCAGGTACTTCCACAGCGACACGAATTCCTCAAAGTTGATAATGCCGTTGCCGTCGCGATCGAACATGCGAATCATCATCTTGACGGTGCGGGGATGGAAAGAGGTATAATCTCCATTCACTAGAGCTGAGCCCAATTCATGCTCAGTCAACGCACCCGAATGGGATGAGTTTGCGGCGCGGAACAGAGGAAATAGTTGCTGGGGATCATCACTCGGCACCGCCAAGGGCGGCGGGTTTGGTGACTGGGGAGGGCGCGATTGAGGCGGCGGGCGACTGCGCTGTTGGGGAGGGGGACCATAGCCATAGTTCTGGGGAGGCGGCGAGGGGTGGAGGGGGTGCGGTCGCTGACTTTGCGGGGGGTATTGGTTTGGTGGGTATTGATTGGGCGGGTATTGGTTTGACGGCGGCTGCTGGTGCGCTGATGGGCGACCGTTATAGGACTGTGAAGCATAAGGGTCTGGGCGCGGGGGAGGCGAGCTGTAGGGGTTGTGCTGCGGGGGCGCGCTGGCGACAGGAACGCGAGGGGGGATGCCTCCACTGGGAGGGCCAGGCTGAGCGGGCGGGCGAGAGGGTAACGGTTTTTGTTTTTGGGATGGAAGTGGACGTTGATTTTGAGACGGAAGCGGAGATGAAGAGGGGGCTGGCGCTGGTTTGCCCGATACTTGCATCGATCCAATCATTTGCGCAACCTAAGGGGATGGTTAGTCGAGGTGTCGGCGCATTACATTGTATATGGATGCAATCAGGCTGTGATTACCTGCTCTGGCTCAGCATGTCTGTTAATTAAGTGAATTAGCGATTGTTCTCTTTCTTCTTCTCTCAGTTCGAGTTCTGGACTTACGCTGGCAGTGCGTCTGGGTTATAGCCCTTGTTGTAGGCCATTTTAGTGACGCAATCAGGCACGACGAGAGGACGCGTGTCAACGGGCGAGGATATCTCGCCCTGACGAGAGATTGATAGGGGATATAGTAAAGAATGGCGATAGACTGCAAGCAACAGAGTCACCAGCAGCAGAAACAAAAAAAAAGGAGGAAACGGGAAAAGACTTTAGGAGATTCGCAAAATCACCGGGCTTGGTGGTGGTGAAAGCGGAGCCGTGGGGCGGTGGTTCTTTGGGCTGTGAGGGTTTGCCAATGTTCACCAAGAAAAACGAGAGAAAAGTCAGCGTCGCAACACTTGGCTGGTCCCCACAAGACACTGAACACGAGAAATGAAGCGGTTATTGGATTCTCTGCGGGAAAGTTCAGCCCTATGGCCCAATTTGTGAGGTTCTCAGCAGGTGGCTTATTGTAATAAACCGCTAATAAGAAATCCCTAGCCTCGTCATGGTCTAGTACGGTTTACTTCGTGGCCTCCCCTGATCCTGGATTGACTCGCATAGAATGACCGGGCTCCACTACACAGATTAATTATAGTTGGTCCAATGAGATCCCCTGGTTCTCATTTTCAAGGACATAGACACGAATACGAGCCTCCAGCCTAATCCGAATCCTCAAAGAGAATACTCGCTCGCACTGCTCGCACTTCCGCCGCTTGTCTCTCTAACAACCCCACAATCTCCTTCCAAGCCTTGGCCTGAAACTCTTGCCCCTCCAAGCCGGTCGTAAGCGCCTGGGTCTCACTGGAACGACGTCAACAGGTGAAACATGGAAAATCAATCAGGCCGGAACCGCATGATGCACACATACTCGAGATACCCATCACTCCGCCAGCATTTACCTTGCGACTCGGCGCCTTGAAGAGTCCCGCTGACCAAAGACCGACTACCTTGTTCTGAAGTTCGCGCGAATAACCTTTTCATTAACCAGACAATCCATCGCTCGTAGAATCGATCGTATTGCCGACCGAGCGATGTTTGGCATAATCCAGGACTGATAGTGTTGACGATAATCGGTAATGTTCCGTCGTCACGACGCACTCCATTTGCGATCGTCTTCATCACGTATTCCAGTAATAATTTTGAAATCCCGTATTGTTTGGGACCCTGAAACCGGTCGGGTGAGTTAAGGTGTTCCAGTAGGGATCCTTCGGTCCGGAGACCCTCTGCTTTGGCCCGAACAAATTGTTGACTTGATACCACGCTGAGATGGGTGGGCTCTGAGACGGTGAAGGATTCTCGGAGTTTGGGAAGAAGTAGCAGGGCTAGCAATGACGTCGAGAGTGTATTCACTTGGATGTCTTCTTCCCAGCCTTCTGGTGATTGTGCATAATCTCGATTCCAGAGACCGGCATTTAATAATGCAATGTCCAACCTTGGTATTTCGTTGTTCACTCGAGATGCGAAATTCTTGACGCTTTGGAAACTGTTCATCTCTAATTCCCAAATTTGCACCACGCCAGATCGATTTGTGATCTTCTCAAGCTCTGCCTTGGTGCGGTTTCCGCGTTCCAGATTGCGGATTCCCAGGATCAATGAATCCACTCCGAGATTCAGATACTTGATGGCAGCCTCGTATCCCAAACCTGAGGTTGCGCCTGTTAACAGCACTGTTTTGCCAGCAAGTGATATCCCCCGAGGATCTGTCGGGGGAGTATATTGCATTTTGAGAAGTCGAAATAATCCGGCCATATTGCGCTATTTCATAACCCCCAAGAATTATTTGAAGACAATGATGAACCTAGAATTGTCGATATCAAGACGTCGTGCAGTTCAATCCAACTTTAGAAGCAGAGACCAAAATAGCTTAGGTCAGCATGCTGAGTCATGATTTCAGATCTAACATTGGCCAATCAGAGAGCGCACCTTCTATACCTCAAGCTGGCCAGCAGCTGGTGACGGCAGACTTCACTGTCCTTCATAGGGCAATTTGCTACCATGTGTGTGCAACTTGATCCTTCTCAGCACGAGGCTAAATTCCATACCTTCAGTCCTCGGAAGACTTTTCTACTATGAAATACAAGCGAATGAATGGCCTATCAGTAGTAGAGATAGAAAAAAGAAGACCAAACAAGTCTATGTGTCCAAGGCGAAAAATATTACTCTCCCATCCTAATACTCCAGAGCAAGCATACAGCCAATTGAAGTCTCACAGCCGTATGACCTGTATTCGGCAGGGAGTAACAGCAAAGGCTCCCCACGCAAGAAAACCCAAGACTCTGATACCCAGACTTCTCTGTTGAAGTGCGATTTATTCACGGCCAGAATAGAGCCGAAGTGGGCATCCAGTGTCTGCGGCCTTTCTGTGACTTTGTTCCAGAGTTCGAGGTTGTTCTTATGGAAATGTATCGCCAGAGTGCATCCGTCTGAAGAGAAGGCTAAGGATTTCATTAGCCACGTTGAATGGCAATACGACTTCCGTTGCTCTCGCTCGCCTGTGATTATATTCCAGAGCCGAACAGTATTATCTAATTTCAATTTATAGAATTGCGTTTTTATGAAGACACCTCGAGCCAAAGCGTTGACCAAATACTCTGATGATTCAAAGAGGACAGACCGTGAATTGTAATGATTTTGCGCCATCAATATACTCAAGTTAGCTTCTTCCCATTTACCAGGTTGTAAATCACTAACCGTCAGCCCTAGTGACACAATCGCCCAGATACCAGGTGCATGTTGAGTGGGGTCAAAGCCGGCAACTGCAGTACCGATATCTTTGAACGATCATGCGGCATCAAGAATCTTTGTGACAACCTTGCGAAAGTTGATCTGGCGCCCTGCCAATACGAGGATCTTCAATCTCCCATTCTGATATTCTTCAAACTGCCTTTTGGTCTTATCGATAACCTCGTCAAAGATTTCGGTGATTGGTGGGGCACCATTCCACTTCAGCTCATTTGGGAGTTTGACTGCAGCAAGGGCGTCTTTCTGTGCTTGATCCAGTTGGTCGTAAGCAGCTTTCCATAGGTCTTTAGGCTCCTGAGATTGAACTTCTGGATCTTGTCCGATCGGCAGACTGATAGGAGCTTGTGCGGAATTACTAGGACCCACTTGGATGTTTTCACTGTGCTTTGGCCGGTGCAACCTCCGGTTTGGATTCATTGGACTTGAAAGGGCGTTTTAGCCGCTCTTTTAGACGTTGACGGATGCCTGCTTGTTCATTGTTCCCCATCTCTACTAGTACTTATTCTCTGGAGAATTTTATTTGGCAGATTGCAGCGGCTGAGAGTTTCTATCGCGTCAAGTCAAGATGCCGTGCACTGCAATAATTGGCACAGTGGAATTGAATATAAGAACATGAATCTGTTCTAGAATGTGGCTTTCTGGTGATTGATTATCAAAGCACCTCCAAAGTTGTCAAAGCGTTATTGCACCCCGATGAGTTGTTAGAGAGTGGGACCAGGAAATCGGTTTTCGAGGTCTCAGCATGCATACCCAACAGCAAATTATTGGGTAGAAGTCACGCGGAGAGTCTGCCAGTGATAAAATTGCCTGGGATCAATCGGTCAGACAACATTGGACCCGAGGACTTAATGTCGAATTCCATGAGATCATTTTTCTATTCCCTCGCTCATTGGCACAGGATGAAAAGCAATATATGGCAAGCTCGTGTACCCAGCATCTTGAATAGGAAACATGGTAGCCGTGTCCATCAAATCTCCGCCCCACACCCTCCCATGTGGTGTGGGGCGAGAGAAGAGCAGCACGGCTACCATATATTGGGACTCGGTGGTAAGTGAAGAGCCAGGACAGGAGAATTAAGCAATGTGTACCTACGGGCACAGTGATTGAATAAAATGTTGCTCAAGCACTTGAACAACTTCACTTGAGCACTTGAGCAGGAGCGCTCGGCCAGGCCACACAATGCATTATATCAGCATGCTGAGTAATAGATACCAATCCAGCCATTGGCCAATCAGAGAATGCGGCTTCTGGGTCTCAAGACTCTCAACCAACGGCTTACCAGTTGACTTGAATGCTGCCAATAGAATACTATATGTATAAATATCTGCTACTGTCATGAAGAATGGCAATGTTTCGGCACTCAAGTGTTACATTTTGAAGTTTCTTCTCATGATTGGTGCCATATGAATACATCCCAGCCATATGTGCCCATTCCCGAACTAGTCATCAAGCCTGGGTTGGCTGCATAGTAGACCATTCGACCTAATCGGGGCATTAACCTACTCGGAGGCCTATTGATAATCTAGTTGATTTCATTAATTGTAAAAGCCTTCTACTGGAATACCATGTTGAGTTTATTACTCATAATATGTCTCATCACTCAAGTCAAGTATGAAGATCTCATCGGCCACCTAAATGGCGAGTCGGAACAAACACTGCAAACATTTGGGGTTTCGGTTTCTCAGCGAGAAGCCCACTTTGATCGCCGAGTTGTATATGTCAACTATAAGAGATACGTACATAGAACGTGATTCTTCTTCTCATTAACTAGCGTTCATTGGAATACTGGGCAGTTGATCTAGGGACCTCCAGGGAACCCCCAGTTCTGTATACACTGACACGACCCTATCACCGACTTCATCCCACCTACCCCCACTTGAAGGGATAAATCGCAAGTCATTGATCAATTAGACATGGCCGCAAGCTTACAAGGACACCAAGTCCACCCCAACGGACGAACATGGAAGTCTCATTTCCCTAAAGGAGATCTCTGGGTATTTGGATACGGGTAAGAACCCCCCAACTTGGGATCAGTATAGTTCGAATTTAAATCACAACTCCCAAGTTCCAACAACATCGGTACTGACAACATGATAGAAGTCTCATCTGGAAGCCACCCCCACACTATGGTACGTGGAACTAACTTACCCGGTATCACACATGGCAACGATACCATGATCCCGCCAGAGCACTGGCACTCGAAGGAGACAAGATTCGTCCACCAACTCAAACACCCTCCAACATTTGAACAAACAACCACTAATCATGCCACGTAGACCTTCGAGTCCCAGGCTACATTAGTGGCTATGTCCGACGCTTCTGGCAGGTAAGATTTCACATCCTAAGATGGTAACCGGGGAAGCTCGGAATCTCCCAAAACAGCAATCACCACCCGTCCGAGCCATCCAAAGCTGACAAAAAGCCGCCGTGGCGTTTTCTATCAGGCTAGGTATGTACCTCGGGGCAAGCTAGCCTGAACAGTCTATCCCTAAATCTTTTCCCGCTAATTACTTGACTGTTAGTACCGATCACCGGGGCACACCCGAGCAGCCGGGTCGAGTAGTTACTGTTATTGAGCGGGAGTTCTGGAAGACGCTGGATGATCCGGTATTTAGACCATCCACAAAAGTAATTTATCTATATTTATCCGTTGCTGATGATGTGATTTAGCTCGCAAAACAAGAATCTGAATCTGCTTCTACGAAAGTGTGGGGCGCGGCATATCACATCCCCGCTTCACATGCAGAGCAAGTTCATGACTACCTTGATGAGAGGGAGGTGGATGGGTACAGCGCACACTTTACGCCCTTTTACCCTGTTTCAAGGGCCGCAATTGACAATCCTACTCATACACACGGGGAGCCAGGTACGTGCATGGTGTACATTGGGCAGCCCACTAATCCGCAATTCCTGCGTGACGCTGCCCATCGTGAGCCGCAGCATGTGGCGCAGGTAATCAGTGCGGGGCATGGACTTAGCGGGAAGAATACAGAGTATCTTTTCTTGTTGGAGAAGGCTCTTGAGGGAATTGGGCTCGGGGAGGCGGATGCACACGTTGCGGATCTTGTGAAAAGGGTTAAGGCCATTGAGGCGAAGGAGGAGGCTGAGGAGGAAGAGGAGGAGGCTCAGAAGAAGGTGGAGAGGAATTTGGCTTCTGGTGAAACGGGGGATAGAGATTCGATTGAGTGAGTTTAAGTGGAGAATGGGGCTTTGGGTCACAGAGCTGTTTTACTGGTTGGTTTGCGTAGAGTTCGAGGGGTTGGTAAATAGAGTTGAAGGGACTCTGTACGAAGTATGGAGGGAAATCTACATAGATTTTTGATGAACTTAAGAAAAAAACAAGGAAATACATTCCAACTATATACTGTTTGAGCTGGGAAATACAAAGACATCAGAATCCCTTTGGAGTTCATTCCAAGCTTGACAATGGTGTTTCGGCGTCAATATGTAGTAGGTATCAAAAGGCTATCCTACACTCCTAAACCTACAACCCTGATACAGACAGCACACGGTGCCCATGACAAATACAGAAAAGAGAGAATCGTAAATGGGACATGATACCATGCAAATTAATGTCCAAAAACCAAACTTTCTGTTCTACCTCCAACCACATCTCAACAAACCAAGAAAATGATTAAAATTGTCATTGCATAATTCAACAGCCGCCGACGGCCAATCCACGTTGCATAAAGCCTCATCTCGACGTATTTCGTCAAATCCTTTTTTTTTCAAGTTCAAAAAAGCAGTCGAAGAACATTTCGCGTGTGCAGAGAAAGACGTCAATGGGGGTATATGAAAAGTTTGCAGCCTTAGTTGCCCTCTGGGGCCGGGGGTTGGTTGTTGCGCCAGCCTGTAAACAAATATCAACATGCTACTCGCCTTACTTCTCTGTTGGAAAGGCATGATCAGGCTTACCACCACCGCCGAACCCTGCATTAGCGCCGGCACCTGTAGATGGTGTTAGCTTTTTGATGGTATCGTGAACCCATGAATAGGAGGGAGATCTTTACCATAGCCACCGCCGTAACCACCACCGTAGCCACCACCACCATTGCCATAGTTGCTGTAACCACCGCCGTAACCACCGCGATTGTATCCACCACCGCCGCCACCGCCAAAGCCGCCACCCTGGTATCCGCTACCGGGTTGTTGGTTGTATCCACCGCGACCCTGGAAGCCTCCATCGGGACGGTTCTGGCGTTCCGGACGGTCAAATGCTTTGTCGACACGGATAACCCGACCGTCGAATCTATGTAGAGGGTTTAGTCCAGGGGGGTTCGAACATGAATTTATGAGGGAGGAACCCTCAAATCTTCTTACTCCACGTTATTCATCGCATTCATAGCAGCTTCGGCCTCGGCCTCGGTAGCGAAGCGAACAAACCCAAATCCACGACTGCGCAAAGTTGCACGATCTTTGACAACGGTCTGGGAAGTCTTTAGTGAGATTACATCACCCAAGCCAGAGTATTGATTTGCGGGGAAAGTGGCAAGTACTAACAGCTTCTTGGATCTCGCCGAACTGTTGAAATCCCTCGCGAAGAGTCTCATCATTAGTATGCCAGGATAGGCCGCTTTAAATCATTTCATTTCTAGTCAGCCTCTTACTTTTATAAAACAAAGTAATTCGACACGCAGCGAGATAAGGGGGAAAAAGCGGGATTGAAAACAAGCGCACAGAAAAGGTAAATCTGAACATACTGAACGAAGAGCTTAGACATTATGATCTCAGTTGCGAAACGTCGGAAAGGGGTCAAAGAAACTGCAACTGCAACTAGATTAGTTTGCTTGGAGGGAAAAGGCGACTAGAGGCGACTCAACGGAAGGCAGAGAAGAAAGCGATGAAAGGTTGTGCCGAGTGCAACGGGGCAGGGAGATCCTAGTGGTTGCGAAACGAGTCAGCCGTCAAACCCGTGTAACAATCACACTGCCTTAGGGCTTCCACATCCATGGGAAAATTCCCAGCTGGACTGGCGCCAATAGAAGCCACAGATTAGGTTATATTGCTGACTGGTTATTCTGTTTTTGGTGGAGTTTTCTTTTATCTTGCGCTGTCTGGGACGCCGGGACCAGTAAGAAAGAATGGTTGGGCAAACAGAGAGGAGAATAATGCAAGGACAAGGTGGGGGGCGGAAATGTTGCTGCAGAGAGATAATTCCCCTCCCTCCTTCAACAAAGTCCCACCAGACTAAACCTTGTAAATGATTTGATTCTCGGGGCTAGCGGCCACTCTTCCTTTCCCGCTCCATCAATCAGATGTCACCCGAGGCTGGAACAGGACGATTGGAGGGGGGGCGCTAGCCTAGTAACAGGTGGACGGCCAGAGCCGGTTTTTCTGTCCATTTTCTGTCTGGGTTTATGCGGTGAAAGGCGATAGAATCAGGGCTGGGTCTACAACGGTTGCAGAGGCATAGTTACTCAGAAACACACTTCTCCATATGCGGGCTGGTTTCGACGGCAAGGAGGAGCGCGTGGTCGACTGCGAAGAGCCTTGGGTGCGATTCGCGGCTTTGGGCGGGGTTCTCCACGCACTTCTATCCGTGGAACGCGCGACCGTCTCACTTAATTTAGGTACAGATTGTACCTCACAGTCTTCATGCAGTTGCGAGATGTGCGTATATGCATTGCTAACCCGTGACCCTATTTGGCTGAAGAGAGAACGCCCATAGTGGTCTGGCCCCAAAACCTGCAGCCTGCAGAAAGTCTGATGAGGCCCTTGAGGGGCTTGGCTTTGTCAATCCCATTTGGGCTCCAGTCCGACCGCAGTGATCATCCATATCCAATCCACGCTATGCGTGGTGGAGGGGCGGAGGACCCACATACCGCTTGGGCCGTATGTATATCGGAAGGACTCCGGAAACTGAGAGGGTCGATCAGCGCATGGATCGACTTGACATCCGTCTGTGAAGCCTGTGGACAAAGTCAATACCCGACGGGGGGGAAGACAGGGCCGGGGAGGAATTATCTCAACGGTCAAAAAAGTTTAGACATTTCCAAGGTTGTTTTTACAGTTTTGAGCGATACCGGTACCAAGGAAAATTAAAGGAGTACTCATTATGAGTGGACGTTGAACTGACGTTGTCATGGAAGAGCTCATGAATGATGGAGAGTTTGAGATGCGCTCAGGATCGTGACTTCCGTTAGACACCTAACAGCCTTGGAAGTCACCTGAGCTCCTCGGAGCCAACTTTAAGATTGTCATGCAGTCTCTCCGTTTTACCAACACCGATTATTTACTTCAATTCACTGAGGCCAGATGGACGCTAGCAATGATCCAATTCATGAATGGCTATCCAATGTCCCGGGTATTCAATACTTTCCCTCGAGGACACCGGCTCTAGATCAGCACTTCAATGCCCAACCAACCTCTCAACATATCTCTGGTGCAAATCGCGTATTTGATGGAGACGCACCCAGCATGCTAAATCCCAACGAGGCTTTGTCGATTGCTGGCAGGGCCTTTCAAGCTAGTCCCAGAGACCTGGTTCATAGTACATCAGGTGAAAAAATGATACGGCAAATGCCCTTGGTGCTGGAGGGAGACCTAGATGAGCCGCAAAAGAGCAGGAAACGGAAGAAGGAAGATACTTTTGAGCGCAGACCCCGCCATAAGACACGGGAGGATCGCTATGAGTACAAGCGCTCTGATACAGGAAATCAAAAGCAGTCTACTTCCAAAGCACGCAAAAAGAAGCGAATGCGACAGAGCAGGTGGCATAATATGAATGATGAATTTCGAGCATCAAATGTAGCCCGGGAGAGACTGACAGTGAGTGGAACCTGGATATTCAGTTTCAATGATCTAACTCTAGGGAAAGCTACGCAACAACATGAACGTAGGAATATTCAACAAGGGAAAGGCATCAACTCCATTCGTCTTACAGGATAGTCGTGAGTCAATGCCAAATTATGGCAAACAGGCCAGATCTGACATACTTCAGAAGCGCCGGTTTCTGCCTTTGCGCATAGAGATATCCCTATGAAGCAACAAGAGAACTTGAGAAAAAGCAGACCCACGAATGGAAGTATAGTCAGAAACCCAGAAAAGGGAAGAAAGGAAGGACATGCCCGACAGCAAAAGAGATTGGAATACACATTTTCAGAACGCTCCAAGGAGCCCGAATTGGAAAACATGCTACCTCAACAACTAATTATGCCGGCTTTTGTTGAAGGAAAAAAGTCAAATAACACATCCAAGGCAATGCAATGCTCCGAGAATACAGTCATACGGGAGTTCCATGGAGAACAAGAAGACGCGCGTACACAGTCGAAGAGACAGATGGAAAGCTATGTCGAGGACTGTCGATCAACTACTCCCTACACATGGTCTGAAACGAATTACGGAAAACCAGAAAATGAACATGAAATGGAGACCATGCTTCTAAATGCCCTTCACAGGGGACTTTTGTCAGCTGGAACTGATAGCTTTTCTGAGCGAAACCTGGGAACAACTTATTGTGATCTTGACGAGCTGCAAAGGCTATTACAGTGTCGCAAGTCATTTTGGCAATCTGCAACAAGCCGAGATTGCGAATTTAAGGTCAAATCTCCTGAAATGCCCAGTCAAAATAGTGTGAATGCATGTGTCTCAGAGGAACGCATGAATCTGCTAGAAAAAATCACTCAAAGCTGCTCCACCGACCTGAAACCGCGCTTTGTCGAAGGCGTAATATCCTCTTCAGTACCAGAAACGGCTATGGAGAATGTCGCTGAAATAATAGAGACAGCAAATAACAACTGCCAAGAGATCACATCGATCCCAGAGTCTATCAAACAGTTCGTTCATCACGGATCAGCCCTTCGTGGAAGTATAGAGAATAGGCATGGGCTTACAGTTTCCAATTCCACAGATGGAAACTTTTGGATAGAAGCGGACCACGGCACTCAGATTTACCCACCTACGTTTCACATTGAAAATGCCTGGCATGAATGCGAGGTAGAGACCGAAGAGGTATCTGCCGCATTCCTCGCGAATGAGCCATTCCAGGCCTTGTCAGATGAACGCGCTCAGCTGCTATGTATTAATGGTAATCCCAGCGTTGAAAAGCACACTAAAAGGTTTGAAGAATCCGGGGCTACCAAGAACTTACTTCAATTCGTCAGGGATGATTTGCCCAATACTCAAGCCATTAACTCTGGTGAACTGGTCACTCAAAGTCCGCCCCATGAATTCATTCCGGCTGGATTTTGGCGCCAAAACAAGTTGTATTGAGACAAGTTTCAACCTCGATTTATGCAATCTCTCACATAGTCTATGTGTACTAGTAACTTGAGACCTGCTACATTCATTCACATTACAGGCATGATGACAGTTGGGTCGCTTCAATGTAGTACACGGATTAGTTCAAACCATCAATAGACATGGATTTCTAGATGAATAGCAGAGTTTTGATGTGACTAATAACGGTGCCTCGGAAGTATAAACTTGCTCGGCAAGCCGAGAAGCGAAAAGTATTCGGTGTCGTGAGTGAATCGACTTATTGGTTATCAATATTTGAACAACCGTCATAACGTGGCAGGTAAACCACACAATGGGCGTTTCCCGAGCTTGTTCAGATGTGCAGACATCGAGTTTTTCCGATGGCTCAATGCTGGAAGTGACAGTAAGTGATGGCTCGGGTCAATGTCGTCGCATGAAGAGACATCCGTGTAACCATCGAAGTTGAACTAGCTAGTAGCCTGTAGGTCATGTCACTAATGCAGATAAATCAGTGTCCAGAGGATAGAATTATTGTGAATTGAGTTATTCGGGTATAGAACGATCTAGATGGTAAAGCACTATTAACAAAAGGATCGGACATATACAGTCACGTCTTTCAGTGCCTGATAGATGGGTTCCAGGTAACAGAAAATTCGAGCTGCAATTTTATCCGACCGTCCGAGTCAACAATAGCCATTCTTTTAACGCCAGTGATGCGAAAGACAGAAAAGATCAAACAAAGAAAGAACAGTGTATGACACTATAGACTTGCAGCAGCCTCAATAGCACCGACACCCTTGAACATCCCCGGGCTCCGCATCACAACCTCAACCGGGTATTTCCACTGCATGAATCGCGTCCAGCCTGTATGTTGATGTTAGCAAAGCACAGGCAGCTTCTAATCTGATATGACCTACTCCAGTACGCGCAGCGACGACCGAGATATTTGCCGATGAAAGGCACCAGGACCATGGTCAACAAGAGCTCTAGTTGCTCAATGCTTTCCCTCCACTCCGCCTCGGCATCGGAGTAGTCATCTGAGACAGTTTCGAGTTCCGAGTCTGTAGTGGATACGGAAGGAAGCGAGGCGACCTCATCGTCGGAGTCGTATGAGGGCTGGTTAGGAACCATGTATGCGGACATGGAGAAGGAGGGATTTGATGCGGCGGGCGAGTCGGACATGATTGCGGTTTGTCTGAACGATTTCGAGTTGACTGAAACAGTGGTTTATTTCTTTTGAAAGAGCAGTGGCCTGCCTACTGCCCTAGTGGTGATCAAAGCATTTGCTCCGCTGTTGGTCGAATGATGTTGATCTCAAGTGTTGAGGGTTGCGGGTCAAGGCCGGGGTGGTGTAAATTTTACGTAAGCGTTCGTCGAGCCATGTTAGTCATCAATCGGCGCATACTTATGTGGGGCTCAATGATCTATGGAAAAGCATCTACATTGATGCACTTTCTCATGGATTGATGGTGCTATTTTCACATAAACTTGAATATTCATAGCTTGAATTTGAAAACTAAGTTTTCAACATGCTATGTGTCTGGGATTGATTCAGGATTTTGTTTGTTCAGTCAGATTCGTACCTCTTCGATTGCCCGCGAACTCAAGATATATGCTAAAATGCCAGCATAGTAGCTTGATTTGGTAGATTCTTTCGAGCTGCTAGTGCCGGTTTGAGATATTCGAGCGTATAAGGAAAGCATCACTTCCTCAAGAACTTTTCAAGCCTCATAAGCATTCCAGATATGAAATGATTCATTGATTTTACCTCGCAATGTTCTTCAATTCCTCCCCCAGCATGATATCACACGTGACTCTGACTCACGAAAGGTCACGTGCGTGTCCCGCGATAACAGACTCTCGCCTCTCGAACATTGAGATATCAGATTCAGCGTGAAATTCGATATTATCCGCCTCGCCGACACTCCGAGACCCCCGCTACTCCTTATCCTCGTCGAAAATACACCGGTGGTGGAGCAAAGAATCTTTTGAAACCACCCAGCATGGCGGACGCCGTATGTCACACCCAGTTTCGTTTTTACCGCACCCACATTTTCTTTTGAGCCTGCACAATACCCCTCGGTCAACACCAACGATAGTCGTGCACGCCACTTCTTATTCTGGTGGATCTCAAGACCGGCTCGTTCTTATAAAATTCTTTCCACGAGCTTTTTTACGCCTTCATATCTCTTTTTTCTGCAAGTCACTAATTTGCGGTGGGACCTCCAATAGGAACAAAAGCAGCGCAAATCCGTTGCATTCAGTGAAGGTTCAGTCATCATGGACACCAACGGTCAAGTCACAGAGGCTCCTCCAGCCGACCAGCCTGCCGGTACGCAACGATTTCCTCGCGCACAATTGTGGTCCCACTCGTCTGAATATCGGACCCGCTAACTAAGATAATCAAAATCCAGACAAGGAAGTCGATGAGGTTACCGACATGTTCAAGGGCCTGTCAAAGAAGAAGAAGACCAAGAAGTCCTCTAAGGATACCGAAGCCGATGGCGAGGAGGCCCCCGCCGGCGACGCCGAGTTCGACCCCTCCGCCCTGAAAAAGAAGAAGAAGACCAAGTCCAAGAAGCCCGACACCGGCGACTTCGAGGCTAAGCTGGCTGAGGCCGGTGTCTCTGAGGAGGCTGGCGAGCAGACCGCCGAGGAAGTCGTTCCTGAGGGTGACCCCGAGGCCGGCACCGGTATCTGGGCCCACGATGCCACCCAAACCATCCCCTACTCTCTTCTCGTCTCTAGGTTCTTCTCCCTCATCCAGAGCCACCACCCCGACCTTCTGTCCAGCGGAGCCAAGTCCTACAAGATTCCTCCTCCTCAGTGCTTGCGTGAGGGTAACCGTCGTACCGTCTTTGCCAACATCGCCGATATCTGCAAGCGCATGAAGCGTTCCGATGACCACGTTATGCAGTTCCTGTTCGCTGAGTTGGGTACTAGCGGCAGTGTCGACGGTAGCCGTCGTCTGATTATTAAGGGTCGTTTCGTCCAGAGACAAATTGAGTCCGTCTTGAGGTCATATATCGGTATGTTTCTATTATTTGATGATTGTTAATGAGTTCAGTTCTAACACAACTTTAGTGGAGTACGTTACATGCAAGACCTGCCGCAGCCCTGACACCGAGCTCAACAAGGGTGAGAACCGTCTCTACTTCATCACCTGTAACTCCTGCGGTTCTCGTCGTTCCGTCGCCGCTATCAAGACTGGTTTCCGTGGACAAGTCGGTCGCCGCAAGCGTACTGGTTAAGCGAGTTAGTCACTGGATTTGGCATATTGTGGAGGAGGGAGTTTATTCATTTTCTCTTCTTTATGGCGTGTCATGAAATGGGATTGTGGTCGGTGAAAAATTAGACCCCGGCATTGTATCTTTCTTGCGTTGGGGTTGAGATGAGGAAACGATTTGAAGGATAGAAATAGTTTCATGAAATGGACTGATATGACCACCTAAGCTGCCCAACATCATCCGCTGGGGCTAAACTTTACATTAGATTGTTCGAATTCTATGGAGCGACTAGAAATGACGCCTTTGAGAACAAACAAAAGCCACGGCAGAGATACAGAAAACCTCGCCAACAAGTAGCATGTTCATATAGCCGACTCGAAGAACTCATTCGCATTTTTTGCCGTGGAATACTCGTTCCACGCAGCGCAAGTCTGATTGAGATCATCGTAGTCAATCAAATTCGGAATTTCACTCTTGCGCTCAAGGAATTGAAGCGCGAATCCCTCCTGCGTATGCCAGCCAACATGACAATGCATCAGCCAGATTCCCGGATTATCGGCCTGGAATGCAATCACCAAGTATGAGCCACTTCGTATAAAGGCCGTATCTCGACGAGCGGGATTCTTGAGATTCAATATTCCATTAAAGCTTTCGTTCTCGTCTCCTTGTGCAAGGATGCGGAAGTCGTGGCCATGTAGATGAATTGGGTGGTCGCCAGGTGCGTTAGCACCAATGACGATGTGAACATAAACCCATTGGTCTTTCTTTGGGAGATGAATCAGGTTAGATCCGTTAATGTAACGAGTTGTAGCTTCGTCGACAAATCCAATAGTATCATTGAGGCTTTGCTTCTGGTAGATCTGCATCAATGTGGGGTTCTTCCACTGGACCTGCATCGATGTGTGGTTCATGTACCATCGATAGAATCTGTTTGTGCTGTCGTCTCTGGTCAGGTTTGCAGATAGTTCATGATCCCAAGAAGAGTCAGTTGGGGATGGAACGTCCATCGCATAATACGGTACCAACTGGGACAGAGGCTCATCGCTGCATGCGCCTGCCGATAAACTCTGATTTGAATAAAGCACAGGAAGAGAAGCATTCTCTTTGTAAGACAGTATACCAGTTACGTTGATATTACTGTTCGACGAGCATGGTGCCATCGCATGTGCTTGAATCCAAAACGAGTCTGCCACAGCAGCCTGATCCGCCGTGAATATCATGTCATAACGCTGGCCTGTTCACAAATGGTTAGCTCAAAACGGTACCTCATGGAATAACTTGTTCATGAATTGATAATTGCGTACCCATTCCAATCTGTATAGTCTCATTTGTGTATGAATGAATTGGCACGAAATCTACCGCGATGACAGTAAGATTGTGGTTGTTAATCTTGAACAAATAGTGCGTATTTATAGAACTGTTGACGATTCGAAGCCGGTACTTCTTTCCTTGGGATACGGTCGTGTTATAATAATGCCCGACAGTTTTATTGTCAGATGCATAGACATTTGTAAAGTTCATTAAACCGAAAGAGGCGGAAAAGGCTGCGTCTCGTGGGCCTTGGGCCCGTTCAAGCAGATATAATGAATCGACTGTCTGTTCAAACCAGTCATTCAGAAACAATACTCCCTTGTCTTCATCGTAGCCCTCAGTCGCAGGTCCATTGATCACGATGCCTCCAAACACACCTTCCCAAGCTTGAAGGCCAACATGAGAGTGATACCATGAACTTCCGTATTGCGTGGCCCTCCATCTATAGGTCATGGTTTTGTTGGGAGCAATAGGGCATTGGGTAAGAGAGGCCACACCATCATTTTGATTTGTGTAATTTTGGCGTATTCCATGAAAATGAATGCTGGTGCCGTTGTAAAAATGCTTGCTGGGATCATTGTCGGTGTTGGTAAGATTGTTGTATACATGCACCACAATGTCGTCGCCCCAGTTTGCAAAAAGCGTCGGACCAGGAATACTGCCGTTTATGGCCAGAGCCACATGTTCTTTTCGTCCGTCTGGCTTGGCAATTATCTCGTCGATGGAAAGCCAGTACTCGCTGGTGTGCCCGGTATAGGGAACGTCCGCTTCATAGTTTGTGTCTATATTGTACTCACCGCACCACGCCTTTCTATTGTTGGCTGAATTTGTTGGAATACAGACAGAACTATTCGTCGAAGACGAGTTGAAATAAGGGCGCCTTGTGAAAGATGGCAAAGTTGAGCTACTGGAAACTGGACTTTGGGCAAATGCAATGCTCGCTCCCAAAATAGGAGCTAGCCGGAGGAGGGACCAAAATGTCATGTTTCGACACTGACATCAACGCAAAATAGTATATGATCAAGAAAGTTCAGTTCCAATTGTTCAACAGAGATCGATTGGAATGCAAAATAATGAGCTACAGTCATTCTGCGATCTCAAACACCAATTTATATCAGTTCTTTTGGAATTACTACACACTTGAGTACGTTTTAGGCTTCCATTATTACGAACACCTACTCGCCTCTTACGAGGCTGCTAAGACATCTGTTTGAGGAAAGCACAAGGATAGTCTTTTTTGACGAGAATAGAGATGAAATGGATCATCTATTTAATTTATTTTAATTTTTAATTTTAATTTTTTTTTTCAGGGGGCAAATGTACTATACAAGTGGAATTCATTGATCTCCACCTGGGCACCTAGGCACTTGCCACGATCTAGGAACATGTGAAGATATACTATGTATATGATGTAGGCAAATTTTACTAGGGCCTGACATATGAAATTTCCAAGGTTGGTGCTAGGTCCAGGATAGATCAATATAGATCTATCTGAGTGAGTTAGTAATAAAAAGAGATTCAACATGTTGTTTGGTGGCCTGAACTGCTGGAGGTTGAACTTTCCTCCGTCCTACGCTCCTCACTAAAGCCGCACTACGACCGTACTCGAATAAATTCTTTGAGATAAAGAGGAATTTAAACAGGGAAATTGATCCACCCAATGAACATGGATGGGAACACCTTGTTGTGACTCACGTGGGAAAATACCTTGTCGAACATGATCAAGCTGATGAACGCCTTTCCACGCGTTTAGGGGGTGCTGTGTCACCATGATGATCTCATGCAAATTGAAACAGACCAACGACAAGGAGAGACCGTTCAATGATAGAATAGGATATAAGATAAGGCGTACCGGACCCCCTGGAACACTCAATATCCACGCTAATCGGCTATTTTCAGACGCTCGTATGTGCATAGCCTGAAAAGCTGAAACCCGGGACACGAATGATGAACATCAAATCCACCACTGACAGGAACCAGGTCCAGCATGAGTAATTCGCCTAGGATTGATAGACTAGGATTTACTACCTAGTATCCCAAGTTCGAGTCGCTTTGGTCAAGGAACGTCACATAGGCAGGCCATTCAAGTTTTTTTCTATATAAGCTTGAGCCAACCTAGGCCACTGATAAATTGATACTATCTTCAAATGTTATTTCATTCCTTCAGCCGCCGCCTCTAAGTGCTCATCGTGAAATTGGTTTCATTCAACTTTCTATCTCAATCATAAAAATAACTCAGACATCTGGAAAGCAGTATCTAAAATGCTGACCGAAAGGCTACCATGTCTGTTATTTGTTGTCTCGCTCTGTGGCCTCATGTGCTCCGGATTCCCGTTACAAGAGCAACAAAGTAATTCCAACGATACGTTCAGTCTTTACGCCGATGCAAAAAGTATCAACGGACTACCAGTTTTCTTTGCTGATGGTAAGTCTTTCATTTTGCAACGACACTTTTCTATCTAATAATGTACAGGCCAGGCCCAAATTGGTGACATGTCTGCCTCCAATGCGACTCTGAAGCGCGAAATCTACTGTAAGTATTCAATATCAAGCCCAGAAGACGATTGAATTTATGCTTAATCTGGCCATCGAAATAGTCACAGCATCAAGCGATGATTCGCAATTATGGGAAGCCCATGTCAACCTCACCGAGCCTATAATCAACTCTCGGGATAATAAGACCCATAAGACTGGTGTTATTCCACAGACTCTCGATGCCAAAATCCAGCAATTCGCAGAAAACTCTACAACTCTCCTCCTATATCTAGCTCAAGACAATTCTAGCTCAACTTCCGGTCACGTTGCCTTCACGAGTTTAAATGATACTATAGGGAAGAATGTGGCAGCCTTTGGTATGTATGGTACAAATGCACTTATTACCAGCCCACCTGCTGCTTTCTATGCCGTTCCAAATGGAAAAGACAAATTTTATTCACTGATGTGGAGCACGGTGCCGAGGAAAGGATACATTTTGCTTACTTTGACGACTATGGGAATATGGCCACAAGCTCCTCTGCCTGGCGTTACAGTTGTGTAAAGCGGACAAATCTACTTGGGTCATATTTGGAACAAGGACTTGAAACGGATGCTTGTGGAGTGGGAAAAGCCGTACAATTATAATTCATGTGGAATAGATGGATTTGATTTCTTTGAATTATTTTGCACAGAAATTGAAAAATCGAAAGAGCCACCACGAAGAGTTCGAAAATGGAGTAAAAGATTGTCCGTCTTTAACGGAGAGTTCAGTCAGCTTCCCTTCAAATCCTTGCGGCACACATGAGATGCCGAAGAGTATTCAAATGTTGTCATTGACATTATTTTGGCGCCATGATACATTTGGTGGATCGATTTTCTAATCTGTCAAGCTGCAAGGAATTGGTCCGGCTTCGCTCCAACCGGTAACCTTGGAATTGCTGTCCGTACCCGAGTATTTGACACAAAAAGAGATAGAAAGAGAAAAATAACAGGAAAAGAAAGTAACAGAGCCTTGGTGTAGTGCTCTGAGTATGAAGGCTGCTGGAAAACAACCCTATTCGTATGTCATAATTGAAAACGCCAGCGCCATGACCTGTGATCTGAGATATCCCATCATGGTATCGTATTTTGTATTCTCGATTTCACAATCTTTCATTCCCCCAAAAAAAGATAGAAAACGAGCTGTTATAGGTAGCTCTAGCCACTAGCCGTGCTAATCTTCATTTGATGGGCGAAAGCGTTCACGTTCCTTGTTTGGAAGTAAACTGTCCCTGGCCCCTTAAACTTACAGGCTAGACCTTCACCAGAAGAGATCGAGGAGAAGATACCGCCTGATGCAATACGTTCAAGGTCATAGTCGCAATTCCAAGCAACCAGATAACCATTATCAATATAATACTTTTCCCCTGCAGCGAGCTTTTCGATTGAGCTGATTAGAATTGCAATGCGAAATTGTAATGCGAGTCCCAAACAAGGAATGACTCACATCTTTCTTGATGATAGCACCAAAGCTTTGCATCCAAAGCAAACCATTTCCACTGATCGTGTAAACAAAGAGTCCTTCACCCGAGAACATTGCTTTCGTGAGACTTTGGAAAGTGTATTCGTGCTCTACGCCGGCTGTATGGGCCAAAAATGCATCTCTTCCAATAGTCCATTCTTTGCCTTGGTGGATTTGCAGCACCATAAGATCACCCAGTACAGACGGAGCAAGAAGGACCTCTCCCGGTCCTGTATAGTTCGACATACCCAGTTTCCCTCCAGCTGCAAATTTCCTCCAACCAAAGTGCATAACACCCCTGAGCGTTACAGTTGGAGACATTCCCAACATGACACCTAGGGATACTCATGTTAGACTCGTGATGCCGTTGGGAAAGTGGGATTCATTGTTCTCGTACCGGGTTTAACAACCAATGGGGCACCCATAGCTAGTTGAATTGTGAGCAAAGAATTTGAGTCTCGGTGACTAATTCGGTAACTGCCCCCGTTGAATGTACCAACGTTGTCCTGAGTTGTCCCGGTGGCTCCTTTGAATTCTCCGTAGGCTGGGGCTCCTCCAGGCATCTTAGCCAATGGATTCATTGAAGGGGGAGGGGATTGGGAAGGAGGTCTGTTGATTGAGAGCGTGGCATTTTGCTGGAAGGCAGCGGAATTCCTCTCGTAGAACGGTGGCTTCTCCTGAGGGAAACTATTCTCCGGCGGTGGACTCACTGTAGGCGGACTAACTGACGTTGGGGGTGGTTGGAATACAGTGTTCACTGGAGCTGGTTGGCTAAAAGAAGAGCCTCGGCTGAAGTTTGGTGGCGGTGCGTGGGCATTAGAGGGCGGGGATGCTTGTCGGGGTGGAGATGGAGCTTGTTGAGGCGTTGCTTCCTGCGGTAGAGGTGCCTGCGGAGGTGGAGAGTACACTGGCGCAGGGGCTACTTGCTGAGGAGGCGCCTGTGCAAAGGATGCCTTCGGAGGCGGTGCAAATACTTCACATTCCGATTTAGTATTCGATCAACTCGGAGACTTTGTATGTGAAATTAAAATACCTGTTTGGACTACCATTGAAGGGAGATCGTTAGCATTGCATTAATTGCGCAGATTGTGGGATCAGCTCACCATTCGTAGGAGGAGGAGTTATATGCGTTTGAGACGATTTTCTACCGAAAATAGGCATTTTGACAGTCTAGAGTAGCAACCTTGTCCGAACAAAATGAAAAAGACACGGACTAGCTAATTATTAGCATTTCAATAAACCAAACAACACAAGAAGAAGCATACGATTTGCCTAGGGTCGTGGGGGAACTGAAGTACAAATAAAAGACTTTAGGGTGAAGAACAACGGACGCAACCAAGGTAATATTGGTATGTTGATGGGCAGTTGAGAACCAGCTCAAAATTCCACTAAGCAGAATTCTGCGAAGAAGACGAGAAGAAGACGAGAAGAAGACGAGAAGAAGTGTTGTCGGAAGAGGGAAAGAAAAAAAGTTCTCGACTCCGCACGGGGAGCTCCAAACCTATTATTAGGAATCATGGGATTATCAGCTGTGACGAACGTGACTGCTCCGCAAAATAACTTGCATTGGCATCGTTTTCTATCACATCTGACTACTGCATGATCATCCCAACGGGCGCTTACAAGTCCCGTCTGAGTAATTTGATGGGCTGACCGATACACCAATAAGTGGGTCTAAAGCTGTGGTTGGCCGCCCGGAGCTGCCGCCAAGTCGAATACGGAAGTTAATGTGCGACACGCACAAGCGGACGAGAAAAGCAACAATCGATACGGAGGAGCCAAGGGAACTGGAACTGTCGCCTGGAGATTTTGCCGCTCGGAAGAGCCATCCTCCGAGTACCTATGCATCCTGATTTGACTGCCTTCAAATTGGCCAAGAGAGGCGATGCTGTGTGTTCTGCGGGCTTTGGATTCAAATGTTTATGTATAGTTAGGCGGGGTTCTCCGGTGATGTGCTCCATTTCTCCTGATTGGTCTTACTAGTACTCGAGATGCCCCGCGTACTAGATTTGAAGTACTGTGTGACAATGGAATTGATTAAATGAGCGAGATTATTTCAAGGTCTCGGGTCGAGATTCTTCATACCTGGCTGAATAATGATCGTCAAAAGGTTCTTGCTATATGTTCGACAATCAATCTCATGCTGTGTAGTTCGAGGCCATACGTGCTATGTGTAAATAGGTCACCATCATGAGAGCACTTGAGGAACGTGATGCCCCGGTGCTGGTGAACAGGGTTGTTACAGTGCTCTGGAGGTATGAAAATGGGGTTTGAAGATTGACACTCAGAATTCATAAAGTCAACCATTTCATTCTGAGTTATTGTTTTACAAACTCTTCATCTAGTCCTCATGCTGCTTAAAGATTGTAGATATCTAGAAGTTGGAATGATTCTGGACTATGAGTTTCTTCAACAGGTAGTAGCCCAGTCAAGTTTGTTATGCGCTAGACATGGTTGCGGCTTAACCACCATTCCAGGATTTGAACGCCTTCGGGGAATTCCTTTTCTACTGCAAGATCTAAGGCAGTTTGACCGTTAGGTAGGCTCACGTTGATGTCTGCCCCATTGTCCAGCAATAGATGCATTATCTCAGCTGATCGGTGCTTCACTGCAAGCATCAACAAGGTATAGCCGTTTGAACCTTGAACATTCAAGTCCGGCCTACGGCTCAACAATAAATCCGTCAAATCATAGTTTCTTTCGACGATCGCGCTCGCCAGTGGGGTGTAGCGAATTGACCCTGGGTCTGGATCAACCTCTGCGCCATAAGACAATAGCAAGCTAGCAGAGGCTAATTGGCCGTTATTACAAGCATAGTCTAACGCTGAAAGCCCCAATTTATCTGTCAGTCCGATATTCGCACCATATTGGATCAAAAGTTTCAAAACATCGACCTTCCCGCTGTGGGCTGCTAGAAAGATGGGTCGAATGTTAGGGGCCTGGTCGCTACCGTCCGGATTCGCCCCATGCATGAGGAGTAGCTTCACCGCATCGACGCCTTCAAACTCAATGGCGAATGTCAAGGCGGAATGTTCAGCGGAGTTCAAGGTGTCTATATCTGCCCCATATCGATGCAGAGTATCAAGCATCCAATCGACCTGATATTTTGCTCCTAAAAACCAAGCAACAGCAATAAATGAGGAGAATTCGTGACTGAGCTCTATAAAGTAGAGTAAGAGCCAGTGTAGAAGAGCATATTGTTGAGTGTTGAAGGCCCATTCTATTTCCTGCGAATCCTCACTGTGGAACAGCAGCTTCTGAAAGTCAGGCTGGCTTGATGCAAGCCAACCTTTAATAGCCGCAATTCCTTGGCCTGTTTCCCGTTCACTAAATGGTGAAGGTCCAAGAGTTTGTAAATGTTCAGATATGCCAAATAATGCAAGCTTCCCTTGAATCCAACACATATTTCGATCTTCCACAGATATCTGCCAAGAGAGCCATCCGAGTTGCTTTCCAAAACCCTGCCACCATGAAACCCGGGAAGAGGTCATTGCCCAGCTTAAGAACTGGGACTGATTTTGGCTCTTTAGAAATGTGTAACGCAGATCAGATCCTAGCAGATCGCAGACTTGATGAAATCCTTTCTCGCGAACAGATTTATCTTTGTCAAGCATAGCACGACGACAAAGGTATCCGAGTGCGTAAACAGATCTCTCAAACTCAGAGCCATCTGAGCGACAGCATATCCAACGGAGAAGTGAAAATGCGTTTGTCCAATCAGCCGCACAAACATAGTCTTCCGTCCTCTTTCTTACGGCTGGGGAATCTGCCGCAAAATCTGGAAGGATTCCATTTTGTTTTAGTGATGGAATAATGCAAAGAAATGCATCTTCTCGAGATCCCAAATGACTATCTTCGAAGCAGTGCACTAAGTCGTTAATGCGAGTGCTTTGAGCAGCCCACGGAATGTTAAGGCCAGGGGTAACATCAACCTCTCCCCCAAGACTATGCATATCGGAAAAGATGGCCCTCAGGAATCTAATATAGATGTCTTGGGCTATCATCGTCTCAAGATTGTTGTCAGTCTTCAAGACCAAAACTTCACTGTCGCTCGGGTACATGTTGGGATTGACCCCGAATAGGCGTCTTGGTACATCCACTATCTTCGCTGGTACCAACTTTGCCTCTCTTTGCCGGAATATCCATTTATGGAAGTAAAGATAGGTCTCGGCCTGACTTGCCTCAGTCTGATTCAAGCCAACGAGCCGATAAAGTGGCTTGCGCCATTCGTCATCTGATCTGTACAGTGTCCATACCCAAAGACCGATGATAGCTTCCAACCTGTTTGTATCTACTTGCCATCTGAGTACATCATTGCCTCTAGTGAGCTCAATAGACCAGCTCCCAAACTCTGGCTCGGTCCACTTTGCTGAAGAGGATATAGCTTCAAATGCTAGAGGAAATTCAAAGCGCCCCTTAAACTCGAACCCCCAGCCGGACATAACATCCATTGTTGTCTCAATCGTCTTTGCAAGAGACTGTGCCATTTGACGTATCGGGATGTTGCTCCAACTCTCATTCTTCGAGCCACTTGTGAGTTCTGCCAATCTTGCTCTTGTTCGGAGTACTCGTTGTACCATACACCCCTTTGAATGATTGACGTAGCCGGGCGATGTGATGCCAGAAGGAATTGAAGTTATCATATTCAAAGACTTAACACCTTCAAGGTAAAAGGCAAAAGCGTCAAGCTCTTGTTGCTTGTGTAATACGAGTTCTCTTTGATCTCTCAGCTTATTTTCCTCAGGGTTCATTCTCTCTGTTCGGAGGCAAGTCCGTAAAACAGACATTATGAAGGTAGAGCCCAGCTGGGCCAAGATAACAGATGCATGGAGGCCTCTTTCGCCAATAAACTGAAAGATGAATCCTAAAAGGGTGATAAATATCGTGGAGTAGACTTCGACATATCGGCCATCGTAATTTTGAACTCTTTTGGACTTGATGTAGGTCATGGAGGATTGATCCTCTTCCTTTACTGCAAGAAACGAGCTGAAAACCTGGTCACCAACAGTTTGGTCTCCCGGTTGCAGCCAGTAAAGCTTGCTAGGCCTATTTGGCTTGATATAATACTCTTTTGACGAGCGCTCGATGATCATGGCACAGTAAAACATTCCCATGAACAGGAAGGTTGTTCCAATGACATACAAGGGGAATGCATAACTGTCGACGGCGTTCCCATCGACTTTGAATGTATCAGGGAACACGAAAACCGTCAAAGCAGCATATACTAAGACACCTGTCTCGCCAATCAGCCTCTGGAATGCCTGAATGTGTGATCCTCAAACGCACCTATCTGTAGTAAAGCGCCCATTACAGCAGCAGCGTAGAACCAAAATTGGCCTTTTTGTTTGATTCCCTTGTTCAAAGACAAATTTGGAATATCCATCTCTAGCATCGAAACAACCTCATCTGTCTTTTCGGAGCGAATCTCGGATCCTTCGACCGACCACACCCCTTCTTGAATTGCCTGACGCAAAGTCCCATACTTAGTAGTTGATCCTTCTTCCCAGGCAACTACCTCCACTATACGAGGTCGCCCAAATACCCGAGATATTCCTCCGTCATTGAAAAGTTCACTCGTTGATTCTGAGACGCATGGTAGAAGCTCACCCTCAGCTTCAGCCGGTCCCTCTTGCGCCCGACCGACAAACGCCCTGAGAGATGAACTGCCGCATATTCGAATAACGGATACCACGGCCGTTAAGACTCCGAGAGGTGAAAGAGCGAAAATTATATTGTCTAGTACGCTGATTGACTCAGAAAGAAATTGTTTCGTAAGGCGTTCGCCGAATAAGGTAATCAAAGGGGCCTTCAGTGTTTTTAGGTGTTAGCACATCTCCAAAGAAGAACTCTACCTCAATCTTCTGAACGAAGATAGTACTAATATCCCAATTAAAATACAGCAAAAATAACAAAATATAATAATCATTCGTCTCTGCCACACTCTGAACGTGCAAATCCCTACTTACCAAGTCGGTCGCAAGATTATTCGTAAAATCCTCCCAATCATCCGCCAAAACGCAAGGAACAAGACCTAGTATTAACAATAAAGTAAAATTCATAATAGCATAACAGCGTCACATAATAATCGGCAGTTTAAGCACTATAGTCTCCTTCTTATCATAACACAGCGTATAAGGCCCTTTTTAACCCCTCTCAAATAACCGCCTGTCGATCCTTAAAAGTGGAGACGGGGCACTCAAATCCCAACCCTGCCCCGGACATTCTCTATGGCTAATCACAATCCCAGTATGGTTCTATTTTGGCCCCGTTCTGAAACCACTAGAGTACTTCGTGCGTGCAGTGTGTAAGCGCCGCACTCCTAAAAGTACTAATATTGTCACTACGCTAGTTTCGGCCCGCATACACCAGCGGCACGCTCTGTGGGTCTTGACTCGCTTTTTTAGCCTTGGATACTGTGTGATCAATGTCAAGGCGCTTCGGTGACTTGCTTGTAACTTTGCTCATTTGATATTCTCCAAGGGCGGGCTGATTGCTAGCAAGCCCAGTGGCAGGGTTGATTCGGTGTTAAAGGCTTCGTGCAATATTTTCGTGTCGTCGTGGTTATTGAAATGCCATATGTGCAAGGAGCAAGTAGCAGGGTTGATGTTTGTTACGATAAAGCTTGTGATCGTTATACTGATTCAAGCTAACCGATTGAATGATATCCATATTTTGCCAGTGGAGGGTCCCAGGGTGTGTGAACCACATGTGCATACCAGAAAAGTACGACTCAGCCTCAGGACCTTCACATTGCCCTCTTAATCTATAACCCACCCGCACGTGCGTGGACTACCAATATACTAGCTCAAACACTACTATGACCTATATTCTGGAATCAGACCTACCATCTACAGGTACTATACACAAGTAAGTACGGCCGCACTTACGCGGCCTGAGTCCTGATTCTTTTTCGGACTTCGACTGGAATTTAAGAAGTTTATATAGCAGGTTCAAAAGATAATTAAAAAGAAGTAAGCAAAGATGATTCAAAGGATGTTTCAAAAGATCCGTAAGAACCCTCAAGACTGACTGCTTAAACCAAACATTTTGATAGGGTGCCAAACGGCAGAAATTCCAGATGTCCCTATATCCCGTCGTATACTATCCTAACCTTGGAAACTTTGGAACCTTCAAGTTGGAAGTACTTAACACGCTTCACAGGTCATGTATCGATCTTTCAAACATTTGAAGGTTCTGACCCTGTTTTGCTCGCCGCATCTGCATCCCGGGATTGAACTGAACTTCCATCACCTCTCCATATCGCTGATGAACAACATTCCACCACCCAACACCCAACACACCTCCAGATGTCCATGGTATACAACCTTCTATCTACTTTCCAATCTCTAGACCTACACACGGTATGGTACGGTAGACGATATTATCGTGGGGATTGTCATTTCAACGGTACGATCACGATATCCCAAAAATTTGACCATGTCGTACCATATGCAGCTCTACCAATCTCTGTGATACTACTTTCCAATATGGCATCAAATGATCCTTTCCCTATACTTCCTGGAATACCAGCCCTGGAGTGAACATGATTTAGCACTTCATACTGGCAAGCGACCCCGCATTTTACGAAGAGTCGCGATTGAAGAGACTGTTCAATACCCAAGAGCCAACACAGCATCGTATCGCCATCGCATTTCCGAAAAACGTGCGAGAGCTAAGGGACCTTGTTGTGATCGCGAACCTTATTGTAAAATATCACGATATGGAAGAGCAGAACACCCGAGGTCTCCAGGTGTGATTTAAAATGAAATACACCCGGACCATCAGAAAGCCCGGTCTCACTTGAAGAGTCACTTTCACCTCACTAATCAGCTCTGGATTAATTTATGGGATTTCGCGGTGAAATATTTTGAATCACTGGGCATAGCCTTATATCTGCCAGTGTGTCACAACACACTAAGTCTAAAAGTAGTATAGTCCAATGGCCCCCAATTTTCAATATGCAGGCGTGAGGGGGTATTGCGAAGAAATCGGAAGGATACATGCTAGGTAGATCTCGCCCCGATTGCCCCTCTTTATGAATCATCCGAGATGATCTGCTTGAGAGAAGCGAGCTATCTCTTTTCATCGAGTGACAGACACATCTCTCTTGCCGGAGAGGATTTGCTGCCCGAATGGAGGCAATTGGGGCTGCAGCGAATGTGCTCGCAGTGGTGCAAATTGCTGGTGCTGTGGCCAAAGTCTGTGGGGGCTATCTTCAGGAGGTGAATAATGCTCGAGATGAAATTATAGACTTACAACGTACAGTCATCGATCTTCACCGTACGCTTCAAGATCTCCAAAAGTTTCTTAAGGATCATGGAAAAGATTATCTCCCAACCTCCTCGCGTCTGGCCAACAGCATTAAAGAATGCCGCAGCGACCTTGACGACTTAGCGGTGAGACTTGATACGGGAAAGGGGAAAAGTCTGATGAGGAAATTTGGGCTGCGTGCTATGAAGTGGCCATTAAACCGTACTGAGATAGAGAGACTTATTCAGAGATTCGAGAGGCATAAGTCATCCTTTATCATTGCATTGCAGGTTGATCAGACGTATGTCGTTTCTTTCATCTCCCAAGATTTGAATAAATTTGGCTCATCGCTGCATAGATCCTTGATAATCGATTCTTCTCAGAGCACGGAACTAAGCCGACTAGAAATTGTGGCAGATGCTGAGCTAGGCTCGTTTTCTGATCGGGAGGAAACGGAGTGTCTTCAAGGCACAAGAATTGAGCTTTTAAAGGATATTAATGAGTGGACAGTCAGACCGATTCGAAATGAAAAGATAATATTCTTGTTGAGTGGAATGGCTGGCACTGGAAAGTCCACCATATCTCGAACAGTGGCAAAGGCACTCAAAAGTGAAAACCGCCTCGGCGCGAGCTTCTTCTTCAAAAGAGGCGAAAAGGATCGAGGAAACGCGAAGAAGTTCTTTCCAACGATCATCAAGCAACTGGCTCTACGCATCCCTGGTTTAGTTCCTGGCGTCCAGAAGGCACTGCGAAAGGACCCAGAACTTGGCTCTAAATCACTTGGAGACCAGTTTGACAAACTGATTCTCCAGCCACTGCTTGAGTATGACCAGACCTGTCGATCACCTCAATTATTCGTCATTGTGATCGACGCCTTGGACGAGTGTGACCATAATAACGACATCCGTAACATAGTTCGCCTACTCCCGCGCCTGCAAGAGACACGACATATTTGCATTAAAGTCTTTATGACAAGTAGGCCAGAGTTACCCACTCGGCTTGGCTTTTCAGATCTTGGAGGTCATATTTACCAAGATATAGCGCTACACGAGATATCCGAGGAGGTGACGGAACGCGACATACGTTTATTCTTACTTGACCGATTTTCGAAGATCAAAGCCGACAAGAATGTTTCAAAAGAATGGCCTGATAATGAAACCATTCATCAAATGGTCTCAATATCGGTACCATTATTCATTTCAGCTGCTACTATGTGCCGATACATTGAAAATTCAAAGCGCGAGCCTGTACGTCGCCTAACAGAGTTGCTCCGCGATCAGGCTCAATACGCAACAAAAATGGACAAGACATACCTGCCCGTTCTGAGGCAGCTTGTTGATGATACGGATGACCAGGAGAAGCAGGAGCTGTTACAAGAGTTCCATGAGATAATCGGAACAGTCATTCTTTTGTTCACCCCATTCTCCGTGAATACTCTCTCCCTGTTTCTCAATACCCAGCCCGATATTGTCAAAAATCATTTGGACTCTTTTCGATCGGTGCTCAGTATACCTGCAAATCCAACTTTGCCTGTCAGGATCCTTCATCTCTCTTTCCGTGACTTCTTGGTGCAATCTAAGAGCGAGTTTCGAGTGAGTGAAACTGAGAAGCACAGAGAGATTGCTCTCAATTGTCTTACAGTCATGGAAAGACACCTGAGAAGAAATATCTGCGACCTGGAAGCAGGCACACAAAGAACGGAGATTGACCCTCATTCCCTCCATCGGTGCTTCCCGTCGGAGCTTAAATACGCCTGTCGATGGTGGGTTCAGCATCTGGCGCATGTTGAAATAATGCCTTCGGATTCTGTAATAGATCATGTATTATCTTTTCTTCAGAAGCACTTTCTGCACTGGATGGAAGCATTGAGCTTGCAAGGCCTTGCTTCTAACATGATAGAAATGATTAATCTTCTCCAGTCTCATTTCAAGGTACGTTCTGCCATTATCCACCTACTACATAAAAGCCTTGAGATTAACGAATATAGGACAATCCGAACCATCCATTGGTTGACTTTATTCAAGACGCAAGACGTTTTGTTCTGAAAAATAGCAACATAGCTGAAAAAGCGCCCCTTCAGATCTACTACGCAGGACTGATATTTGCTCCTTCGGCGTCAATAGTGCGACAACAATTCTCCTCGGAACTTTCTAGTTGGAATTATCGGTTTCCTGAAGTTGAAAAATGGGATGCTGTATTACAGGCCCTTGAAAACCCTCATGATCGAATAAGTGGAGTTATGTCGGTGGCCTTCTCACCCGATGGTCAGACAATAGCGTCTGGATGGGATGACGCTGTACGTATTTGGGATGTATTCACAGGAAAGCTGCAACAATCACTTGAAGCTGATTCAGAATCACCTTGGTCAGTGGCATTCTCGTCTGATGGTCAGTTACTAGCGTCTGGCTCAACAGAGGACACGATACGGCTATGGGATGTGGCTACCGGTGTGCTTCAGAAGACACTGAAGGGCACTATTGACGATCAGCTAAATGAAATCAAGCCTTCAATAGCCTTTTCACATGATGGCCAGCTTTTGATATCTAGCGCCGGTAATAATGTGAGGATTTGGAACTTGGAAATCGGCAACTTTGAGCTACTTGAAGGCCATTCAAATGAAGTTAGCACAGTTGCCTTCTCGCCTGATGGCCGGTTCTGCGCTTCCGGCTCGCGTGATAAAACAGTACGACTTTGTGCCATCTCAAAGGGAGTACTAGGTCATGTGCAAGTTCTTGATCATGAAGAAGAGGAAGTCACATCAATAAGCTTTTCCCGTTATAGCCAGCTACTAGCGTGCGCCTCGGGAGAAACTGTTCACATTTGGGACCTATCTCCAGATGTATGTGAGTTACAGCAGATACTCGTCGGACATTTCGCACGAGTGGAGTCTGTGGATTTCTCCCCTGACGGTCGTCTATTAGCGTCTTCTTCCAGTGATCGGACAATAAGGCTCTGGGATATATCAACAGGTGTCGTGCAGCAGACACTGGAGAACCATTCCTTTTACACTACTTACGTGGCATTCTCATCCGATGGTCGGCTATTAGCTTCTTGCTCCAGTGATTCCACAATGCGGGTATGGGATACATCGATAGAAACATCACCTGTCGAGCGCGATTCGCATTACCTTGTAAATTCAATTTGCTCGATAGCTATCTCGCCTAACAATCAACTCATAGCAACTGGATCTGTTGATAACATAGTGAAGCTTTGGGACGTGTCGACAAACAAGCTGCAGCGCACATTTGAAGGCCATTCAGATCAAATTGTAGCAGTGGCCTTTTCACCAGACGGGCGGCTACTAGCTTCAGGTTCCTGTGATTATACAGTGCGGCTCTGGGATGCATCAACAGGGGCATTTCTACAGCAGCACGCGCTCGATCTCGAAATGTCTTGCATTGAGTCCCTTGCCTTCTCGCCCGATGGTCGGCTGTTGGCATTCGGATACTCAGATTACACGATAGAACTTCGGGATGCAGCAACAGGCGTAATTCAGCAAACTATTGAGCTTGACGAGGACTTTGTTGGTGATTCTATTGAGCCCATGGACGTTGAATTCTCCGCGGATGCCTCGTGTCTAATCACCACACAGGGTGTTCTTGACATTCAGTCCGGCAGTGGAACGTCTGCTCCTCAGTCAAGCTGTACGATCCGAGACATCTCTATTGATCAATTAAAACAGTGGCTAGAGATGAACGGCAAGAAAGTACTATGGCTTCCTCCTGAGGTTCGACCCACATGCTCAGCCGTAAGTGGTAAGTTGATAGCTCTAGGCCATATGTCTGGTCGCGTTTTCTCCATCGACTTTGGTGTGTAATTAATTACGAATGGTTGCGCTTCTTTTATATGCTTCAATCCCTTCCTGGTTCTGCGAGGATTTCCCCGGGCGTTTGGAAGCATCTGTCTTGTCAACAGCGCAGTACCTCCAAAGACATTTCGTCTAAGAATCTCACCCGAGAATATCGATGGCAGATACTAGTATGCACTGGACTGTGGCAATACTTTCATGTAAAGTCAGATTCTACTTTTTCCTTGCCTTCGAGGATCATTGCGTTTGAGCCTCCATCAGTGGCTGCACCCTCCATGTGCATCCATTGGCCTTTGGCTACATGGTACAGTGAGGTGAGCCGGGATCAAATCAAGAAATGAGGCTAGTGGTGATATACCGCGTGACCAAAAATCAGGTATTCGTCATTTTCGGGGATTCTATCAGGGACAGGGATGTAATCCATGTGTAGCCAGATCTGCATTTCACTGTTGGAGGCCTGAAGGTTCTGGTGCCACAGGCCAAAGCCAGGCCTCATCACCCACAACTTATGATTCTAGGTTCGGCATGAGCGGAATCGAGGGAAATAATGCTATTCACGTATTGAATCGGCTGAAAGCTAAGGCACCATCTCAATCACCTCGAGATAAATACTCAATATGAGTATAAAGCCATCATGGACGAGATTAACACACGAACAAAGCGCTTTCTTCTTCCACGTTGACTCATTCAAGCAAAAAGCAAATCCACCAACGCCTTTCCATGATTAGCAAGAAAATATGTGAGCATAAGTATCTTCAATGAGAGCAAGGGATCGTCATCGCACGAGTAGCTCCGATCCAAGACAAAACTTAAAAAATGCTGTTCACAATGTTGGAGCCAACCGTTGCACCGGCACCGAAGATCGCTACTCGTGATTAGTCTTTGAAGCTAGAGCATAGTCATAAATATGACACTTACCAGCATTGCCCAGCTTCTTTCCGAACTTCTTACCACCTTGCTCGAACTTGTTCTTCTGGTTCGGATCATTCGAATCAGGTGCTGACCCACCCTGGCTAACTTCTAGGGGCATGTTTCCATAGTTGGTTGGGGCAGGAGAGGTAGCAGATCCCTTCTCATTGATGACATTCACATAGCTCCGGGGGAAGATACCCTCCAGACCGGTGCGCTCATTGCGACCGCGCCACCCTATCACAATTATTAGTACATGGGCAACAAAGGTTCAAGTCAACTTCAACATACAGTCATCGTTCATGTGCTCGACGACTTGCACGCGATCATTCGGCTGGAGCGCAAGGTCGCCAGCGTCTGTTGGTGTGTATGCGTATAGAGCTGAAGCCATAGACAGGATGGGAGGGACTTGGGGATAGGCGGGTGGTGGCATCTGAGGAGGTGGCGAGGCATATTGGTTGTGAACTGGGGCTTTCTCGTTAAACGAGACATTCTGCATTTGTGATACGGGAGGCGAGTATGGTGCTGGAGGAGGCTGTGCCTGAACGGGCTCTGGCAGGGGTGAGGGTATCGGTGACGCTACCGCTGGCGCCGGTGCAGGCTGCTGGTTCCTAGAGACCGAACGAGACTCGGACTCGTCAGGTAGTTGTGAGAGTATGGAGCTCAACTGGCGGCGTGTGATAACGGACGAATCGGCAAGAAATTCCAGCTCCTGTATTATTTCATGTCAGTGAGGCGACACACTCTCTCTCCGTGACTTCATCTCAGGTACTGTGGGGAAGACATACGGTGCGGACCATGCGGAGCGACCGGGTGGTCATGGCAGAAGAGAAGTCGCTCGCCATGGTGGAGGGTCGATCTTCGAGCTCTGATGTCTTTTTGTTTGTGTTGATGGCGCCGGTAACTTTGGATGATCGAGGAAGAACGGGGGAGGAGATGGGTCGCGAATGAGAACGCTGAAGACGTAACACATGTGGAAAGCGGACACTTCTGGGCGGGTGTGGGTAGTGTCTCATCTGCCTGGTTGGCCAAGACTTTCAGGTACCCAGGGGTAAATATTTTTGTGTATTTGATAAAAATAAATTGTAATTTATGATAGTTACTTCAATTTCCGATTCTTTCTTTTGACACCTAGCAAATAATAAGTGTGCTGGTTCTAATGTTGCTTCATTGTGGCCAAGAACATTTGAACTGTATTAATGGCACGCGTCATAGTTAAGTGTGGAATACTGCTACTAGTAGGATATGCCGTCAAAAAGTTCGCTAGTCATTCAATTTAAATTGAAATGCCAGTGGATTTTACCCTGCTTAGCATGAAAATGCAATTACGTGTTTTTTTTTTATTTTCAACAGGTGACACAGGTCCTAGGTATGTAATGACTGGCTCTTAAAAGACTTTATCATACAACATTTGAATGCAATCATGCCTTGTCCTCTCCGATAACACGTGTGACCGTCACAGCATCCTATATGACTATTAGCATTGTGCTGCTTGAAAAGTAAGAAGGACGAATACTTACCGGACCAAAATCAGTGTCGAACTTGGTCAGAACAGTGTCATAGACCAAGTTGGGGTTAGGCGTAAGAGATCCACCTGCAGAGCTTCCCACAATCTGTCTCTTTTGCTCTGGAGTAGATTCAACCCATCTCTGGTACTCAGGTGCACCAGGCATAATAACATTATCCGCAACAACCACCGATTGATCGGTCTTCAGTACATTGAGGCCTTCAAGAAGCCAAAAGTCAGGCAGATAGCGGTCCTGCCAGTGGTCGAGGAAAATCAACTCGATATTGTTAATGACCTTGTGCTGGACCAGTTCCTTAAGAACCTCGTCACTGGAGCCGATCAAAATGCGCACGATATCACGTAGACCTGCAAGTTCAACAAGTTGGTTGGCGACGGCTGCCATTTCGGGGTTCTTTTCGATACCGAAGTATTGCTTTCCGCCTTGCGATCGGACAACGTCTCCGAATAATATGGCGCTGTATCCAACGTAGACGCCGAGCTCGATCATACTTGATGGCTTGCGTTCGCGGATCAAATCGACAATGTATTGACCTTTGGTGGAGCCGATGTTCATAAGTTTGTTGAATTGGCTATGGTAGTCATCGATGGCTGAAAGCACTTTGGTCGGCTGGCCTTTCAACTCATTGATGTCAGGACGTCCGTAGATGTAATGAAGGAGGTCTTGTTCGCGTCCATCCTGTTTTTGTTAGAGATTGGGTCTTTATTTTATCTTTGATGCTGATTTTGACTCACAAGAGCCCATTTGGTAGGGGCAGGTCCGTGCTGCTTGTTCGACATGGTGTTTCGTTGAATGTGAGAGATTAAAGAAGGCTTGAGCTTGCTTTGCTTGGAGAATTGAGTTATTAATCTTCTTGAAGTGTTCTTGAGCATTTTATATCATCCAAGGCGTTCTTTGGATGTTATCTTTATACTTGAGTGTCTACAGAAGGATATACCTGGCCTCGGGGATAACCCGGGAGTGGCTGCTTAGCATGGAAATAGCCGAACTGTTCGGGCGTATCGGCCTTCGTGGTTAACTTAAACGTCTTCTCCGAAAGGAACAAAGGATCTCTGCTTCACAGCATGATGGAGTTACTGCAGAAGACTTTATTTAACTCCGTTGTTTTGAGTAATAGCATCCTGGCTATTAATTCCAGGCACGCATGTCGCTCTTGCATTACGAATCCAGGCAATTATTGACTGGATCCTTGACTTTAATTCTCAAGTACTACATTAATGTTCAGGCCCTTGTACCTCACGCAGCATGACAACAAACTTGAAGGTGCACATTTGGATACACCCCGCCTCAAGTTGGACTATATCATGCATATGGACAAATTTTAGTGGTGTATAGTACTAGTAGAACCAGTTGACCTTAAGTAGTACCTAAAGTATACACATGCTATGTATGGGTAGTAGTTTGGGCGTGGGGGCAGCACTTGAGGTTCCTAAATTGAACATTGAATTTCTGCATACTTGTGTAATGAATACCCCATCAAATGTTTAGAGGCTCTAGGTATGTTAAATTTGTAATAAAATGTGATAAATATGGATATTATGTGATGTAAGACGATCACCAGACTTTCGGTCGCAGGCTTTCGGTCGCTACAATGAAGATCGTACATACTTCAACACTCAGCCTCGTGGTGGGGTATAGTCGGGGTCCTAAATAGGCTGAGCAGGATGACTGAGTACCCCCTCTTACGGTAATATTGACTATTGATGACATTAGTATGAGTCAAATATTTAGAGCTTTTAGTGTATGGTTTTTTTTATACTAAAGTACATGTATGTGGTATTGTGCGAGGAGGTTAAAATTCCTACACAATATAACACGAACAGACCAACTATGACATCAAGTGGGTCGAATACATCATTGCCCTCTGACCAATGCCTCATACTTCAAGTTTGATCCAACAACATACATAATGAATAAGGGGGAAAGAGAGCTAGCTGACAGAGAAGAAGATGTCGCGTAACAATATAGCATTGAAATATATGAACGTGTACAATATGCAGTGAGTTCTAGGTTGGTTGCCTCGTTAAATTTGTCTGCAGGTGTGGCGACATCATCGCAATTCCTGCAACGGATATCTGTAGTCCGCATATTAACAGCCATGAAAGCACTAGTACATCGATAACCAAGCCAATTGAACTGATGCAAATTTGAAGAGAGTAGTTAGAATTTCATTTCCAAGAACTATCAAATCCACAGACAGTGATGGCGGAGTGAAATGCCTCGCAGCGTGCACCAGTAGCCCCGTCCCGCCGTAAAGGGTTTAGCGCATGACTCCCCTCCCACTCTCCAGAAGCTTCTATGCTGTATAAAGCCCTCTTCAAACCTCATCTCTCACGCGAGCCTTCATCGAAACCAACTCTCTCACTACCACTCCCCACCAACCACCCCAACTCAACCACCACCTTTCCAACTCTCAAAAAAACCCCCTCAAACCGCCAAAATGTCTGACTGGGATTCCGTGACCAAGATTGGTTCCCGTCACAACGGCCCGGGTGCTACCCCTCGTGAGACCACAATTAAGGGCAAGAGCGCCATCAACGCCGCTCAGCGATCTGGAGCTATCCTCTCTACCGAGAAGAAATACGCCACCGGTAACGCTGTAAGTAATTTTGCATTTTTACTCCGAATTAACGGACAAAACTAACTTAACTCCCCACAGATCGGTAAGGGAGGCGACGGTCAACACCTCACCAAGGTTGACCGCAGCGATGACATCGTCAAGATCGACAAGGTCAACCCCAAGGCCTCCGAAGCCCTGAAGAAGCGCCGAAACGAAGATGGCTTCAAGATGACACGGAAAGAGCTGGCCGCCAAGTGCAACGTCAAGGAGCAAGAAATCACAGCAATTGAGTCAGGCGAGGCTAAGACAGGACAAGCGCTCGACTCTCTTCTCGCCAAGATTGAGACACATATTAAGATTTCTCTTCGTGGTTCTACCATCGGTCAACCGAAGGAGAGGCAATTCAAGCGAAACCAAAAGAAATAAGCCGTGATTGAGGATAAACGCGCTGCTGTTGCAGTTTTGGGATGAAGAAAAAACAGAAAGAAACAAAGAAACAGCGTTGTCTTGTTTTTCTTGTTAAAGTCTTCTCTTAACCTTCAATCGTGTGATATGATGAAATTAATGTCCTTTCTTCCTGATGCTGATACGATGCCCGCTACCACCCTTTTTTTCGTGGGAAAATCTTTTCTGCTGGTCGGATTAGCGCTGGCCTTGCATGAGATGTACTTAGAGAGAATTTGGATCAGAATGTACGAATTAGATACGCATATGATTTGGATTCGATATACTTCATAAAATCCCGGTAGTACATAGATCCATGTGCCATGTGCCATGGGATGATGAAACCGCCGGGGCAAGGTTCTAAAGTTGAAAAGCTGCACTGGCCCGGTACTAGTAGATACTATGTAAGTTGCACCTCATAAAAACCAATTGACGTGGACATTACCTTGAATATCAGGCGCCGAGAATTATTCCATCCCTGTGTAATATCAATCTGAAGTCTTGAATATTAGACATACCATCGACACATGATGCCCAATGTGATGGTCAGTCCGCTATTCCCAATGCGTCATAGATGAACCTTCCATGGAGGTTCTGGAAACCCAGGAAATACTGTGTAAACTGAGCCGAATGAAGACCTTATAATGAAGATTTTGAATTTCCTTGGACGGGATCTTTATCTGAACTGTTTAAAATTTTGCGATGCTTCGTATTGTCTATTTCGTGATATGCACATTTTCCGCTACTTGGTAGTCCACGACCTCGCAAGTAAAAAAGCGAACATATGACTTGAGAGCTATGAAGCAAGCCATCTTTGATTAAATCAAAACAATAAAAAAATGGGGTTACCAACTCCGGTTGATCATGTAGGAATCAAGAAATGAGAAACCGCGCCTCGAAAGGTCATCATCTCATCTCGTATGCCGGACTCGGGAGGCCGATAAATAAAAAGCAGACATCCCAAGTCTAGTTCGCATCATAAACACATACACACAACTCTCTTCAACTAATTTCTCCTATAATTTTTGTCGTTCGTAGCGTGTCGTCCCTTACTTGCGCAGCTGCTCCCGCTCCACCTCGTACATGAAGTCGAAGTAGCTCTTATCGAAGTGGTGAATACGGACGTAACCGTCCTCACCACCGGAGGCGTACGCGGTACCGGCGGGGTGAACGTCGATGGTGTTGAGGGGACCGAAGTGACCACGGACACGGCCAATCTCGTCCTCGAAGACCTTGTGGTAGAAACGAGCCTCGAATTTACCTTGACGGGCAGAGGTAGTTGTGACATCCATAGCGGCTTGACCACCACCCAGGATCACGTAGTCCTTGTTGCTGGTGATGGAGGCGGAGTTAAGAGGAGTATCGGCGATATATGTTTTGAGGATGGCGAGGTTGCGGGCGGACAAGAGCTTGAAACTGTCAGTATATATGGTTTGCGATCGACTCGTCTTAAGATGCCTACCTTAGCGGACTTATCCTTGGAGGCGGTGATGAAGTGGGTGCGATCGGCGGAGAATTGGATGTCGTTGATCTGTTGGTCGAACTCGTGGACCTGAGTGGTCTCCAGCTGCTCACCGGTCTAATAAAGAGTGTTAATATTTCGCGATATCTCGACTTCATATGTACCGCGGTCATACCTTAGGGTCCCACTGGCTGACGCTGCCATCTTCGTGTCCAGAGATAATGAATCGGCCCAAGAAACTCCACCCGGCAACGGTTGCCTTACTATCTTCACAGGTAATACGCAAACTTGGCTCCTCCGCTTGAACATTCAGGTTGTTGCCCTGACCATCACCGTAGGCGATATCCAAAACGACGATCGAACCCAAGAAACCCATACGCTTCTCTGTCACGGCCAACAGCTGGCTTCCATCCGGGGAGAATGCCACACGCTTCACGGCTGTTGGGAACTCCCAAGTCTTCACACACTCGCCAGTCTTAATGTTCCATAGTCGTACAGTGTTGTCTGCCGAGCCGGTCGCGAGAATCACGGTGTTGGGAGAAACGTCGACAGTCCAGATAGCACCCTGGTGGCCAGCGTAGGTTCCGAGACGCTCGCCGTTGGCGGTCCACCACGCGCAAACATTCTTATCCTTGGAAACTGAGAAAAGGAGGTCGCCGTCCTTGTTGAAACGAATTTGGTTCAGGGAACGTTCCTATAGGTAGCGGGCTGCATGTTAGTTTTCACTGTGGACCCGAGCTTTTGGGGAGAATCGCACGCACATGACCTGACAGCAGAATAGGCCTCATCTTGAAGGAAGAGACCAGAAAGGACCGGAGATTGAGAACTCAAGGACAATCGTCTCGGGTGGAGGTGGAATATGGCGGTGATTATCGGAGGAGGAGGGGGGTCAATCTCGTCAACCGTTACTTTCTTTGACTAGTGAATTTGATCGCACACTCCTCCAAGCGCCAAGACTGACAAACCGTATCGAATCGCGGTTTTCCGCATAATCTGTTTCTCCGGTATCTACACGTGACCAGCTGCCCCTCAGCCCTGAGCCCTGACTTTCCTATCTGGGACAGACTTCTACCCGGCCGGTCAGAAAGATCCTTGCCCAATCATGTGATTCCGCTGACTCATGCACTCTAAATCCAGATTGCTTGGCATGGTTACTCCATTTATGCCTGAGGCCACAAAATACCCGTGCAACTCGCTCCCTTTCGGAACCCGAAGTATCACGAACGAGATGAATAGAAAAGGGGGGATTGCAAAATAAACCGTGTGAGGGGGCTATAAGAGTCCCGAGGAGGAAAAGAGTCCTGTCGCTACTGCTGATTCCGAATTATTCTCTTTGCGCTGCAGATGTTAAGTTTTTGGGCTTCCGAACAGATAATCAGCTCCGAGGGTTCCTGCCCCAAAAGCAGCAATAATATTCATGCTGTTCCCCGCCGTACCCCGCGGTCCTCCCTCTCTTCAGGCGCGAGTGGCCAAATTTTGTCTCCGCACCTCTTCGTGCTTTTCTCTATATCATACCTTCTCCTCCGCACGAGGGGCTAACGGTTCTACTTCTATCTCGACTTGGTCCTTATCGGCCCCGGCTCCGTCTCCCGTGTCCGTTGCTTTTAAAAATCCGGTGGCCGCCGCTTCTTATCGCTCCTTTTCCAGTTCCACCATCATGGCCTCCAAGATTGACGGAACGGCGATTGCCAAGAGCATTCGCGAGGGCTTGAAGACCGAGATTGAGCAGATTCAGGTTTCAAATCCAAGATTCAAGCCAAACCTGGTTATCTTCCAAGGTAAGCGTTCTGTCGAGCTGCCATTGAAGAATGAAAAAGAGGGGAAATTTGGGGCCTGTCAGACGAACTTCAACTAACACCGTTTCGTGATCTCCAGTTGGCAACCGCTCCGATTCCAGTTAGTCATTCCGCCTCGAGGAGATATCGATAGGTTGAAGAAGTATGGAGAGCTAATTCCACCCAGGTACCTATGTGCGCATGAAGCTGAAGGCCGCTCAAGAGGTAGGTACCTTTAACTCCAATAGTAGTTAATCAATGGAAAATTCATTGACGCTAACCTTTCTCCAGGCCAACATTCTTTGCACTCTGATCAATGTCCCCGAGAACAGCACTGAACTGGAGCTTCTCCAAGAGATCACCAGAGCCAACAATGACCCGGCGGTCCATGGTATCCTTGTCCAGCTACCACTCCCCGGTCACATGTCCGAGCATGCTATCACTTCAGCCGTCTCCGATGAGAAGGACGTGGATGGATTCGGTGCTATCAACATTGGCGAGCTAGCCAAGCGTGGTGGTCGCCCAATGTTCACACCGTGCACCCCGCTCGCAGTGATGGAACTGCTGAAAGCCAGCGGAGTGGACCCCGCAGGTAAGCAGGCTGTTGTCCTGGGCCGCAGCGACATCGTTGGCAGCCCTGTCAGCTTCCTGCTTAGAAACGCTCATGCCACAGTGACTGTCTGTCACTCGCAAAGTCCCAACATCCCAGAAATTGTGAAGACTGCCGACATTGTTGTTGCCGCCATTGGCAAGACTGAGTACGTTAAGGGCGAGTGGTTGAAGCCTGGTGCTGTTGTGATTGATGTCGGTATCAACTACAAGCCTGATTCTACTAAGAAGTCTGGTCAGCGCCTGGTGGGTGATGTCGACTTTGAGCCTGCGTTCCAGGTAGCATCGCAGATCACCCCCGTCCCCGGCGGTGTCGGTCCCATGACTGTTGCTATGCTGCTGAAGAACGTTGTTCATGCTGCCAAAGCCTACTTTGAGAAGCAAAAGGACCGACGTATTACTCCTCTCCCTATCCGCCTGCAGACCCCAGTTCCCTCGGACATTGCTATCTCTCGAGCTCAATACCCCAAACCTATTACCCAGATTGCTTCCGAGGTTGGTATTGCTAACCACGAGCTTGAGCCATACGGCCACACCAAGGCCAAGGTTAGCCTTGACGTTCTGGACCGCCTTTCTCACCGTCGCAACGGAAGATATGTCCTGGTTTGCGGTATCACCCCTACTCCTTTGGGTGAGGGTAAATCTACTACTACTCTCGGTCTTACTCAGGCTCTTGGTGCTCACCTTAACCGAATCACATTTGCCAACGTCCGTCAGCCAAGTCAAGGCCCTACCTTTGGTATCAAGGGTGGTGCTGCTGGCGGTGGTTACAGTCAGGTCATTCCTATGGATGAGTTCAACTTGCACTTGACAGGTGACATCCACGCCATCACCGCGGCGAACAACCTTCTCGCCGCCGCCATTGAGACCCGCATGTTCCACGAGTCTACACAGAAGGACGGTCCTCTCTACAAGCGTCTCGTGCCAGCCAAGAAGGGCACACGCCAGTTCCAGCCTATTATGTTCCGTCGCCTGAAGAAGCTGGGTATTGAGAAGACGAACCCCGATGAGCTTACTGAGGACGAAATTCACCGATTTGCACGTCTTGATATTGATCCCTCTACCATCACTTGGCGTCGTGTGCTTGATGTAAACGACCGTCACCTGCGTGGTGTTACTGTTGGAACAGCCCCCACTGAGAAGGGTCTTTCTCGCGAGACTGGCTTTGATATCTCCGTTGCTAGTGAGTGCATGGCCATCCTTGCTCTGAGCAACAGCCTGGATGACATGCGTGAGCGCCTGGGCCGCATGGTCGTTGCTACTTCTAAGAACGGCGACCCAGTCACCTGTGACGACATCGGTGCTGGTGGTGCCCTGGCAGCTCTGATGAAGGATGCTATCAAGCCTAACCTCATGCAGAGTTTGGAAGGTACTCCTGTTTTGGTCCACGCTGGTCCTTTCGCCAACATTTCTATTGGTGCTAGCTCCGTCATTGCTGACAAGCTGGCCTTGAAGCTGGCCGGAACCGAGCCCGATGAGGATCACGATGCCAAGACCGGTTTTGTAGTGACTGAGGCTGGCTTCGACTTCACCATGGGCGGTGAGCGATTCTTCAACATCAAGTGCCGATCGTCGGGATTGTCACCCGACACTGTGGTTATTGTGGCTACTGTCCGCGCTTTGAAGGTTCACGGCGGCGGTCCCGAGATTAGCCCCGGCGCGCCTCTGCATGAGATCTACCGTACCGAGAATGTGGACATTCTACGCAAGGGATGTATCAACCTTCGCAAGCATATTTCTAATGCTCGCCAATACGGTGTGCCCGTTGTGGTGGCTATTAACAAGTTCGAGACTGACACTGATGCTGAAATCGCTGTCATTAAGGAGGAAGCGATTGCGGCGGGCGCTGAAGACGCCGTCCCCGCCAACCACTGGGCTGAGGGTGGAGCCGGTGCCGTTGACCTCGCTAAGTCCGTTCTAGCCGCCAGCTCCAAGCCTAAGGAGTTTAAGCTGCTGTATGATCTGAACGGTACTATCCAAGAGCGCATTGAGCGCATTGGCCAGGCCATGTATGGTGCGGAGAAGGTTGAGTTCAGCGAGCTTGCTCAGAAGAAGGTCGATACCTACACACAGCAGGGCTTTGCCAACCTGCCCATCTGTATCGCCAAGACACAATACTCGCTCAGTCACGACCCAGCCCTGAAAGGCGCACCCACTGGATTCACCGTGCCCATTCGGGACGTGAGACTGGCCGTGGGTGGTGGATACCTGTACGTTTTCCTATCTTATCTCGTTTCCCATCAGGAGGACCCACCTTACTTTTTTTATTCCCCTTCCTGATGGTCTGTTCCTTACTTTGATTGCCGCGGATACTAATTTGAGTCACAGCTACGCTTTGGCAGCCGACATCCAGACCATCCCTGGCCTGCCCACGGCACCAGGCTACCTTAATGTCGACATTGACACCGAGACCGGTGAGATCGACGGACTGTTTTAGACCCTGAGCGATCGCGTTGATCTTTTTGTAACTGGTCTTTACAGTATTATTATCATTTTTTTGGTTTGTCATTAGTTCACTAGGATGGATAGAACGGATACATGATGTACATAACCCATGGTTTCAGGAGGAACTTGGGGTAATTTTCAACACATAAGCAACATGAGGATAATTTGGCGTCCGACAGGCACAGCGGGTATAGTATTTAGAGCGGAGAATTCTTCAACACAGCGGATGCGATGCTGCCTCTGGGGTAGTATTCCCTGGATCTTCCATATTCAAATGAAATTGTTTGAAAAATGTCAGAGTAAGTGATATAATTTCCCGTATAAACCCAGTTCGGTTATTCAAGGCAAGTCGCCTAAACGAAGTGGTGTTGCTCGTGTAGATCGTGTTATTCGGGTGAACGTTTCCCGGCGTTTCCCAGTGGAGCCCAGCCTTCTCCACAGTCCTGGTGAGTCTGCACATACCTCGGTGAGCACGGAGTTGGCCTCCGAGACTCCGGGAACCGCTGCTTTTTTTTGACTTCCTCCCCCAACCGTGTCCCCCAGCGGGTCTGTGGATATAGAAGCTATGAACCTGTGAATGTGACTTAAAAGGGGTCAGAAGACCAGCAGGGATCAAAAATCTTTATAAACTACTGCTACGTAGTGAAATTCCATTTACTTTATTATAATCTCCTCTCTTAATCCATACCTTACCGTGCAGTCCAGCAGTCCTCTGTCTACTCCGCTGGTTTACTCCGCTCAATCTCGTGACCTCCGGCTTCGGCGCTTCTTCTAAACAGCGACGGCGCAAGCAGGAAAATCGCATTGGCTGATTTGCTCATCCGCTCTCTTCTCTGTTCCTTGCAGCCAAAACTCCCGGACAAGGCTTTTTCCTCTTCCCTTCAACCTTGAGGTCCTCTTTTTTAGCTCGGTAAATCCCCCCCTTCCAACACCCTTTGCCATCTCCCGTTACCCGGCTGTCCCGTATTCCCCCGGCTATTCCCCCAGACCTTTCCCTGCCAGTGACGTTGCGATCGCGGGCATAGGTCAACTCCGTCTCCACTGCGCTTTTCCCTTCTGCCGAATATCGTCTCTTCGGCTGTTCCAGTCGGCGCCGCAGAACTGCCCGATCGTGGTCCTCTCAACCAAACAGATCAATCAAAGCTCTTGCTGACGCTTTTCCCCCGAATTACAGCACCATGAACGCTCTTCGGTCTGGTTCCGCTTTCGCGCGCCGGTCCCTGGCAACCCCTCCTCCCGTTGCCCCTCTCTCTTCTACTCGTCTTCTCTCTTCTTCCCTTACTTCTTTCTCTTCTTCCCAGAGATCTCTTTCTTCTGCCTCCCTTCCTCGCTCAAACAGAATCTCTGCGTCTTCCCGCTGGTCCGGATCGACTCCTTCGTTGTACCTTACTCAAACCCGCACCATGGCTTCCGAAAGCAAGATCAAGGTTCAGAACCCGGTGGTGGAGTTGGATGGTGATGAGGTATGGAAATTCCTGTCGCAACGGGGGGCAATTGTTGCAACTGCACCCCTCCCCCTCTTTATATCTTATGGTCTGAACTTTCCTGGGTGCGGGGTGTGTCACAAGCCTGCTTTGCCTTTTTCGTGTCGGCACAATTCGTTTTCGTCTTGTGTCTTCGAGAACGCGGGGAATTACGGGGCAATTCCATACCAACACATGGTTATTTGTCACAAATGACCCGAGGCTGCACCGAGCACCAATGGAGATGCTTCAACGACTGTCCTTTCTCGGACTGCAGGGCGTATACTAACATCGTCTCCGATAGATGACCCGTATCATCTGGCAAGAAATCAGGGAAAAGGTATGTTCGGGATCTCCAACTTCCAATCCAATCACATAGACCCCCTCACGCTGGTTGGCCTGCATGCGGAGACTTCCTGCTGCAGCTAGCTGCATGAACTTGATGCATCATATCACCCCGGTGAAAGTCTAGACTTGAGGCTAACAATGCATCTTTTATAGTTGATTCTGCCGTAAGTGCTAAATAGCCAGAGCCCATTGATTGACTCTAAGGTCTTTCCGTGCATATACTAATGTCCAAATCAGTTACCTCGATGTTGATCTGAAGTACTACGATCTCGTAAGTTCAAAATTCAACCAATGATATCGGAAAAGAATTCCAACTTACGCCAATTGCTTGCATAAAGGGTCTCGAGTACCGTGATCAGACCGATGACCAGGTCACCGTTGATGCCGCTGAGGCCATCAAGAAGTACGGTGTCGGTGTCAAGTGTGCCACTATCACCCCAGATGAGGCCCGTGTTGAGGAGTTCAAGCTGAAGAAGAGTGAGTTTCCCGCCCTTGCCATGTATCATACTGTGCCACCTGTATCAGAGAGCTAACTTTTATTTCTAAAGTGTGGCTGTCTCCCAACGGAACCATCCGTAACATCCTCGGCGGTACCGTCTTCCGTGAGCCCATCATCATCCCCGCTATCCCTCGTCTGGTCCCCGGCTGGAACAAGCCCATTGTCATCGGTCGTCACGCTTTCGGTGACCAGTACCGTGCCCAGGACCGTGTCATCCCCGGCCCCGGTAAGCTCGAGCTTGTCTACACCCCTGCTGGTGGTGAGGCCGAGAAGGTCCAGGTCTTCGACTTCCAGGGTGGTGGTATCGCTCAGTGCCAGTACAACACTGATGAGTCCATCCGTGGTTTCGCCCACGCTTCTTTCAAGATGGCTCTCCTCAAGGGTCTGCCTCTGTACATGAGCACCAAGAACACCATCCTGAAGCGCTACGACGGCCGCTTCAAGGACATCTTCCAGGAGATCTTCGAGAAGGAGTACAAAAAGGAGTTCGATGCCAAGAACATCTGGTACGAGCACCGTCTCATTGACGACATGGTCGCCCAGATGATCAAGTCTGAGGGTGGCTTCGTTATGGCCCTGAAGAACTACGACGGTGACGTCCAGTCCGACATTGTCGCTCAGGGTTTCGGTTCCCTCGGTCTGATGACCTCCACTCTGGTCACCCCTGATGGCTCCGCTTTCGAGTCCGAGGCCGCCCACGGCACCGTCACCCGCCACTACCGTGAGCACCAGAAGGGTAACGAGACCTCCACCAACCCCATTGCCTCCATCTTCGCCTGGACCCGTGGTCTCGTCCAGCGTGGTCAGCTCGACAACACCCCCGACGTTGTTACCTTCGCCGAGGAGCTTGAGCGCGCCTGTGTTGAGGTTGTTAACGATGAGGGTATCATGACCAAGGATCTTGCCCTGGCTGCTGGCCGCAAGAACCGTGAGGCTTGGGTTACCACCAAGGAGTACATGGCTGCCGTCGAGCGCCGCCTCAAGGCCAACCTTAAGGCTCGCCTATAGATTTATTCCCCAACTTTGTGATGTCCCTTTTTAAATGCGTACCATCTTGATATGATATCTTCCCCCAATTTAGACCCGGGGGTCCAGGTTTCACCTGGTGACATGTACAGTTGTCAACAAAATAAAAATCGATCGCTTTACATGAAAATTTTCTACTGTTCACTATATGTATAAACTTGCATGAATGACTTCGCCGTAATACTAACATGTACTTTATATTCTTTCTATCTTTCTTTTCTCCTAGCCAGAGTGAGCTACAAGGGGAAAACCAGCACATCCTTGCAAGTGCAAAGGGATAAAGGCTTATGCACCCTCCGTCATTAACAGAGTCAGGTCCGTCATACCTCTTATGTATCGCCCTTGTTCCAAATTACTCAATTTTGGAGATAACCAACAAGAAAAGATCTAGAGATAACAGCCAAGCATCTAGACATCGATGCAAAGCGGTCCAACCCGCCCAATCAATCCCATCTCATCGGCACCCCCGAAACTCAAACAACCCCCACGCCACCCAGTCGATCAAGCCTCCAACTTCATCCCACCACCACAAACGAGCCGCCAAAACCTTGGAAAGCCCAAACAAGCCACAACACAATTGGTGAGTCTAGACCCTCACCTCCACCTCCGGATAAAGCACTGCGACCGCGATCCACAATATCGGCCCCGATCAATCAAAGAAGGGGGTTTACCGGCCTGACAATGTCAAAGTTTAACACGATCAAAGGATAAGATTGGGAGGATCACCCGTGCAGGTATACAACGTCCCCACTCTACCCAGTCACAACTCGGTGCCCAGCTCGTACGAACGATCCAATGCCTAGACTCTCCGGGGAGTAACTTTGCATAATCCCCACAGGTTCTGAAGAGCTCCAATCATCGTTCTTGGTTATACGGCGTCTAGACTAGATGCAGCGAGGAGATGATGTCGTTGATGTAATCGGTTCTAGGATTTTGCCTAATCCGGCGATGAGAGAGGAAAAATAACCAATTGTTGAATTTTTTAGCTGCCAGTTTCCGTGGATGGGGATCTGCCTGACGAGGAATTTTGTGGAGGCTTTTACGAGAGTCTGGAACTTGTGGTCGTGATGTGAGGTTGAGGTGGGTTGATGTGGTTGATGATTTGGCTGCAATCTCGAGATCTTTATAAGTTAACTTTCGCCTACATTTGCACATTGAAGAAATACTTATATATCACAATGGAACAATTCAATATTCAACAATATACTTGACAGCTCACTCGTTGCTGTCTTTTGCGCTCTTTGCCTAAGCTCCGCTCTTGGATCACTTCAATACTACCTGGCCATACGACTTGCCATGTGGATGCTATTGACGGACACATCCGCGATCAAGCACATGGCCTGACATTCTGCAGAGTTTTTTTTTTCTTCTAAGAATATTCTTCTCGTCTTCTAATTGATTTATGGCATCGAGGTCTCATCAACCTAGTTGAATATGCGTGCCGAGGTCGTTAGCACCATCTTCACGATTCTGGCGACGATCTTTGTGGCGATTCGGTTATGGACGCGATTTAAGCTGGTACATAGTCCTGGCAAGGATGATTTACTGATTGTGTGCGCTTTGGTATGCATTTCACCTTATTATGGATAAGTCAACAATTTGCTAATTGTTCTAGATATCCTCCTATCTGTTCTGGGCATTCCTTCTAGTCGGTATGTTCATCACCGCTTCGTTCTACAAGATTCAAGCTAATCATACCAGAACGCCATTATGGACTTGGTATTGCGAAGAAGGATCTTCCAGATGAGGTGGTTATCAACCAGCTACACGTACGTATTTCCGAGTCATTATAAGTTCTATACTAATCATGAAGAACCTGTAGTATCTATGGCTCTCCATCCCATTCTACAACCTCTCTCTCATCCTCTCAAAACTATCCGCTCTATTCCTGTATATCCGCATTTTCCGAGGAAGACGCTTCCTCATCACAACATACATCATTATGGCATGTCTCATTATCGCCGGATTATGGATGGTACTCAGCGGTTTCGTCTTCTGTGTCCCGATCCACGCCTTCTGGGCACTAGATCGCTCAATCCACAGAAAGCACTGTTTACCCGAGGGACCGATCTGGTTTTCGAACGCAGCAATGCAAATCCTCAGCGATATAGTGATAATTGTTCTCCCAATGCCACAAATCGCAAAGCTCCAGCTCCCCCGCAAACAAAAAGTGGGCATCATCCTCGTCTTTTGCCTGGGCATATTGTACGTTTCCCTCCCCTACTTAGCCGATGCAAACCTAACAAAATAACCCCAGCGTCATCGCAACAAGCTCAGCAAGACTTTACGAGCTAAGCATAATGGTTTCCGGAGAGGATCTCACGAAAACAAATGCCGAAGCAGCAGTCTGGTCTTCCCTCGAGACTAACATTTCTATTATCTGCGCCTGCATGCCACCCCTTCACCCACTTATCTCCCGCGTCTTCACCCTTTGCTTTAGACCCGTCCCCCTACATTCCTCACCAGCCTCAAAAATGCAATTGAACACGACGGTTCTTACTGAGTCTCGGAAACCATCTGTATACGATCATCCACCTCCAGGCGCAGATGGGGGTGTCTTTTTCAATGATTTCTTTTTCGCTGGCCCGGGGACTTACTCTGCTAGTATTGCGAAGATGAATGAGAATAACGAGGTGAACGAGGAGGAGAATGAGTCGGGGATCAGAGTTGTGAGGGAGTTGAGGATGGTTTCTGATTCGAAGCCTCCTAGTCCTCGATTATGGTCTCATGATTATTCTAAGGATAGGGATGTTGAGCTTGGGGATATGGGGGATCTGGGAGAGGGATCTGGATCTAGTGGGAGGGGGACGAATCCGGGTGTTGAGTGGGATCTTGATGATTTTGAGTTCCCAGACTATAAGGAGAGGATGAATGCGCCTATCTAGGTGCTGTATTATTATTTCCAAGGTTTTATCTGTAACTAGCTTGCATGCTACCCTGTATATTATCGGGTAGTACATAACGGGAATACACGACACGATTTCATGATTGTAAATGAATGTGTAATAAGGTTGAAACGTTCAATGTTCTTGATATTCCTAATTAAGTGGGAAATTGAATATTCAAAGATTAGATCTAACTCCCTCCTTCCATCTCATGGCTTGTTCAATTGCCTTGGCGACAGAGACGCATTTCTCTTCGCCAAATCTTCCGCCGACGACTTGCACACCCACCGGCATTCCCTCAACCAAATCAATATCATCTGGACGAGTTAGTTTGCACTCTGATTGAATTAGCTGGGTGCCATAGCAAACTCACATTGTTCCTTATTGAACTTGTCGCCAGGACCTCGAGGGACATGATCTAGCCAATCTTGACTTGGTATATCCTTGGCTCTAGAGACGGTCGTCGCAGGAATAGTCAAAGATGCATATCCAACAAGGTTCCAGATACTTGTGTATCCAACATAGTTGTTTGACTTAACCCAGGTCCACGGCTTATACCCAACCCACGGAGTATTCGGCATGATAAGAGCATCGATTCCAGAAGACACCCAGCGATCGAGGTATGAGCTCTCGTACATGTACTTATCTGCATGCAACTGTTCAAGGCCAAATTAGCTTCTTTTCATGATCTTCATGATAAAAATAAAACATACCTGATGTGTTTCGGAAGTGGTTAGAATGTGCTCTGGCTTGCCAACTAGCATACCCTCAATTAAAGGTTCACCAGTCATCTCAGTCTTCTTCCGACATCCCTCTCCTCCATCGGATAGGATTGCCTTCTCCCATAACTCATAAGCATATTTATGAGATGAGGCATCCCACTCAAAGACTACCGCAAGTATTACTAGTAGCTCAGTTTTAATAATAATCAAAATGGAACTTACCCTCATGACCAGCGGCTTTCAAGGCCCCAACGACATCCCTCACAGCCCGTTCAGCAGGAGGCTGACATTTCACAACACCATCATCAACCAGATATCCGATTCGCAATCGCTTGCCCCGGAACGACGCAATACTACCTCTCCAAGGTATAGGGGCAACCTGGGGATCCAGCTCCCAAGGTGCTGCACAAGGAAGCACCTCCATATACCGCTCAATACTCGCAAGGCTGAGGCTCATAGGTCCCGCTACCGAGCGAATAATATCCTGTCCGGGACTAGAATTAATCAGCGAAATTGTCCAAAGGACAGGCTTGGCCAAACACTTACTTTCCCCGTTCATATGGATGTCGCCCGGGAGTCGGCGATAGCCCGTACAACCCACACAAACCAGCTGGGATACGAATTGATCCTCCAACATCAGTACCAACACCAATCGGACTAGCCTTTGCAGCGACAATTGATCCCTCGCCACCGGAGCTACCACCAGAGATCAAATTACGGTTTAATGGGTTAACGCATTGTCCAAAGACATGGTTATACGAGTCTGACATCATCATTGACTGTGGGAGGTTGGTCTTCACGTATAACACAGCGCCTAAACGGCGAAGAGTTCTGGCAACAGATTTATCCGCTTGAGCAGGGTTATTGGTAAGACCAACCCATCCTGAATATGTGAGCGATTGTAAAGTATGAGTTAAGTGAAAGGAACTCGCTTACCGATAGATGTATCTACGCCTTTAACAGAAAATAAGTCTTTAATTGACACTGGGAGTCCGTGGAGAGGACCGGTGGTCTCGCCTGTTTTCGCAAGATATTCATCCATCTCTTTGGCTGTTGCAAAGGCCTCTTCGAAGAAGATCTCAGTACAACATGTTGTTAATTGGTGCGCTAGTGCGGCACGCTTCGCGAAAGCCTTCGTCAGTACTAATGACGAGAGATCGCCGCATGAAAGTTTCCGTATCAAAATAGTAATATCAGTCTCCTCGGTCAGGGCGAGCTCAGCTGGAGTGAGGAGCTGGCGTATGTATTCTAGTGCATTGGGCGTTGAGTCAATCGAGGGAATTGAAGATAAGCGCCACTCGGGCGGGATCAGTTCGAGCTGACGATCGCGCTTTTGAGCGGCGAGGTCTAAGTATGAAGGGGCGGATGAATCAGTTGCCATGATTTAAGTATAAATAGTAAAAGAAGATGAAATTCAGAGAGAAGGAAACGAGCGCCACATTTATGTTGGAGGTGTAGGAAGTTCCATAGATATGAAGTGCGGAGAAGCAAAGATAACTTTCCGCATTAAGAAGGCAATCTAACTAGCGTGAGCGACGGCGCATTAACAGATCATCTTATCTCTCCATCTCCGCTCGCATTGTTCCTGAGCATCCGGATATCGTGGGAAGTCGCACAGCTGGCAATTTCGCCAGTAGTTGCGTAGTACTTCACATTGTTGTTTCGTTGTTGCATGCATGCCGGTTAAATAAGCCGGGGAGGCGAGATGCACGTAGAATCGTGAGGAGGGAGAAATCCTTGCGATGCCATCACATGCCCGATCAACCATCCTTGAAGACACAGAAATGTAATTAGATGAAGATGTCTCGTTAAGAGTCCCCGCACGTCCAAATGCCACAATCGCCCCTGTGCACCTGTACACAACAGCTGCAAGCACATGGTCGGTTGAGTCACATGCATCTGGTAGTTGTAATACTTGCTCCATAGCTCTGCTACTAAGCTCTATAATGCTCACATCAATTCTGTGGCTGGCCAAATCGACATAAAGATCAAAGGTATCCGAGGGACATCCCACGGAATCGAAGAACGTAGAAGTGAGAATTTGACGATGCAAAGAATCAAACACTAGGGCACAATCTCCAACTAGAGCTCCCATTACATCGAACCAGACCAGATAGGCCAATACATCTGATAGTCCCGGCATCTGGGAAACAAGTGCATCAAGCTCTATTTTATCTCGACAATGCAGATCCAAAAGTGAGCGCGCGCCGTGCAAATGCCGATGCCATTGGCCAAAGGAGCCACAGCAGACTTCAAATATAGCGAATGTAGCGATCCCGAACAAGGCGATGGGGTGTCCGGATTCGATAACTTTACTTAGATTTGTTAACGCGCCAAGATGGGTCTGAATAGATTGTTTATTATCTGAACCTTGTAGACGCGACCGCGCAAAGCTCAAGGTGCGAGATATTAACTTGACAGCTTCATCTGGAAGATCTTGTTTCGTTGATTGTATCTCCTTATAGAAATGGGATAGGAGATCTATGAAGCCGTATAGATTTATCGGGGTAATATGACTGTCCCCTTGCGTTGTTCCTAATGATGACACTGTGTGCTCCGATGTGACATGGGAAGGGGATGGAGAGACTTTCTTTACTGGTCCGTCTTTCTTGTTGCCCATCCAGACAACCCGTTGTGGATAGCTGCACGTTGCGCCTGCTTGTTGGCAGGGGTGACAACGAGGGCGATTTAAGTCACACTTGATTCCCTTGACCCGGCACTGGTGACAATGTCGGTCGTGACGGATTCCACGCGGCTTTTTGATGGTGGCCATTATATTGTAGTATGAATGAATTCGAATTCGAAGTCTCGGATGAGAGCCGACGGGAGATAAGCGTGCGGGGGAAGACGAGTTGCCTTTTTGGTCTTAGCCCAGTGGTGGCGATGAAGAAGTTTGGAAGTTCTTTAATTTCCTTACAGTATAAGTCAAGAGATCGAGAGAGAGGATAAAATAAAGTAACGAGTGTTCATTGTGAAGACAACTGTTGCACAACTGTAGTCTGTGTGGTAAACATGAAACAGGCGTGGCCGAACTACAGCCAGCATCAAAAGAGGGACTAAACTTCCCCGTCTGAGTGAGGTCGGAGAACGCCGAAGTCAAATAAACAAGCCAATGAGCGACAATATGTTGAACGGGCGGAACTGAACGCGAGGGAAAAAAAATTCAAAAAGCAAGGACAAAACATGAATCAAGTCAATCCCCCCCCTTCAAAAATGTACAAATCCTGAGGTGTGAAGATTCAGTCAAAAACACGAAACAACGAATGAGGCGAGACCAAAGAACCGGGGAAGGACAGAAACGAAGGAAAGAACATCAACAGAAGTCAAAAACCTTCATATATGTACAAAACATCGGTTATACAACTCAAGTCAAGCCCCAAGAGAATGAACAAGAAGCAAATGGCCAATGGAAACACTCGGAAAAAGAGAGATCAATAAAATGAAACCAGAAGTCAGCGATTCAAAAAGTTCAGTTTATTCCATTCAATCCAAACCAGCAAGAAAATGAACGAGAGGGCGGAGCAAGAACGAAGATGAGAAAAGTAGAACACGACCTGGATAAAATCAAAAAAGACCTTCAACATTGTACAAACCTTGGCCACTGCAATTCAGACGCCCGATTCAGTGGCTCGCCAGTTTGGAATCATCATAATGTGCCAGTATCGGCTTTTTGGGTCCATATCCCTTTTGCCATGAACAAGTCGTTGAGCCAAACGCTCTCGGCGATCACGGCGTTTCGTAGATGAATTTGGCTGTTCCGGCTTTTCTGGTTTGTGCTTCGACTCCTTGGAGCGAGTAGAAGGTGTCCGCTTAGGACTTTTCTTCTTGTTTACACGACGACGATGACGGAACTTAGCGCGATGATGAGAGGCGGAAGGGACCTTTCGAGGTTTTGAACTTGTAGTAAGATTTTGTGGTTTGATATTAGATTTCATCCAAGGTGGATCGCCGTGCTTCGGACACGAAGGAAATTTTGCGTTCATTTTCTCCTTTAATCGCTCAACAGCAGCAGTGAGAGATATCAACGAGGCCACACTTGTATCGCCTGAAGAACCAGAGGAGAGAGATGTTGCTATAGCCGTAGAAACCTTGACCTGATCAGACAGAGGTATCAGTGCGTCGACTGCCTCTCCAATCTCCCCTGCAACTTCAGCCGTTTCGTTGCTTGAGCAGGTTCTATCTGGCCTCTTCTTTGAAGTTGAAGAGCGTGAAGAGTGCACAGAGGTTGCAGGCGTATCTGGCAATGGTACATTTTCTGGACCAAGCTCATGGGGCTCTATCAGGTCTGGAGGGGAATTCTCGGAGCTCGAGGGGCTTGATCGCGGGATAGCTGCTGTCTTCAGCGGTGCAGCAGGGGGCGAAGCGACTTGCGAAGCCATGGCGGACATACTCACACCATACACTCCTAGCAAAGGGTTTTGAAGCGTTCCGTTGAATTGTGGTTGAGCAACCATCGGGAAGGGCAAGGCCATGGGAATTTTGGCAACAGAAGATTCCAAACCACCATTTGTAATTGGATTGAAGAAGACCCCCGGGCAACTCTTTGGCTGACTGGCGGATGACTGGGCTGACTGCGATTCTTCATTTCGCTCTGACATACTCTGATGCAGCGAGTCAACACTGCTAGAGCAATGATGGCAGATCACATCGTATTCGCCTTCTCGTGGGATGTAGCTCAGTGACACCGGTTGCAAACCCATGAACATTTCTTGAGACCAGTTGCAAACTTGCAGCCAAGCAGGAAGCTCATCGATGGGGATCAACGGGGCCAGTAATCCGCCAGGGCGAAAGATGCAAAACCGCGGGCGAGGCTGAGCGTGAAGGAATGGAAGTGGGTAAACTGGCTGAAACTGCATGGTAACACGTAAGGCAATATATGAACTGAAAATACAAAGAGTGTAAACTAATGAATGTATGACTTCGACAATGATTGTGGATCACAGTTGTGGGAAATGAGAGAATATAATGGGGTGAAGAGAAGAGAAAGGAAGAAGAAGCAGAAGAAGGTGGGATGTTTATTTGTATGTGTTGATCGGTGTGTTCCTGCCTCAAATGCGTTGGCTCTACATCTCTAGATAAATGGAAAGAGCAACATTTGAACTTTCCCAATTAAGTACATTATTTTCCTCCTCTATAATCATCTCAGTTTGGAAGGAACGTGCCATTATGGCAGGCGAACCCCAGCTGTGGGTTCAGTGCCGCCGTGGCATTTATGCAAATCACAGTGGGTGCGGACATGTCCTGTGGAATAATATCAATGCTGTCGAGTTTGAAGTCCTTGCATGATGAGTTGGTATTGCACTCAATGATCACAGATTCGGTGTGCTTCAGATTAGGTAGTCCATCATCATACCAGCAAGGATCCGTGACACAGGAGCCATCGCCTGGACGCCATGTGTTGACAGTGCCCCTAAAATCAGACCAGGTGAAGTTTTCCATCATGACAGAGCCATTGTTAATGCGCCCAGTAGTCGCACCATTACCAAGCTGAGTCTGTGAGGACCCTTGGTTGGTATAGCTTTGGGTCACAAAAATTGGGAAGGTGACGTTGTAAACACGAATGTTCTTCCAGCTGATATTCTTGACAAGGCCTTGGCCTCCCATCCATGACTTGAATCGAGAGCCATAAACAGCGTCAATGACTGTAATATCTTCAAAATGGATATTGGAAACATTAGCGAAATCGGTCTGGTCTTCGCCGAGAGATCCAATGCTCATTCCGTGACTCTGATATCCAATTGTGTTGCGCTCAAAGATCACATTATGGGATCCTGACTGTACTGCAATTGCATCATCGCCATTGTAGATAATGCTGTCCGAGATGCGGACATTGGTTGCTGTGACATCAAAGCCGTCGGTGTTGAAGGGGAACGATCCAGTAGACTCTGCATCAATAAAGGCATGGGCGACAGTAATGTTGTCACCCTGCAATTGCACATTCCAGGCGATGGGCTTGCGCGATTTGAAGTAGTTGAAAGAGCCATCGGTAGTGTGGAAACTGATCAAGTGGGGTCGATAATCGATACCAGTGCCATTAACGGGGTTTGCATCCCACCAAGCCTGACCATAAGAATTGATCCAGCCATTGTTGATATTTGAGGAGCCGTGGTAATCAATGCGAGGGCCCGAGAAGGAAAACCAATATTGTCCATTTGAATACAAATTTCCACCTGTTCCATTGACGATGCGCTGAACAGTCGTGATATTCTGCGGTAGATGCAGATTACCATTCATGCGAATTTCAACATTGCTGAGATTGGTAGCACTTATGGGCATGAAAATGTTGTAATCCACGCCTTCTTGGAAGACAATGACAGAGTCCGAGGAGCATCTAGCGAATGTTTTCTCTACGGCAGTAGAGTCATCTGTCGTCCCATTTGAAGAAGGGATGATACAGTGGTGCGGCCGTTCAGGAGAAGATCGTTTCAGTCCAGGAGCGCCCAATGCGAGCGAAGACAGAACTGTCCAAATAACTGCTCTTGTCACCAACATAACGAGATCAGGTTGGGCAGGAGAATGATTCTGATAAATTCACAGGAAAAGAACTCCCGAGTCCTCCACCACCTTCCACTCTTATATGCTAACTTCCCCGCGCTCAGTCCTTCCGACTCCTTCAAACCTCCCCGGACTATTATGAGGTATATCTCCCCATCCCCAGATGATTCAGCAAGAGCTTTCCCCACAAATGTGGAAAAAGATCTTATGCTTGCCCTTGAGTGGATGGAAATTTATTTCGGCGGATGGGTCTCTGGACTTCATTGGTGGAAATATTGCGGTGATCGACATCAGGTCCGAGATCGGATTTTTATGCGCAATCATGCGAGTACCCCAGAAAAATACGTAAGCTGCACTTGTGCTCTTGGAGGTGTTATTATACACCCCGGAAATGGTTTCGTGTGAACTTGAAGTGCCGATGTGAAAGTTGAGGGTGAAATATGACCAGCCACAGTCCTCCCTTGGCATTTTCTTGCAGTGGAATGATGTGCTGCGACATGGACAACCTAAATCAACATTGAATTAATATTATGAGAAATCGTAGTTTTGTAAGGTCTGGGAATTGCAACTTCAACAATCAATCATTTCAACCAGGTGGCAGCTCTAACAGTCAAAATAGTGACGGTATACACAAACTTGAATATAGGCCACACCGGGACAGCCTAACATTTGAAGACATTAAAATGAACCTGTGTGCATCTCAGCTCGCGCGTGTGCCATTGGATGGCAGGGCCATTAGGTAGTCCCATATGAATCAGCAAGATATCAGATTGTTCATGTTAGCACATGTGCTGGTAGTAGTATAGTGGTTCAAGTTGAAATACATCACAGTCCTTGGTGTCTAGTTGAATTGATGTTTTATATACGCGAATACATCATCATCGTTTCGTGTAATTATCAGTTCAGACAAAGACCGACCATACGTAGAGTCCCATGATTTCCTGAGGAACTCTTCTGTGATGAGGTATTCGACAATTTGCCCACGGCTCTTGCCATTGGTGTTGCTCTGGCACCAGGTCCTTCGTGGAAGGCCTGATCACCTCAAGCTGGGGCTGTGTCAATGTCAGCATGGTGAGTGACTCAGGAGATTTCAAGGTATTATGAACAATTTCAATGTGCTAATATGATCAATTCATACCACGGAATCAGTGATTTGTTGCAAATGTAATTGCAGGCGCGATTCCATTGCCGCGTCGGGAATAGTGCTGACGCGAAGGATGCCGAGGCCCCCACTTTTACTCTAAGCTTATTCAAGGTCTTCACCAATACCAGCTGCATATTCTCTCTGGCGGTGTTATACTCCATTAGCTTGGTCTCAGTTCGTGTTTATTCAAGTACGGGTAAAATTCTGCTTCGAGGACATTTCGGCTTTTCCAACTTCGACTCTACTTGATTCAGACCTCAAATCTCACAATGGCCAGCCAGGAGCTCGTTCTCGTCACTGGCGGGTCAGGTTTCATAGGAAGCCACTGCATCATACAATGTCTTGCAGCAGGCTATCGCGTCCGAACAACAATTCGATCGCTCAAACGCGAAGAGGAAGTGCGAGAAATGCTTCGTACCGGCGAAGCTACAAATCAAGAGCATCTCTCCTTCGTCGAAGCGGATCTCAACAAAGACGACGGCTGGAAAGAAGCCGTAGAAGGCTGCACTTATGTCCTTCACGTGGCATCGCCGTTTCCTCCATCTACCCCCAAAGACGAGAATGAGTTGATTATGCCCGCTCGCGATGGTACCCTGCGCGTCTTACGAGCTGCTCGAGACGCTCACGTCAAGCGCGTCGTGGTGACTTCTTCTTTCTCTGCGGTTCATGGGGACCGTACCAAACGCGACCCAACTAAGCCCCTTACCGAGGATGACTGGACAGACTCCAGTTTCTACGGCTCCGCAGCATACGACAAGAGCAAAACGTTAGCGGAGCGTGCGGCTTGGGAATTCATCAAGAACGAAGGCGGCGAGCTTGAAATGGCAGCCATTAACCCTTGCATGGTCGCAGGGCCCGTCCTATCAGCAGACACTTCCTTGTCAATTGAGGTGGTATCGCGTCTAATGAATGGCGAAGTGCCAGGCTGTCCAAATTTACACTTTGGGATTGTGGATGTTCGTGATGTCGCTGGCCTGCATTTGTTGGCGATGACAAGTCCTAAGGCGAAGGGAGAACGGTTTCTTTGCATGTCACCCCCACAACTATCAATCAAAGAGATTTCTTTAGCTCTGCGGGAAAAACTCGGAGCGAAGGCCAAAAGGTGCCCCACCAGAACTATCCCTGATTTTGTTCTTAAAATCATGGGGTTTTTCGATCCGTCTGTCGCGCTGGTTGTTCCTATGCTGGGCGAATCTGTGGTAGCATCTGTGGACAAAGCCAAGAATCTTTTGGGCTGGGCACCTCGCTCTAATGTCGATGCTGTTGTCGCTACAGGGGAGAGCCTCTACAATCTTGGCTTGGTCAAGAAGTAGTAGACGGAATAACTGCCAGGGAACCAAAGATTTTTGTTATTGATATGACCCTTTGATATTAGGAACTGTATACACCATTCATTGTATGGATTCAAGGAACAATACATATTTACTTAATGCATGTGGTCAATTCCCATCTATTAAAAATCCACCACAGTATATCTCATTTGCACATGCATGAGAGCCCATGCCAACATTTTGAAATAAAAATGATTCTAGGAAATTGATTGTATCCAAAACGCATTAAATCTGGGTGCAGACCAGAATGTAGTAGAGAGTAGAACTCAGGTGCTCACATGCTGCATGTGAATTCTGTTGACATGCCTTGCACCAAACGGATATAATCAAGGGATGATTGGAATTCCATATTGATCTCGTGGGCAATAAAATCCGAGAGTGCGACCAGAGCATTAACAAGTCTCTAAAGCACTAGAATTCAGAATTTCCCAATCTGCTCTAGCTCATTTTAGAGGAAACAAGCCGATACGACACAGGAAGGGGGGAACATTTGAAGTTCCAAGGTTTGGCTCTGCGTGGCTTGAGTGTCCATTGATATCACATTCTCATTCTAAAAAAATTCAATCACTCTAGAGTCATTGTTCTGCCATCTCGCAGATAGGAGTGATTTTTGCCGAGAAATACACTATTTTGGTCTATGCTGTAGGGATAACACGAAAGCCGACCGACGTTTCTCTGCAGATGTTGTTTCCATTCCATCGATATTATCGCGCCACAAAACACTACAGTGGCAGTTCAGATACTGCCAGAATGGAATGAGTTATTTATGAGTTGTTAAAAGGCCATGATATCCCTTTGAATTTGGTCAATCAACCGCCCACCAACGATCAGTCGACAACATCAACATCTTTGCTTTCTTGTCTCTCTTTTGTCTCATTGAGACCACATATTTACCATATATCTTTAATACGCATTCAGTGTTACCGTCTATCATTAATATTCCATAGTTCTGTTTCTACGGCCAACAGGAAATCCACAATCCACAATGAGATTTGTTGTTTCTGTCTTATTTTTCAGTGCTACTGCGCTTGCTCATCCGAAGGGCCTTGTAAGTATAGTCCTATATGACTTCAACCAATAGGTTTAACTAAAATGACGTAGTGGTGGGGAACTGACTTCTGCTATCCAACCCCGGATAACGTTGATAACTCTTGTTCTGCCTCGCAGCGAGATGGCTTTGATTGGTCTGAGTTAGCAAATGGCGATAACTGGAGCTTTGAAGGATTCGCTTTTAATGGGTTTGCCCATAAAGATGGCTGCCGTGTCTCTGGAGTGAGTACTGAGTTGAAGTATCTTGCGGTTCTTTTTACTAATCCTCCTCAAGGGCAAATGCATCGAGGGTCACCTTTCTCGGGATGATGATTGGGCACTTCAGATCGACGCTGAACAGGCTCCTTTCTCTGTTCGGCAATTCCACCTGACCACCTCTCGCGAGGCGGATCTCATCATAACTTACACCCTGGCAGATGGCTCTGCCTGCCACCAGGTAGCCCACGTGTCCCCTAAAGGATCGGATATTTTGAATGACCAATGCGGCGGCGCGGTATCAGTTCAATTCCAACTAGCTGTGTTTGATCAACATGGTGATGTTGATTTGGAGCTTCATCAGATCGGCTTTGACTGCTCTTCTGGCCCCAAACCCCCCGGTCCTCTCATTGCTACAACCTCGTACTCATATACGAGCCCCAGCCATTCTCTGCCAACTCTTACGATCGAAAAGACCAAATCCCAGCCTATCACCATGGGGCCGTCTGCTCCTACGAGCCAGTCTCAAGCAATGAAAACCACAACTATTTGGTCTACATTCGTAAAGACTGTGACCAACTGTGCTTCCACTGCGACTCACTGCCCAGCGCATTCCACCGAAGTTGTATCTTATACTACGTCTTCCACAACAGTGCGCCCCACAAAGCCGATGCCAACAGAGCACGTTACCCTCTTTTCTCACACAACTGCTCCGCACTCGGAAACATCTTCCTTGGCGACGATTTCCGAGCTTCCAGGCCCGTCTGAAAACCCTTCTTGTCCTGCCATTGTTCCCAAGTGTCTAAATACCTGGCTCTCAATTCCTGATTGTGACTCCAATAGCGATGCCGCATGTTTTTGTCCGTCATCCGAGTTCACTGCAAAGTTTCAATCCTGTGTTCACTCTTGGAGCAGCTCGCAAGAGGAAGAGGAATCTGCACTGTCTTACTTCGCTGGAATCTGCGCTCCATATATTCCACGTAATCCCGACATAATCAGCCTTGTCCCGGTCAACCCTTCTTCAAGTAGTACTCTGGACCAGCCTCGAACCTCCGCAGCATTCCAAACGAATTCCATGGTTGCAGCTACCTCCGATATCCACCCTCCCTGCACAACAATTACCTGGTCTTCTATCACAGCGACCGTTCCACATGTTAGATTCAGCACTAGTACTGGTCTTTCTACCACAGCTGTTGACTTAGTTACCGGTGGCTGGACAGACACGCTTCCCGCTCCGAAGTTTACATCTTCCAAGTCTTCTACTACGTGCAGCAGCCATTTGGCCAAAATCACTACGATGACTTCGACGACTTCCGAGCGTGAATCTCACGTCTCTCCGACCGCAAGCAATCCACGATCGACTAGCACAATGATTCTTTCTAATTCTGGGACTATGGTGGCTGCAGGAAGCTTGTGGGCATTGGGAACTGCCTGTTTTATGACTGTTTTTCTCTCTTCTTAGAGCGGGAGCGTCGATCAGATGCGATCTGACATGCTTAGTAAAGGGTCGCAATTTCGGGGGGAAAGATCACTGAGTTGTTGATTTTAAAGATCAGAGCTTTTGGATGTCAATTAAAAGTCAATACACGAAAGGGGAATCATCTAACAGTTACAAAAGTCACAGCTGGAAAAACATACATGGGTTTCCTTTTTTTCCCTCGAGTTCTTCATAATTTAAAGTAATTTTGAGTTGATGAGCAATTTTAGCGTAGCCTAGAACAATCAATTGACTTCCTTACCGGTGCGGTACAATCTATGATAGGTGCCGGTCGCATCGTGACTTCAATTTATTATTGAAAAGAAAAAGTCATCACGAAATGCCAGATGAATTCCTTGTCGCCAAAATATCTCAGGCAACTATATGTACATCTCAGGCACCTAAGTCAAGATAAGAGCTCAACTTCAAGACAGCGATTAAAATCGGACATTCACGGGACTTCTGGTTTCGAGTCAGTGGTGTGCAGATCAGAAGATTCTCTACTCCACACAGACTGCTATAAAAACATAGAGCCTTGCACATCGTCAGAGCTTTGTGGATTCTTGGAGCCTTGCACACTCAAATCTGGTAAGGTCACAGCCAAGATCGCCTTCAATCAACCCGCCTGCTCCACCACGCGCAATTCATTCGCTAATCGCTCGCAAGGCGGTGGCTTGCGGCTCCAAAAATGGGATCCCATTTGTCTTCCACAGCCAATGAAGTGACGATGGGACCGTGGTTGCATGCATCGTCAAGAAATGGGTATTTTCATCCAGGCACCTACTGTACAGTATGTATGGGCCAGACTTGGGTAGACGAAGAGGCTGCGAAATCGCAATTGCAGTTTGTAGCTTTGCTCTCTATTCGATAGCCGACCATGATTTTCGTGGTTTGTTTTCATTTCCTGTGTTTCAAGTTTCTTCATTCTTTGTGTTTTTATTGGCGGCGCAGGAGAATATCCCACCAGCAGTGTGCATGCATTGCAACGGTCACCATCATATGCATTCTTACATGTAGTAGCAACATTTCAAAATTTGAATATCCCACCTTGAACACACCGCCCCTTCTATTCAAATCGTACATATCTTTTGATTGTCTCGAATCCACTGGCCTTGCCTCGTCTTTCGGGTCGGTAATCTTCGAGTCATGAGGTGGAGCTAGCCTTGCAGATCTTTACTTTGTATCGTAGGCGAGAAACATCTAAGACCACCCGAAGACTCATCTTTTGCTACATCGACTCTCGGTATCGGGATCAATTGGGCTTGTGCATGGGCAGATGTCCCACAGGATGAATCGTGACGGAAATGGTATATAAAGGGCCTCGACGACCAGATCATCCAGATCATTCATCCATCACTTTTCAATCCTCTCAAACTACTTTAACTTTAAGCTATCAGCTATCCCCTACTATCCAGCCGCCACCATGCAGATGAAGGCTCTCCTGTCTCTTCCTTTCCTCCTCCCTGTTGTCTCAGCAGTCTGTAATGACTACAACTATGCCTTGTACGATGTCGACGGTATCACCTATATCTCCAACACCGACTGTATCTACCAGGCGTCAAGCTCCGCGCCATGTGCGGATGATTCCCACAGCATTGTGAAGTACCACTGTGGCTCTGGAAGCGACATCCTTTCCTTTGAATTGGAGTCTGGTGCCCCAACCCAGACCTGCTACAGCTCGGCAGACGGCATCACCCCAGGCACTTGCGGCTCCGGTGCTTCTGAGCAGCTTGTTGGCGCCTCGCCTGCCAAGTGCTGCAACTAGATGCAATATTAATGAACCTTCGATGATGGTCTTGTACGTATAAATTCCATTAAGATTTATTTGATCACGCTTTACTAACCGTTCATAGATCTGATATGGCCGCATACTAGTACTTATTGATGGGACATTGGACCCGCCGGCGGCGGGTATCAATTCAACCGTGAAATGTTTGGACGATTTGAAAGCGACTAAATGCTATAAATAGAAGTATAGATTCAATTAAAATTATTTTTAAGCTCGCTTGAATCCGCAACGTACTAGAACAAATTATGAAACAGTTTTAAACACAATCGGGTGGGGATGTAGATCACTAGTCGAAAGCACTTGAACTTGAAGGAACACCTAGTACATAGATCAATGGAAGGCGACGCTGAACAATTCAACAATATGGCCGTTGAAAAGACCCAATGATGGCTTCTAGCCTACATTTGGTGATGTTTTGGGATGTCAAGAGCATTTCAAAATTTGTAATCGTATTTGACAGAAACGGCACATAGGCTAAGGGAGCGATGTGGTGATTGGTGAAGATGGTGGCCAAAGTCCATGATCGCAGAATCTCGCCGGCTAGCCTACGCAGGTAGGATACTACGTATTTAAAAGTTGTGGCTACATATTAACTACTAGGAAGTATTATAGTATGACATTTAGGTATTATTTGTAACATATGAACCTTCAAAGAATTGAATTCTCTCATAAGAATGACCAGAAAATGGGTAGCGGCATATGCACGAGGAGAAGAGACTGGAACAGCTGAGCACGACTCTTATCTAGGTACTGGCTAGCCATAGTTGACTGAAATATTGACTTCAATGTTCATGCATGTGTATGGCGCCGCAAGTGCTGTTCTCGTCGTCGCCTTATAAGATGGGAACATTTGGTATAAAATATACTCAAGCTAGTGAATGCTCAACATTACTGAGCGCCAAAAGCTTGGACTAGATCATCTCGATGGTCCATTTCATCTAGAATCTTGACGAAATCAGAATCGCCGTTGTTGGCAAGTTTCTGGAATTCAGCTCGATTTTCTTTCAGCCACGCTACATCACCCCCAGCCTGTAATAATGTTAAGATTAGAAAAATGTTTCTATGGGCGCGTTTGAAATTTACCCTCTTCCCGCGCATCGTGTTTGGGAAATGGGGATCATCATACCTGAGGAACTTGAAATCCACTTTCCAAAGCTGCGGTAATGGCTGCCTGAATTGTAACAACCTTCAACTCTTTCGCACCATGTCCTCTCTTTCCATCATTTAAAATGCGATTCCAAGCTGTCAAGATTTCTTGAGCCAAGTCATTGAAATCGGAGTTTTTCCGCGGGCCACCTGCTCGAACTATGCCAACGACTCGACTAACAGGGCGCTGCAGCATTGTAGTATATTGTAAGCCTTGGAAAATAATATAAAAAGTTGAAAAAATATCAACATCGATATGTGGCACAGAAAGTTCCTGCAAATAACTGACCTCTTCGCCGCCAAGATAATTGCAATGCGAACTCGAATCGGTGAATCTTATATTCACAAATAGGCTTGGGGTACAGAATTTCCTGGTGTGTATATCCGTGATCGCGCGTGCCACCTCATCACGCTCAGCCTTGGTTAAAGGAAAGGCGTGCTGTACTTCGTAGAAAGGCATGTCTGGACAGATCAATTGATGATTGCTGAAGTATTTGGTTCAAGTTGACATTTGGAGTGGGTGCCAGTGAGCAACTATCTTTTAAATCATGATCCATGGATGTTTATAAATCAACCTTGGAACGTTCAAGTTTGAACTGCGGGGACTGTCTGAGCGTCGGATTCCCCGCCTGACGGATATTCCGTCGGTTACCAGCATCGGTTCGGGGACATTCAAGCACTTAAACCTGCATCCACAGTAGTGGAGAAACCGTTACTTCAAGTTCCCATGAATTCCATCTTGTATTTTAAGTAATTTTATGTGATTAAACGTTTCGAATATGTATTCTATCTGGACTTGCCGGGCATTTAACTAATTGTGTTAACCCCCCCCCCCTACTTTTGATGTGGCCCTTTTTCAGTACCAGAGCGCAAGTATACCAAAAGGCAGTCGGGGTAGTAAAAAGAGCGCCAAAGTATAATCATGTACGCACCGCATGACAATATCTGCCGACGTGTCAAAGAATTGGCGCAAATCCTTGGTGTTGTTAGTCGTAGTATTTATAGTACAAATGCAAGGTTTGCTGCATTCAAGTTCTAGCTATGCGCAACATTGAATCCATACGAATCATCAATATCTTTGAAGATGTAGGAAGAGCACTGGAGGACCTCGTATTTTTCTTTTCGGCACATTTATCATCATTTAAATACGCTATTTGAAGAATTCCCATTGAGTTACCTAGTGACTCACTGAAATCTTGTCGCGTTAACGCGATCCGTCACATCGCCGCCACGACCACGAACCCAAATATCAACAACTCGAGAACTCCCGTCACCTGATGATTGAAGCAAAAAGTCAATGACAAAATAGAGCCCATAGAATGAACTCGCAATGCAAGCATGATTAGGATAGATTTTTCACAATCTCCCCCCAACTTGCAGCGGAAGGTCTTCCAAGGTTGCTCCGCAGACCAGGAAATAATCGAGTGTTCTTGACTAATTCGTTCGACAACCCTTGTGCATTGTGCCAGATCTAGCATCACCAGCCTGTCTCCAGTTGGATAAAACACTCCAGCCGGGATAGCTAGCACATGGCTCACGGCCTAACGCTAGTGTGCCCGCAGCAACAAGCGCCTCGGGTTTCTCATGTTCGCCGTCATTATACACACTGCATACCTCTGACATGATAGACAGCGCAACCTCATAGTCAAGGGCCCCCATGCCATTGCATGCGTGTGTAGATACTTGTTGTATAACTAGAATGGGGTAATTACCGGCATGTAGTTCAATCTGAGATTTGATGGGTATCTCGGGTTGCTCAACTTTGGGTTGTTGCAATAAGTGATGAAGTCTATTCGCGACCACAGATAAATTATCTCATGTGGAGTTATGTATCTTACTCGGAACGAACCGGCGTTCTTAGATAGACAATCTTGGAATCTAGTACCGGAATCCTGCGTGAATTCCGGTACTGTACGTACAATTTTCTCCGCCTGAGACCCTATATACTGTGACAACATCGGTGATTGTCATGACTGGAGTCGTTCTCGTGCTGGGCCTCCAAAGCTGTCGACAAGGCCCTGTTAAGTAATTCGCGGTATCATTGGCGCGCCAACTCCAACACAGACACGCACGCCTGGTACGACCAGTAATAAAATCTCAGGCCGTGTACTTGTGAGCGGCTTCTGCAATGATTGATAGCGAAAATACGAGGATGGCCAATTAGCAAAGGCCATTCTGATGCTCTCAGCACGCTACTTGAGCGCCACGAGCAGGAGTATGAGAAGAGCAAGACACGTGGTCGAGATGTGGATGCTGTTCGATGTCGACAGATAGCTAAGGTCGATGATTATATGAGATTCACATCGAAGCGAGAGATGGAACATTTGAAGCTGCTACATTCGGGTCCCTTGCACTTGAGGGCACACTCAATCGAGCTCAGAATGAGTATACACAAGAAGAGAACATACATGTAGTGTCCAACCAATCAAAATACCCACGGGCTTAGTGGGTCCTTATCAGCCTTGTCACTCCACACGGAGATAATTCACCGACCGACATCATCCAAGCTTCCTTTGCTTTTGTCTCCCTCATCGTCTCTCATCCTCAACCCGAACATAACAATAACATCCCAGCAACCATGTCCTCCCCAACGCTCCAAGACCCCAAAAACCTCACTCGCGCGACACCAAACATCAAAGCCGAGAACGCAGGGCTCCACCTCGGCAGCTCCATCTTTATCTCCGCACCCCCAACCAAAATCTGGGACGCGCTAATCGACACCTCAACATGGCCAAGCTGGAACCAGTTCGTCCCTCGCACGACAATCGTCTCACATCCAAACACAGAGACCTCAGAGTCTGAACCCCTCTCTCCCATCCTTCAACGCGGTACGAGACTAATGTTCCACGTCCGCATGGATCCTACCTCCTCCAAACCCCAGAAATCAATAGATTCATCTCTGGTCGTCCAGGAGTTTGCGCCTCCGAATGCCGAAACTGGTGCGCCCGGTCGCATCGTCTGGTCTACTGACTTCGAGGCGGCGGATACTTTTCAACCCTGGCTTCTGACAGCGGAGCGGGAGCATGAGATTCGTGCTGTTGAGGGGGGTAGTGAAGTGAGAAACTGGGAGAATCAGAGTGGGTGGCTTACTCATGTTGTTAAGTGGATGTATGGAAGTCAGCTGGAATTCAACTTTGGGCTGTGGGTCGAAGGATTGAAGAAGTTTGTTGAGGAGAGTGATGCTGAGAATTGAGGATACCTGGCTCGGTATTTATTGCTATGCTTGTTAACGATTCAAGTACCCTGTGGAATGAAGTTTAAGGGAGACTGATGGTCCATGTGTTATTTCACGATATTTTTCGAGGCCTGTTCCATCATCAATATCACATCTATTTCCTCATCTTTATCAGGCCTTTAATCCTCATCAACCACTCGACAAAGCAGAAGCACTTGAAGAAAGGATATAATATTTTTTTTAGAGATGTATGTACATCTCAAGTGCTGCCTCATATGTAATGAACTCGCAGCATCGATTCAACTTTCAAGCTTTGAAAACTCGAATATGATAGTACCTTGAGCAGGATTCCTTCTCACTCCCCACTTCCAACTCCCGCCGAAGCAATTCTTCATTCCTCGCTAGGAATCAACTGCACTCCGTAGTCCTTCGGCATGCTCACCAGAGTAGTGAAATCTGCAACGCCCCTAATCGGGTCCATCCCAATAAATCCATCAGCTCAAATCTCAAACGCCAATATCAGTTGCAGAAATGTCAAATACAGTTCTCGATACGCAAGCAAGGACGCTGCGCACATCCAATAACCCACACCAAAAGTAACCAGTAGGATTATTCGAATAGTCCAGCCATCTTTCAGACTGGAATTCTTGCTTCCTCCAAACTAGCGCGTCCAAATCTCGTCAGAATTTTATTATGGAAAATGTGAGACAGACACGATACCCATGTCACATGCCCATGCATTCAAGAAAATGGTTGTACCGGCAGGTATTTTCTTCCCTTCGACCTAGCTAGCAGCGGAGGTCGTTTCAAACCCAGCAGAGAGCATCGTCAAACTAATTGATGTAAGCTCCACGTTATTTAGTTTCGCCTCCTTATCAAGAGCCACGTTCGCTTGAATGCAAGGGTTATACGTTCCATCTTCAAGCCTTTGGTAAAGGTCATCATTCAATTTGGTCGAGTACCGGCCGCGCCGTTCTCGATACTCAGATCACTAGTACCAGGATATTGCCGAGTCGGACTTGATATACAGCGCCGTATTCTTTAGCCCAGTTTCGATATTGCTCCGCTGCATTAGACCGAAGTTGGTGGGGGTTTCCGACAAGAGGTCAGAAAAGTGGGTGATCAAAGCCTGGAACCAGTCGATGGTGGCAGACAATCTCATCTATCACCACGTAAGTGATGAAGAACAAGGCAATTGCGATGATCGGGCACTCAATGAGGTTTAAGTAGGTGCCAAATATGAGAAGGCAAACATGTTTGTTGTTTGCTTGGTAAACTACCCCTTAAAAGGCACCTGGGACATACAAGGCTGTTGTGGGATTGAATATAATATGAAATTTTCCGTTTGTGCGAGTATGTTATACACGATCTCACGGTGGTTCTGTGGCGTGAACATTCCGGGCTGTACAACGATCGGATTTTATGGATTTTGTGTGTATTTCCAAGATGTGACCTCGCGATTTATTGGCCATGGATAACACGGGGAGAACACAGCCTTCTTTTACAATGCTAGTTAAATATTAAATATCAATGATAGCTTTCAAGTCTGCTAATTGGGTATCTCATTTATGCCAAATGTCAAGCGAGTGTATAGTACAGGTTCAAAATCACGAATGCTCCCAAAATGCCAAGTCAAACGTAAAGAAAATGCAAAATGCGAAGAATGCAAAAATATTAGTATAATCAGGTAGATCAGTAGTTAGTCTGTTTCAAATCAGGAACTGGCCATAACAGCCCAGTCAGAGGTATCAATTCGCTGTTCGGGATCCTTGCTAATAGCAGGCTGGATCAACTTCTCCACAAACCCATTCCGCGGCACGCGACTCCCATTCGAACCACAACGTGTGAATTCCAGAATTCTATGACCATCCCTTGCCATTGCTAGACGCTGCATACCACTGGAACCAGGATACAACAACAGATCACCCGTGGCAGCAGCGACGAGTGTAGCAGCGAGGGAATATACATCTGAAGCTGGGGTAGGATCTACATCGCCCGATTTCAAAGATGCAAGAGAAAGTAGTTCTGGTGCAGTGAATGGTGGTGTGAATGCGGACATTGAGCTTCGGTTTTTATCGCGTGCGTTTTCAGGGGAGATATCTAGTGCTGAGGAGAAGTCTGCGAACAGCGGCTCGTATAGGAACGCGTCTGTGTTGGCTTTTGACTCGTCGTCAGAGGAAATAGGGCGGAGAAGCATGTTATGCGGTTTGATATCACCATGGATAATACCAGCCGTCTTGTGTAGCCATTCAAGACCATTTATGAGTTTGGATGCTAGGCTCTTCCATGGTGCTGGGCCTTGAATAGGGTCGAATATTGTTGCTGTCGAGGGACCCCGTTTGCGGATAAGATCTGCTTGGTCCTCGATGTATGTTGACAGAGCCAAGGGGACGGCCGACATGACTAAAGCCTCGGTAGATGGGTGATAGCCGTGAAATGGAACAACATAGCGCTCGTAATCAGGAAGTAAATTCAGACGAGTTAATGTGAGCGCTTCTGCCTGGAGGACTGGGCGTGCATCCTTGCGCATGGGTGCCTTCATGGCGTAGACACGAGTGGCGGCGATTGGCGAACTAGGTGGCGTATTCAATGCACTGGCAATTGTCGGGCTAGGTATTGAGCGCGCCTTGTAGACGATACTCCATGCGCCGCGACCGAATTCAATGGGGCGCTCATCTGCATCAGAGCAAACTTCTAGCTCATCTGTGAAGCGAAGTGGCGTAGAAACGTTACGTTTCACCAGTACAGATGTTTCTGCGGGGGTGGCGCCGAGTAATAGATCGGAGACACGGTCGGCTTCGCTATCCTTTCCAATCGGGGTTACTGGGGGTGTAAGGCTTGACCTGGAAGTTGAGGTTTGGACTGCGATCGGCTGAGTCTTATTGTTGGTTTGCAGCGACAATTGCATAGGCGATGATGTGGTCGCCATTGTGTTGTATAGAACTGTCGGGCCGAGTCGGTGGTTCGGAAGGTCGGTATGCTCGGAGGATGTGAACTGTAGATGAATTGAAATGTTCGTTGAAAATAAAAGAAAAGCCGGGGAAGTATAGGCAGAAAGGAAGTCTAGTTCTCTCAAATTCAATTCAAATTCAGGCCGATAGTCGTTTTATCGCCGAATCCCAGCAGCGCCACCGGATAAAAGGATTCTAGGCGCGTTGTGGGATATCTAGGTCATCCACGGATAAGGATACGGAAATGACGTGGAGACGGCGAAGAGGCGACGAATGCAGCACTGAGAAATAGAGGAACGCTTGCGTACTCGAAGGACACTCTCAACTCTCGAATTTAGGTCGAATTGGCGCCACTGGAATTTTTCAAAGAACAAAGACTCATAAAAGGTCGGCCATTGGGGATGGTCCCGTAATAAAGCCGAAAGATTAAAAGAAAAAAGAAAAAAAAAAAAAAGGAAAAAAAAAAGCGGGAAAATGGACGAAAAAGAAAGGATGAAAGGGCCCCAGGTCCACACTAACGGGGCCATAGATGGTCTCGACCAGCAAGTGACAGGAAATAACCACAACATGGTTGATCGGCAAACCAGTTCAAGAGGCGTGCAATACGACGGTAGTAACCGTGGATGGCTCTAGTGGCTCATTAAAGGGAAAACGGCCCAACCACATGGAGAAACTCGGAGGGTTCGCCGGTCAGCTTGCTAAGGCTAGTTACACAGCTGCCCACCTATCATTGGGGCCGGAATCTAGGTGACTATCTGATAGGGAGAGATACGAGGGGAGATTTGGGAAATTAGTTCATTGAGGGTCAAGCAGCGATGGGGCGGGAAAGTGAAGAAAAAAACGGGTTTGGGGCTTGAGCGTGACGGAATGCGGGGCGCCACCATATGGGCTAATGCAGCCCTGGATGAGTCAAGGTGGGATTGGGAGATAATTATAGATTAAAGATGAGACTTCTTGGAGATTCAGAGGAGAAAACGTGGTCTAATCTCATTATGTAGTCTTCTATAACTGATCTGGAGTCGTACTCATACATCTATGCTTCTATTGGTACAAAGTTTATACAAATCTTTCTCTTCTCCCGAGCCAATCGGGATCGCCAATGATGAGAACCAGGGGCCAATCCTTGTGTCCCGTGCTCGTCTCCACCGTTTGATTTGTTCCCCCGCCGGGAATATTCATAGATGCCGTCCGGGGGCCGTTTGAAACACAATGGAAGGATTTGAAGCGATCGCCAGTGCAGCGAAACACCGCGGTCGGGATGAAGAGGATGGCAGGGGTGACGTAGTGATGCAGGGAGGGTCGAATGCAAATCTATGCCACTTGGAGGCTAAGTGGATCTAGCGCATGGTTTTAGCTTCGTATACGGAGTAGTCCCCGGCGCGGAAGGACGTCAGTGTGCCCCCAAGAAGGCGGAGGAATTCCAATGACGAGAGATCCAACGCATGCTTTTGGTACTCCAACAGGATCTCCCAAAGGGTCTGCACAGGGAGACAGCGGAGCCGACATTCACTTAAATCATAATCAATATTCTCTTGGTAACACTCTTCGGGATTGGAGTGGCCGTCCGGCAGTGGCAGAGGACCACAACCGGGCTTAAGCCGCCTGCCGGAGTATTTCACGAGCCCAGGCATCGCCTGAACTAGTTCATTCGCTTCGCGCCCGGGGAAAATAGCGTCGGTCAGCTCACCAATCGTCATGTGGTGACGGGTGCCGAAAGCCCCGGACAAGGCCTCAAAGAGCTGCATCAATTGTTCGCGCTTCTCGGGAGGGACGCTGCGCAGCGCGTCCATTGCAGGGGGGTTCTCGTCGGCTTCGAAGTAAACTAATGTTCGCGCCGCGCCAGGATATGCTTCGTCGGGCAGGATACGCATTGGATGGAAGGGTCGTTTATCCCAAAGTAGGACAGAATCATCCAAATTGTTAGATCGAGCTTCAATTTTAGCATCATCCAGATTGCGATCCCAACTACGATGTAAACGAAAATGTGTTTGAGATATCCGCTCTGCCAAGGCAGCCTGCATATCTCCAACCTCCTTGTCAAGCTTCTGCAGCTCGTCCGCAGCCATCGTGGGATCTGCAGCGGCACGGGTCAGATCTCGCATCCGACCCTCGATTGCCATTTGATCAGTGGTCAAACTCTCTCGAATCAATGAAGTATGATTGTCAAACTTTAATGACGTCATAGCTCTAGACGCGTCGCGCTTTGCTTTAGCCAGCTTTGCGTCATCCGGGGCACCTTTCGCGGTCATCTTTGCATACTTTTCAATAACCTCTAAGAAATGGTCGTGGCCTTCCGTACGAACGCGAGGATTATACGGGATTCCCTTTTGGGGTTTCGGGCTCTTGGGCGCCAGTTCCAGTGGAACTGCTTCACGGCCAGCCGGAGTCTCTACCCCTGTCCCTGCAGCTCTCTCGGTGACACGCTGAAAGTTATTTTGAATACCAGGCCATGCTCTTAGACTATGCCATGGCTCTGGATCATAGCTGCTGGCAATTTCTATAGCATGCAATGCCACATTTTCCGTAAGAAGGGCTGGGCGTTTGCGATCGAAGACTGTTCGGGGAAGAATTGACTGCATTTCGATAAGGGGGAACGTAGCCAGGATTCGCACACTGCCGTATGTATTAAGTCCTGTCTGTAGCATACAGCTTTGCATTACCGCAGCCCACCATCGTGCCGGGGTGTAATGGTCCTTTGGGGAGTTCGGAATGGGCGGTTTGGCAAGCACCAACAGAGTGTCATTTTTGGGCAATGTGCCATCTTCTGTTTTTGCCAATGGGTGCTGTTCTGGTAGGTATTTTTTGAATACGTCGGTCCAGTTTGTAGTGTAGATGTTTCCGGAGGCAAGCTTATATGAAGGATTGGTTTTGACCAACGGTCTGAGTAGTGGTCCGTATGCTTCCAAGTCTGGTTCAATCATAACATGTCGGCGAGGCTGGAGGTATTCATTGACTTTGGATGACCAAAGCCCATCGCTTGGCCATAGGTCAATAATGTCCAGTGGTTTGTTTCGCTGCAGGTACGGAGATAGGCGTTGGAGGGCATGATCTAAGCCGATCAAGGGTGATTAGCCTCTGACACCTGACATAGACAAATGGCCTCAAAGAAATCGGTGACTTACCGCATAGCTCTTCACTCACATATCCTGACTGCGCATTCATCTTCTTGCCCGCAAACTTCTTAACATGTTGGCTGATAAGTTTGGTGATCGGAAATCGCGCGCTGGGCGTCCATTTGCTGCTGATGACCATCTTGGGAGCTAATAGGTATGTACAGATTCAGCTTCAGCTCCATGACAGTTTATATCATGATATTTGTATCATATCACGTTCAATTTGGTGACATCGGGGTTCAAAGGTGTAGATAAGTTGAATCAGTGAAGAAAGTTATTCTGCCTTCTTTTGGGGCGGAGAGTTTTGCGGCATCGGCACATGTTGCAGCGTAATTTATTATGCAGCTGCGGCATCACGCTAGAGCTTAGTGTTAAGTGCACTATTAGTAGGATTGCAAATTCTTTTGAGGGAAATCTTTTGAAATTCGATCACCTATTTAGAGATTCTCATGCAGTGTCTCTATTCCGTGACAGTTAATGTTACTTTCTGAACTCTTAATGATCTGCATTTGAACTAAGCCGGGTTATGAAATTTCAAGTAATTCAGACTGTGACCCATTCCATTCAACTACCTTGGTAGCACCTGGGCAGTATTGTATTTACACACGCACATCATCCGTGCCTGCTAGCAAGTTCCGCATTGTTTTCCCCACCAGGCACTCTCTTTCTGCTTCCCTTTGTCTCATGCTTATTCCCTCTCATTATTGAAGCTCCCATTGCAAGCGGGCCGCTTGAAAGCTGCTGCCTTGGTATCAGCTGTTTCTGACCTTTTCATCAGCCTTGATTGCCCCACTCCATTTGTGTCAATCATGCTCCTTCTGACCCGCATTGCTTGAAGAGGGGCTCTTGATCTTAAACAGTCGCGAGTTTCCAAACACTCCCTTTGAGTCATACCAACGTAGCTTGTCAGCATGGCTCCGACTGCCAGAGGGAGTCCTCCCCAAAGCGTCACGAAGATCACCAAAATCGCCCAGGAGTATGATTACAATCCCGGTGTTCCACTCAAGTACTGGCTCCGGACTGCGGCCACTTTGATCCGCGAGGTGAGGCAACCCCCCCTAGCTGACAAGAAAATGTTCTTAACATTATCGCATGATTAGGCCCGAGTTTATGAGCGCGAAGGACACGATGAGCAAGCCTACCTTCTCCTCTTTCGACACGCCCAGTTGGTTCTGGTTAATCTGTCAAAACACCCGGATGCGAATAAAGAAGATACACGACAGGCCTTAGTGGCTGCCGAGAAAGAAGTTGAAAAGAATCTTTCCACGCTCGAAGTTCTTAAGCCAAGAATAAATAAACGATATGAACGGTACACTCAATGGATGCGTGAGCGAGACTCGCGCCAGCTGCCCTCAACGCCGTCACTGACATCAATCCCCGAACAAGTGGAAAGACCAGCAGATCCTGCTTTAAGTGGCGTCGCGGAACCATTAGAAGCTGGCGCGAACCGTGATCTTGCTGTTCGATTGGCACAGTCCGAGCTTAGTCGCCGAGCTTCTGTACGGCAGAATGAAGATGATAATCGCCGAGCCGCTGGCGTATGGGGCGGCTGGGAAACAGCGTTGAAGACAAATCAACGACCGGCTGACAATGATCTAAGTCAAAGAATTCAAAATATCAGATCCAACATCGACCACACACAGCCGGGTATACAGAAGCAACGATATGCACAGGACCCCGTCTTACGCGACTCCCCTTCAGCTCTGGCATCAACCTACAACTATCCCAGCGTGCCGCGCCAGAAAGCGTTTGAGCCGTCTATTATGCAAGGTCAGATTCCCATTCGTGATAAGAATGTGGAGCGACTAGCACCCCCAGTTTTACCACCCAAAGAGCGTACCGAGCCGCAGAGAGCATCGTTTGTGGGGACACTTGCAAAGGAGCCCCCGCCACGACCATCCAAGGTATCACTAGCACCGCAGGCACATGCAAAAATCGGCCCAACAAGCGATGGCGCTTCGACGCCATCCGAGCTCGATCCGTCAAGTTACACCTTCAAGCCCTCGGCATACTTGGAGAATGGAAGTCCATTGCGCTCTGTCTTTCTACCGTCTAGTCTTCGTATTCAGTTCCTGTCTCTGGCAGCTTCTAATACAAGCCAGAACCTGGAGACGTGTGGTATTCTTTGCGGTACATTAGTCTCCAATGCATTGTTCATCTCCACACTCCTGATCCCAGAACAAATCGCCACATCGGATACCTGTGAAACTACCAATGAATCGGCGATATTTGACTATTGCGACTCCGAGGATTTGATCATGTTGGGATGGATCCACACGCATCCATCACAGACATGCTTTATGAGTTCTCGTGACCTGCATACACATTCCGGTTATCAGGTCATGCTACCAGAGAGTATCGCTATTGTCTGTGCACCGAGCAAAGACCCGGACTGGGGTGTTTTCCGCCTCACTGATCCTCCTGGCTTGAAGACGGTTCTGGACTGTAGGCAAACTGGACTGTTCCATCCACATGCCGAGCAAAACATATACACGGGTGCTTTGCGACCGGGCCATGTACTTGAGGTCAATGGTTTGGAATATGAAACTGTAGATTTGCGGTCTAAAGGCGCGAGCGACTGAAATCCTTCATCTCAGATCTTTCTCCTTCAATTGACTATGATACCCTCAATTTACTGTACATTACTGAGCAAGCTTAGCTATTATTTTTCTTTTCTTTATCCTCAATCAGTTCGAATGTCTGGTCACAGTCTGCTATTTCAATGAGCCCCGCAAAGCTCAGATGAGCATGTTTCTATTCACAAGATCATGCTATTCATATCATCTGCCAGTACTTGACACATCATGCTTTCAAATTCTTACTCTCCAGGCACGTCAGGCACTCCAGAGTGCGGGTGTTGATGGGTTGTTCTGGTATTCTTTGACTCGTCATGTCTTTTAGCCGCTGACCCCGAACTTCCTTTCGCCTTGTTTGATGCTGTCGGTGAACGGCGACCTTGGGGCTCACGGTGAACAACTCGATATGGGCCCTAGATGCCGTATTTCAGTTTTCATCGAACATTGTGAATGGTGTGGATGAATGCGAGATGAACTTACCACACTTCTCGGCTCGGAATCATGGGTTACGTGATGGTGATGGTGAGCACCGTATTTCTCGTCCTCCATCTGGACGATTTCATCGCGATATTTATCGTCTTGCGAGAACCAGGTGGACATGATAACGGGTTTGTTGAACGATGCTTATTGTTCTGTTGAGATATAGCCAATTCTTAAAACAGTCCCTCAATAGGCATCGAGTTGTGGCAAAAGAGCTTATTCTTACAGAAAATAAAATTTGGAGATTCAATTCAGCTCTTATACAGCTCTCCCCGCCACTGTGCCGTCACTTCGATTGGGAGGCAAATCGGGACTCTGTTCCCTGCCACCTGCCAGACAATCTTTTGGTCTGGTTGATTGGCTTTTGGCCTGATGATCTTAAAGTATCTGTTCTACAAGTTCTTGTTGCCACTATAGAGCGGCTCTAGATATACCCCATCTCCTTAATACTCAGGTAGGTATCGTTCGTAGCTCTGGCTATCCCCACGCTGGCAGATTTTGTTGATTATGGCGCACTTGAGTGTGCCGAGAATTAACGTGAGAAGTAGCTTTCCCCCAAGCATGGAATGAACCAATCCTTGGATCAATGCATGAGACACATGTGAAATGGAGGACAGAACTCACAATGATATTTTGCCCTCATATAAGAGTTTGACACACGCCCAACAAGACCTCGCGGGTAAATGTCTATACGGAGGGACCGAAGCCCAAGACCGGCACTTATTTTGCATCGATTGCCACACCTTTAAGCGGGACTTTGCTAACAATTTAAGTCATATTTGCATGTAAATCTTTGGTCTAGCACATCGCCATGCCCCCAGGGAGGCACCAAGAGCAGGACACGTCTACTCTCCCCGATATAAAATTGAATAGCATTCCATAAGAGTTTGAAACAAACCGTGTGAACTTTGACGGGAGAGGGTTACGAAGCTTAGCACGGCGAGCCGCCTTCCCCACATGATAAGCGATAAGTTTGTATTATCCTCACCTCCATGTCTCCAGTGCATCTACCCTGGTCTCACTCCTGCATATCCCATATCTCATCCCCGCAGTCTCTCCCCGTATACTCCTTCTTCAATTGAGTCAAATTGTCCGTATGTCGTCCTCATCTCAGGGGGTAATCCCCTCGGACACCCCATCCAGCTCCAGCTCCACCAAGTCCGGATCTCACACGCCCCAGCAAAACCCAGCAAATACCAACAGCTATACGTCTGCCGCCTCTTATTTCTCTTATCCTGTCAGCCACGTCGTATCCGGACTCTATCGACGCCTAACAGACCCCAGCATCCCCTCCGAAATGCCTTCTTCCACGTCATCATGGTCATCCCCCGAAGTCTTCACCCCACGCCGAACAGCCTCACCCTTCCAACCGCCGCCCCTCACACCTCTCTCCCTGACGATACCCAAAGGCGCAGATCTCCTGCAGCAACAACTGCTCACCCGTGCTCTAGCTGAGGAAATCCGCCTACTTGTCCCACCGCGCCTCCAACTAGTTGAAAACTGGCGTCTCGCGTATAGTCTCGATCGCGACGGCGCCTCCCTATCTACCCTCTACGATAATTGTGAAGAGTTTTCTCACCGTAGCCCGCGGGCGGGCTATGTCCTTGTGATTCGGGATGCATCGACCAGTGGAGCCGTATTCGGCGCTTACATGACTGACGCGCCGCACCCTGAATCGTCGTTCTTCGGCACAGGCGAATGCTTCCTTTGGCGCGCTAGCGTACTACCTCCACCCCTTAATCTTGGCCTCGCTTTCCCTGGTGATGGTCCTCAATCTGAGGAAGCATTGGAACGCGCTGGTTTCCCACCGCCCCCTTCTGCAGACACAACCCACGCTGGTCGCTGGAGTACTCTGCGTAATGAGCAGAAATCCAAGTCCGAGTCACCGACGCATAATCTTAATCTCAATATCAAGACAAACCTTGCGGCTGCCAGTGGTGGTGCCCTGGCACCTCCCTCGCCATCATCAATCAATACTTCTCGCAGTGGGGCGAGTACCCCTGAGCGCATTCGTTTCAAGGCGTTCCCGTACAGCGGTGTTAACGATTACATGATGTTTTGTGAGACTGGATTCTTGAGTCTGGGTGGCGGGTAAGTTTACAGTATAGATGCACATTTCTAGGAACGTAGATACTGATGAATGACACAGTGATGGACACTATGGTCTTTGGGTAGACTCGGGTCTTGAAAAGGGTGTGAGTGCACCTAGTCAGACATTCGGCAATGAGCCTTTGTCTGACGAAGGTGTGAAATTTGACATCCTCGGTATTGAGGTATGGTATGTTGGTTCTTGAACTACATGTCTGTCATCAAGTCAATTCACGCCCGCCCATACGGTCTACGACTTCAGAACAAGACCGTCAAAATGAAGTGAATATACCCCACAAAAATCAACAAAAGTCCGGAACAAACAGAAAACCAACGATTGGTACTGGCTTGACCGTCACACTCGACACAGGATGATGAAAAACAATTTATCATTGAGGAAAGAAATTGTCTTTCTTGCTCGGCGCACTGCTCTTTTGTTTGCATTTGCTTTCCAATACCCAGGCAACGATACTCTTGTGAACCCCCTGCGCCATCATAGCTTCCATTAGAGAAGCTTTAGATCAAGCGTTTTACCCATCTTTCACTCTTATTTGGTGTTGTACATTTGGTAGTCTTAGTTTATTGAGAAGTATATACTGTGCAGTCACCTGAGATATCCTGATATGTCACCGTGTTCAAATATTGGTATGTTTCAGCAGTAATGGACCCCTGTCCGACCCAGATTCCACGTTTGGCAGTACCGGAATTCCATTGTGGGAATCTCAATGCATCATCAAACAGGGTGTTCAAACTGTTGTCAACGCTCACGTGTAGATGCTTTTCGAGTTTTGCTCCAGCTTTGTGGACTGGTCTGCCCCACAGGCGGCCCGATTCGGATCGGGCACTACGGGCCAGTCGACCAGGGTACGAGGAATTTGAATTGAATCTGATAAAAAATGTTCAATTATAAATAAACTCTTCTGCAAGCCTGTCCTATACGGAGCGAGAGGGCTGCACCGCCAGCAGTTACTAGTAGAAGACTGGTAAACCTTTGACTGCCTGTAAAACGCATTTTCCTCCCGTTGCATCATCTGCCCGTATCTATAGTTTCTCACTTGAGATTGACTCAATCGAGTACCCAATATCGATTAAATTGAGGATAGATCAAGAATATTCAAATGCGTTAGCTAAAGGCCACTGGAGTAGTGTTCAACAAAGAATTTTGATCTATTTTTCACTCCAGATGTATGTAGAAGCATGAAAGCGCTGTCATCAATCGTCTATTAATAAGTCTCATACAAGGTACTTGCGTATATAGGCTCATAAAGTTTACACCTGGAATCTATGTCTCCAGCAGGTGCAATACTCAGAGCTTTCTTCCCAACGGCACTATCACCGGCCATAACACCAGCTCCAAAAACCCCAACACTCGGCACTGAATCCCAGCCAGGTCCACGGTAGGGATTTTTGGCAAAGTCAGCCCATGCCTTCTGCATTGTGTGACTAACCTCCTTCTGGAAAGAAGTGGCATTCTCCCTCTGATATGTCCCGAAAATCAAAGGAATCTCAGCAGCGTGGTAAGCTCCACTTCCCTGGAAAAGCTCATTATTGGGAAAGCTAGCGTTAAAGAAATAACGCCATGTAGGAATATCCACACCCGCAGAATCATTCGCGAATGTTCCGATTGGACATGTCATCTGAAAGTCATTGAGAATCAATGAAATTCGGTCGTTCTCTGTGTGTATCCCGGGGGCGCCGAGCGGGTATGAGGCGAGGATGACAGGTGCATAAAAGCCTAAACCCCCTTCGGTCAACGCTGCAGTGGTGTCGTCCATTCCAATTATAAAGGGCTTTGCCTCGTCAGCATTGCCTCCGATTAGGATGGGGACTCGAGCGATAGAGGAATCTCCTTTTTTAGACGTAACGCGCTCATAGCGCGGTGATGTGGCCCATGTCTGACCGTTGTCGCCGACGGGACCCCCAGTATAATTATTCTTCACAGCGATATTTATCAGCTTGGCAGCCGGAATAGCTCGAAGGCAAGGGATAGGGTCGGAGGTACAGTTGGTGGCCGAGAGAAGCTGTTTCCATGACTTCGAGTATTCGTCGTTATCAGGCGTGGTGCTCGTTTTAACAGACCCTTGCCCTGACTGCATGATAGCTGCTCGGAAGGGCAATGGATCAGGAGGTGATGTGATCAGTGCATCGACACCTGCACCCCCAGCACTCTGGCCGAAGATGGTAACTTTGTTCGGGTCTCCTCCAAGAGTCGCGATGTTACGGTGAACCCAATCAAGGGCTAGACGTTGATCTAATAGTCTGTTGTTGGATACCCGTTGGTTAGCTTTTGACTCAATGTCATTGTAATGCAGGGTAGCCTACGCCAGATTTCTGAGGCCCTGGGGAACATCTCCCCCTGGGAACCCAAACACGTTTGTCCTGTAATTGATTGATACTATCACGACATCCTGCATAGCAGCAAAGTATGATGCATCATAAAGAGGGAGAGAATTGGCACCGTTCACGTTGTTGCCACCGTAAAACCAAACTAGAACTGCCAATGATTCTGACGTGGCAGTCTGAGGGACGAAGACGTTGAGATTAAGACAGTCCTCACCCTCGCCACCCATAGGGCTACCGAGATGCATGGCGTTGTAAAAACGCTGAGCAGATGGACTGATTTCCTGGTTGCAGGCCAAACCCCATGTTGTGGCATTATACGGCTTGGACCAATTGCCAGCGGGCTCCGGGGGATTAAATCGAATCGGCTTTTTAGCGAAAGGTATTCCCAGGAATTTGCTAACGACTGCAGCATCTGTCGATGACGGGAATGAAGTCGTTGTACCAAAGATAGCCCCTGTATCGATTGTTGCCGTTGGAAGAGAGACGGAGCTTGGGCATGCTGCTGCAAAAACGACATTAGCCGCACATAGCAACATGAGCAATAACTTGTATAACATTATAACAATAATTATATGTATACAAAAAGCCCTGCACAGTAAAACTCAATCCTAGGTATTTCGGAGAATGCATCCCTTTAAAAACATTTTGTGGTACGCAACACCGGCTGGAAGATTAATCGACATGGCCTTAATGGCCTTCCGAATACAGTTGAACAAGTTAGATCCTTCGCCCCGCAGGGCCCGGTCTTGCGAGGCCCACACCCGGCGCACTCATCATGCCCTTTGGGTTAGCGCATTGGCACTGCCTTGATGAGGACACATCAGATCCTTCGCCCCACAGATCGGGTCGTTTGAGGTCCACACTTATATGGGATTGTCATTCCATTGGCTATCCGGAGTTAAGAATGGATCAGATACCTGGAGCCGCAGCCCACTGCGCAACGAGCATGCAAAAGGTGAATCAATTAAACGTCGTCTTCATACTAACTATACTACATTCGGTCTGATGCTCAATTTTATTAGGAGAAGATTGCCAAGACGCCATCGAAGCGATTCGACTCCAATATTGGCAGTTTACTGGTCATATCGGATTGAGATTGAATCCCGCCCCCGGGGCAGCCAGTGGGTGGTGTAATTTAATCTAATCTTCTTATGTACCAGTGGGCATGTGAGAATCGGTAGTCCCGTAATTTGAAGAATACAGATTCAACAAATTCTCTTGTTGAGATATATCAGTACCACTGCTGTCTTTTATAGCTGAAAAATCATCAACGGTTCAGATTCAGCCATGTTCATCTTAATCGCATGTCGCTCATTTACATGCGTTGCTTTGTATTAATTTGTCTGAGAGTGAAGATCACTTCCATTCCAAAATGAGTCAATGATCTGGAGCGGGTGGGTTTCAAATGAAACATTTGCTTAATGAATGTGCCACCCGCCTGTAGAATGTAGAGGGCAACAGTTTGAAAAGTAAACGATTTTCGAATGGCCATGCTCAAGCAGTTTCAGGATGAACTAGAAAGATCATTTGATCGATTATTGGTTTGATCAAGTGCCCAAGCAAACTGTTTAACGTTATGATCGTTTAATCCAGCGACAGATACCCGTGAAGTCTCAAGCATGTATTAGTGAGAGCTTTCTAATTATTAAATCAGTTTCGATCGGCATGAAACGCAGTATATGGTATAAGTTGACCTTCGAAATATTTCACCTGAGACTTGCTAATCCCAAGGTAGGCAAACATTCCAGTTTGCCGAACAATGTGGGACCCGTCGCCTGGAGTCTGAAGACACTGCAGCTCTTCATGCAATCTCTCTCGCATTTTACGAATGCAAGTTGACATTACCACGAGATCCTTTGACCATTGTTCTATAACAGATGGCGTACTCAGGACGGCTGCAGCTACGCGGGCGCCATATGCTGGAGGGGTGGTAATTGTGGATCGCTGCACACTTTGAAGGATCGAGTTCGCGACATTAGCTGCCGAGGAGGATGAGAGTGCGCAATTGACAAGACCAATTCGCTCTTCGTACAGACCCATGTTCTTGGCCATTAAAAGACATACCGCAAGCTCCAAGTGGAGATCTTCTAAGAAGTTAATGATTGGCCTCGCATTTTCACTGAAAGACCCGGAGTTAAACCCAAGATAAGCTGACCTCGGGAGTCAAAGATAGGTAATAATCTTTTCTCTTTTATGGTGGACCCTATGGTCTTCCATTGGTCTCTTGTAAGGTCACAGCCAGTAGGAATGTGGGCACAAGTGTGAAGAACAATTGGGGAGCCCGGGATAGCCTTTTTCAGCGTGTCGATATAGGATTCAAAATCGAACTTGCGTTCCTTGTAACATGGTATCTCTTTAACATTGAAGCCGATAGTTGTAAAGGGCACCAAGCGATGATTTATATGTACCAGTGAGGGATCAGTTATATAAATGGAACTTGAATCAGAAGCAGCACTAAGCTTTCTCAAGGCCAGACCAACATTTGAATGAGCGTAAGAGCTCCTGTCCCGGAGGGAGACTGGCATGATGCACTCTGGGAGCAAATACTTTGGTGGTCATTCGGAATTTTTGTGTGGTGTGCTTGCTGTGAAGCCTGAAATGGAAAACTGGTATGGGGGTCTTCTTTATGAACGCAGCTATGTTGGTTCTGTGATGGGCAGTGTTGAGTCATGGCTTGGTATACGCAGCCTGCGCATGTTGGAGCGTCGAGTTCAGCACGAATCGGCCAATGTCGAGAAATTTGCTCCTGCAGATCGCGCATTCCGCACTAGTGATTGATCGGAGGGCCCATGAAGGTGACGAGGATAATAATATGGGAAACACGTCAAATATTGTGGCCGATGACGAACCTGACACGAAAGATGTTTCATACAAAGATGAATCGCCTGAAATAGACCTGGATACTATTTCTTCAAATCTGTCTGCTTACACGCTATCTACTCGCTCCACGCGCGCCGCCACTTGGCTTCTTACTACTGCCCCACCGCAAATAGAACGAAGTTTCTCTCCCCAGGCTCCGAGTATCCCACGCCTGCCTGCCTCTTCTCTCACCACAAATCCTGGTATTCGCTCCATGCAAGAATCCGCCGCCAATACCTTCATCCCTCTGGGAAACGAGTTGACATCCTCTTCGTCCACGGATTGATCTCCTGTCAAGTTATATCTCTCACTGGATCTGCCTATAATTGCCGTTGATACATCTCTCCCTAGGGTGATCCAATGAAATACATGGCTGCGGAGACAGGAGATTACTGTCAGCTTCACGAGGCATAGGTACCTGAAGCTTGAACATATCGCTCAGCGGATTCAAGTCAATTGAGAGCAGATAAAGCGTCACCTCATCCGTGCAGGACTACTTTTTCCATCTTACTACATACTGACTTCCAAAGCTACATATGATAATACCGCTCCGTAAGATATCCATATAGACGTGTGAGAATGCTTTTGAAATGATCATAATGTCTGTCACTATATTCATAGCGATTTCGAACAGAATTCAATGTCCTTTTAAAAGGCTCTAGGTTCAATCTCTTCACTTGAGCATCCCGAAGCATCAATATCTAATTGTTATACATGCATAACAGGAAGCTTCGTAGTGGCTATTGTGATGTTAGTAGAAAAGGTTTCTGTCAGGCCAAATCAGGTACTAAAGTTCTTGCTAGCGCATTGGCATGAAGCACCCCCGGCCCTCACACCGGCACTACTAGTACTATAATGACCCTTATCAACACTTCCCTGTGCGGGGTATATTGGAGGTGACCCCACCTCAACTTAACTCCTCAATCACTACTAAGTTCAGGGGGATGCTTCATGAAAGTTCATGAAAATCAAAAGATATCCATTTGATAAAGACTTCGCTGCATGTTTACCCTTTAAATACCAACTTATCCACGATACGAGCACCACTATGGCCACAGATACCTCGTCCAATGCTCAAGTCAGCCAAAAGCTGAGCTCTCTCCTCACTCGATATGAAGCAGCTCATCCACTCTCCAAGAAAGCACATGAAAAGGCAAAGCAAGTACTACCAGCTGGGAGCACCCGCTCCGTTCTTGTGTCCGAGCCCTTCCCAATGGTAATGAAATCAGCACAAGGCGCTACTATCACAACAGTCGACGATGTGACATTAGAGGACTTCGTATCAGACTTCTCAGCAGGTCTCTATGGCCATTCGCATCCTGTTATCCAGAATTCAGTTCAAGAGGCTCTGTCGACTGGATTCAGCTTGGGCGGAATCACAGAAAAGGAAGCGGAATTGGCAGAGATATTGACCACCCGGTTCCCATCTCTGGAGAAAGTCCGATTTTGCAACTCAGGCACCGAGGCCAATACATTCGCCCTGGCAACGGCTATGGCGCACACGAAAAGAAAGAAGGTAACACAACATGAGAGCTATGACATAAATATAGTGCAAGCTGATGATGGTATCGGGAACTAGATCTTAGTCTTCCAGAACGGTTATCACGGCGGAACTCTCAACTTTGGCATGAAAGACAACCCCATGAACCTACCACACGAATTCGTGATCGGAGAGTACAACAATATTCAGAAGACGAAACCTTTGATCCAGGATCTTGCGGCAATTCTCATTGAGCCACTCCAAGCCGCCGGAGGCATGCACCCTGCAACCCCAGAATTCCTCGCCTTTCTCCGTGACGCAGCGACCGAAACGGGCGCTCTATTGATTTTCGACGAAGTAGTGACATCTCGTCTGCACTACAATGGACTTCAGGGATACTGGAATATTATACCTGATATGACGACTGTTGGTAAATATCTGGGTGGCGGGTTCCCTTTCGGCGCATTCGGTGGTCCGGCCTCGATCATGGATCGATTTGATTCGACTGACAAGTCTGTTGCGCTTCAACACTCGGGAACGTTCAATAATAACACATTTACAATGTCTGCGGCTGTTGCTGCTGCAACCCTCGTCACTGCGGATGAGCTGCAGCGCTTAAATGCCATGGGTAATAGGTTTCGTGAGGAGGCGGCAGTGCTCATTCGACAGTCTGGGTTTCAGAAGCTGGAGTTTACTGGATTCGGAAGTGCAATTGGCGTGCATTTCTCGGGTGAGAACTCTGACGATTTGATGAATTGCTTTTATTTCTCATTGATTGAGAAGGGGATCATTATTGGGAGAAGGGGGTTTATGTCTTTGAATTTGATGCATACAGAGGCTTCAATTGATCGATTGCTCGCGGCTGTAGATGGCTTTCTCCGTCTCATCAATGAGTAAACCTTACAAACTCGAAGACATGTATAAAGTCCGACGGATAGTACATAAACTTTCAGTGCTGCATATTGTGGTCTTTCATGGTATCAATTGAATTCAAATCGACTCCTTCGTCTAATAATTGTGATAGAATGCATGAATAGTATACGGCATAATGCTAGAAAGGAACCGCTGGACGTTCCTTTCTCTTCCAGCCCGTCTGGAATTTGGGATTCTTCAATCGTGGCAATGGGTGGGCTTCCGTGTTAAAGATCACCTCAGTCAGTGGGAGATATTCCCTGGGTGAGAAAAGCAAGTAAAGATATTTCAAAGTTTCGGCCTGATTGAATCAATTAGCAATCAAAAACATCAATCTACCGATGTATAGAATCATTTCTCACCAGCCAGAAACTCTCCATGTTATCCCGCTGTGTTGGCGGATCCTTCGTGACATCATCCAGAGATGTATACCCCTTTCCACCTTCAAGCTTGGTATGATTTTGGAATGCTTTGAAGATCTCCAATCCCCATTTCCGATACATGGGGTCTTCGGTGACCCGGAACATAAGGAAAAGGCTCTCAATAGTTTCCGGACGCTGCAGGTTGTGCACGTCAAGAGGTTTTATTTTGATATCCTTCTTCCATCGTTTAACATTATTGCTGCTGCGAGGTCGAGGTTTCATACCAGCAAATGGAACAAGAGCGTCTTCATCGACTTCGAACCAAGCGATTTCAGGCGAGAGGCCGGACGGCATAACCGCATACATGGCCCAGCAGGTTTTCATCAGCTCCTTCGCAAGTTTCATTTGGTTCTCCTTTTGTTTGTTCCACGTGGGCAACTTGCGTGCCTCCACCTCGGTTCTTCCTTCAGTGGCGCCGATAGCTATGGAGCCGGGCAGGTAGCAGACAAGGTGATCCATCTTAGGTGATAGTCGGCTCCCGATACCATGGGGTAATTCTGCGATTATTTGTAGCTTGGAATGCTTTGTCGTGGTGACCAGGTTCCTTTGGATGCCTTCTAGAGCCTCTTCCCACATCTCGCGGTAGATGGGTTCGTGGCCGTAGGTGTGAAGATACTGTTTCACCAGGTATTCTGCATCTAGTTAGCAAAAGATATTGCAAGGGCGAGACGGATATGCTAGTCAATTACCATAATAGGAGTCTCCTCGACTACCCAGCCGAATCTCCGGGTGCTGGAATTTCCCAGAATCAGGATGCACAAAGATAGGTAACAAGCCATCCTGCATATGCTGGTCATCTATGACTTTCATAACATTCTCAGCTTTGCGCCAGTAATTCTCATTTTCAGTTAGTTGAGCGAGATATTTCATCTCAAGCTGCAGGGTAGTTGCTTCCGCGGTCGATGAAGCTCCACCATCTGCATGCGACGGCAAGCCTTCTCGTTTCCTGAGATTGACACTCGCGTAAGGAATTCCAGAGGGGGTTTCATATGCGACGAGCAATCTATCTGCAAGGTCGACTGCTTTTTGCAAATAAACATAGTCCCGGCGAGACGACACATGCGGAAGTTGAGTCGACAGATAATGGGCTGACAGAAGACCACCGAGCATACGAATTGTCGTTTCGAATGTATTGACATCTTGATCCTGGTCGTAAGATAATCCCCGGTTCAGCCATTTTCGGGCATTCGAGAGTTGATCTGTCAGGTTCATGATCATCAACGTATCCAGACTGTCGACGATCATCCAGCCCAAACCAGTGGGACTCATTTGTTCGCCTGTTTGGGAGATCGGATGATAAATATCTTGTCCTATTTACCAGCAAAAGGTTAGCGACGTATTTCATCTCATTCATTCTCACTGCAAGGCCCTGTGGGTTGATCGGTGTTGAATGCGATCACTCACCCCATGCATGCTCAGCATATGCATCCCAACTAACAACAAAGGCGCGTCGTACTTCCTCTCGAGCATCGTTCCAATACCAATCTTTGCCAATTGGTCGGAAATAATCCAATGTTGAGTCCAGGGTTATGCTACTGAAGTCAAAATAGTCCAAGACCGAGACGATGGTCGGATTTCTCATACATAGGCCTGTCGACAACCCCGCCAAGCCGGCTACTACCGACCGCAGAATCCATCGTCGACCTAGCGATCCTCGCCAGCCAGAACGCTTAGCCGGGCTTTCTTGATGCGTCCGCTGTTCTTGGGCAGGAGCTTCATTTGATGACATAACTGTGGCACGGGCATAGAACCACCGTCATCGATCAGCAACCGAGAAGGTTCGGTAGCTTGTCACTTATTGGGAACACGGCCCTCGAAATCAGGGGCGGGGGCTGCGCGTGTGGAGAACTTGGGGAGTGAAGCGTCTCAGTAGAAATATGCGCTCGCTCCTGGTAATAGCGGGGAGTCGCGTAAATGTCAAGCTTGAAAGGTTGTTAGGAAGAGTGAATCACAGAAGGTTTCCAATTCCACTATGTGAAACTCCAAACATTGAGATGGAAATTGCGATTGTGCGGCGTGATTCTCCTGTGAATCCTCTCTAGCCGCCCAGCCTAAAAGACCCACCACGGCCTCACCACAGGCTCAAGCTCAAGTTTTGATTTATGAATTAATTCCGGCCCCAAAAGATTGAGTCAGGTACAAGGTCGCCAAACCTGGCTTATTCGGAAACAAGTCATCAACCAGTATTGTTTGATTATCTAGAGTACCTACAGTTACTTTAGCGTTTTTCAAATGTCTATACATTCTACAACTTGAAACATATCGATTCAAAATAGTAAGAGGGATTCCACGTTCAAGTTCCCCACATTTGAAACCGTTTCTCTACAGAAGAAACACAAATTCAATTATTCACAGCCCAATTCTCCATTGGATAGATTTGGAATATCGACACACCCTGACACTGGCACACACCAGCCCTCCCCTGTACCGCATTTGATGTCCGCCATACATAACATTCCCATTTCAGCGATCTCAGACTATACCACGGTGCATCAATTGGTCGACGTTGAGCGTCTAGAATACGTCCAGGATCCAAGGGTCCCTTTCAAGCATGTACTGATATCTGTTCATTCTACGCATGATCGAAGGATAGGAAGCCGCTATTACATAGACACCCAACATAGGCATGCCTCCGTAATACTAGTAAGACTATATAACAAATTTTTAGGGACGAAGCGTGTTTTCACAAAGGAGCTTGAATTCGTCTTCCTCCTCCTCAAAGACCCCAGAGGTTGATCTGAGTGTGAAGAAGAAAGAAGAAGAAGAAGAAAAGCCGAGGAGGTATTTACAGTCTTAATAAATTTAAAAGATGTTTCAAAAGATGTTTCAAAAGACTTCAAGTTCCTAAAACATAAATTATACAATAAATACCTACTAGTAGGTAGACTACAGAGATACAGTAAAAAATATAATAATAGTTACTAATACATCATTAGGAATGGAAAAAAATTCAAATTTTATTCTCTTTCGCATCTTTTGAGATTGCCGAGGCTTTGAAGGTTGATGGAGAGACAGGAAGACGCATGGGTGCCGAAGATTTTGGGGTATCTTGTTCAAACGTTCGTGGTGCCTGGCATTTTGGCCTCATCTAGCCAAAGCTTCATACGAGCTTGATCTTCCGGACTCTTGAGGCCGTTCACAGCCGTTCTAAATGCCCGGACGACATCCAGCCGCTTGGGGCTGTCCACACGCTTGCAGAAAGCGTACCATAAGGATCCAAACGCTGAATGCACAGCCAGGTCTCGAACGTCATCTTCGATTATCTGCAGCAGATAAGCTGCGACAAGATCCTCGGAGATCTCACCAACCTCAAAACGCCTGGCAAAATCCATGACGGCAGGGACTCTCCTCTGCAGCGTCCATTTGATAAGTTCTGGAGTGAGTGGTGGGCTGTTCAGGTACATCAGATTTGCTCTCGCGTTTCGACCGCCCCGCCCGATGCCAAAGAACTTCCGAGCCCTCTTTGTACCTTCACGTGGGACCTTTTCCATGCCGTCTGTTGAGTAAAAGCTGACGAGGAGCGCGGGCAGCTTTTCCGATCGCCTCTGCGTTGCAGGTCCCATACCGGAGTTACAGTCTCCTGCAGCACCCATCCATTCCAGGAGTATGTGGATCGCGACGAGAAGAAGTTCGCGACGGCCATGTAAATCATCAACACTGCCACTTGGTGGTAAATAAACGCAGATACCTCCAGTCATGGCAGACATGAAGCCGTGGTACCCAAGAGACGCAAATGTTGTAGTAGGACTGAGAATCGTCATGATTTGGGCTCTCTTATCACCGGATCGAAACATGTTCGCGCAGGATACCCAGTCTTGGAAATCCTTTCCCCCTTCAGTGCTCGCTAAGTCATTCATCTCGAGCCTGGAAATGGAACTGCCACACGGTCCGCGAAAATTGGTATTCTGATGGGGTTCAGCATCGGTGAAGTGGAGAATAACCGTTTTAGCTTCGACTCGCATGTTTGTATAAACGTATGCGAAAGCCTTTTTCACACATTCGGCTGGGTCCCCTCGTTCTGAAATACCCATCACTGGCTCGAGTAATTTAGAGTGATAGGTGACATCCCACTCTGAGAATTCACTGTTCGGGTCCACATCTATCCAGCTACCCCACTGTATCTGAGGACTTTCAAGGCAGTCAAGGTCACGGTAAAACAGAGAAGAGATTCGAGAAAATCCACCAGTCAGAATAGAGAGGCGAATGATCTGGGGGAGCGCTGTCTTCAGTGACTTGATGCTGTCAGACATCGACGCCGTTGCGTCAACCATGATAATAAGGTCGTTTAATTCCATGTTTGAATCCTTTCGGTGTAGTTGTTTGTAACTTGCACTAGACTGATAAATTTGTATGTAAGTGCCGTGTTGTACTTATAGGTGTTTACCCTGGGCTCTTCGATTATCAAAGTCTGCCTTGGAAGTGTCACTCACGTAGATGGTATGAAGTTGATTGAGCTGCGTGAGCGGTGGCTGAGCCTTTAAATGGCAAGTAGAACCTCAGATAGCAGTAAAACAACGAGTTGATCAATCTTTGAACCGTTCCTGTCGTGGCCGTGAATGATTGGGAGGTCTGGTCTCGTTTCTGATGTGAAATGTTTGTATAGGCATGAGTCAGATCAAATCACTGGCTGAAAAGTGCTCGAGTGCCGGTGCATCACCTGGACACTTTAGGGTATGGCGCGTAGGACCCTAGCACATCCCTATTTGGAGCCTATGAAACCACATCTTAGGTTCTCATACTATAATGTGCACAGGAATTCGCCCTTGTAAGCCTAGTCAATATAGCAATCTCCAGCTGGATGCAATAAAATATCCCTACGTCAATTTATCTTTCAAGGTTATAATGATGTCTTGTATTTTGCCCCCGTTGCATTTCCTCTATTCAAGTTCTTTGACATGCTTTAGTCAGGCTGAAACCCATAAGTCTGAGACATATGATCGTTGGATGGCCAGCGCTGCCACTTACTTGAATTGCTTCTTAACTAAATTCGATCTCATGCGAGAAGTATCAGCAGGGTGTATGAAGCTGGTCTACTGGGACAGAACTCTCTTAACAGTCTCTTCTACCGTCTCAAGCTGCAATCCCAGCAAATAATTTGCCAGGTCTGCATCTTTGACATAGTTGGCTCGAAGACCAGGGATGCTGCCAACCATCATGGCGCGAACTAGGCTATAGGCTCCCGTGAAATCACCAGCTGAAAGCTGCTCGTGGGCCTTGCGGATCACCTCCTCAGTCGTCACATAAGTCACACACCACTGGGTACCACTCTCTTTCTCCAAGGCTGATAATATCTCATTTTGGGAGGTCTCGACCGATGCGACATAGAGGTACTTGTTGGCAGTCTGCTTTGGGTGCTGCAGCACGGAAACGACGGACTGGCCGAGGGCCTTCTCATTGATAGCGGTGAATTTCTTATGGCCGCCATCCCAGATGACTGCAGTGTGGCTTTGAAGATCGTACTGCAAGAAACCGGTTTTCAGGCCCTAATTACTTATTATTAGCTTCGGATTAAGAAAATGTGTCTTCTTTTACGTACCCAGTCAAGTAAGCCCGACGTGGCAATTCCAGTCCAGGAAAGGCCTTCCGACTCCCTACTCTGCAGGTAGTCAATTAGGTTCTTTTTGACTCCGAAAAGAGGCAAAAGCCCAACAACCTCCTTGTCCTCGCTGCTAGCTGAGAGCTCGGATGGAATGAATCGTTGAACTCCAGCGCGTAGAGCAGCATCAACGAACTTTTGCTGCTCACTGAAGCCGGCAGCCCCAACTGTGGAGATCACGGCATCTTGACCTTTGAAGTTTTTCTCAAGGCTCGCATCTGAGAAGTCAGACTTGATCGTCTTCACACTTGGCGGGAATGTAGCCTCGCTTTCCTTTCGCTGGATGGCAGTAATGTTGAATTGGCCTGCAGACACCAGGGCATCCAAGACCATCTTGCCGATGTTTCCACCGCCCTGGATGGAGGCTTGTCAGATCTTTCAACTTTCTGCTTGCACATTCAGATTCTCTATGCAGACTTACGCCGATAATCACGACATTCTTGAGAATAGAAGCCATTGGGGTGTCTGCAGTGGAGGGGGTATTTACGGATATGTACAAGGTTTGCTGTCAATGTTCAGACTGAGAGATGATGGAGAACAAGGAATAGGCAGAAGCCTCACAATGAGTCTCTTTATATGCTCTCAATCTTGTTCGATATGTAGGTGACTTTCTCTCAAAGCCTTCGATATTACTATTACAAAAAACTTATCATCGCGTGCTTTACATCTAAAGCTATGTTTGATTGGCCATGACGGGGATGTTCTTTTGCTTTTCTCCGCTGTCGCCAATTAAAAGATCGTTATAGACCCACTAATGCTTAGAAATTGCGGACTCTTCCCTCCGGCACTCCGCCTTCGCCAACCAAAAACAAGCATGCTTGCTTAGACACCTCAAATGGTGCACAGATTCACGTCAGGGAATCACTAATCACCCTCGCAGACAATGGCACCCGACAGTGAACCACCTAGAAGGTCTTGTGTGGAGTGCCATCGCCGCAAGATCAAATGCGACAAGTCTATGCCGTGTTCATACTGTGTGAAGGTCAGGATTGAATGTCGCTACCCTCCACGGAAACAACCCCGAGAGAAGAACGTTACTCAAGAGACCATTAACCCCAACGTGAACTCCGAATTCGTCTCTCGTATCGAGATGATCGAGCATACATTGAAGTCCTTTGAGCAGACGCTGTCTCAGATTAGCCAATTAGTACTACCCAGTCCGGCATCCCAGCACTTAAATCAAGATAGAACTGACTTTCGTTGGCAAAGGAATGGCAAGGTAAGCAAGTATTCTCTTTTTTTACTGTCCCTTCTTTTCCTCCCCTTTGCTTTCCCTGGGGATCAATGCTAAGAATGTTTCAGGGAAGCAGCGGCTTTACGCAATGTCGTCTGACTGCTTCGCCAGGCCAGAGGGCATTCGAAGCCAATCCGTTGAATACACCGACGAGCATTGGTTTTTTTCCAGTTCCTAAATACTCCACGGATGCGACAACAATTTTTACCCTCTGGCAAATATTCCTGGATCGGGTTGACCCAGTTTTGAAGATCATCCATGTTCCAACTTTCCAGCAAACGATAATCAATCTTATTACAACTATAGTGCCGGTCAGCGCAGAGCTGCAAGCTCTCGTTGGATCTATTTGCTACTCTGCAGTTGTAACGATGTCGGTTGAGGAGTGTCGGCGTGAATTCAACAAAGAAAAAGAAGAACTTCTAACTGCGTGAGATTCTTTCTTGCCTGCGACCCATACCTTTTGCTTACTGTTCTAGATATCGGACAACGGTGGAGAGAGCTCTCACATCGGCAAACTTCTTGCACTCTACAGACATGAGCTCTTTACAGGCTGTTACAATATATCTAGTATGACTCCACCTGCTATCTGGCTTGTCCATCGATCTCAAGTGCATATGTACTAATTCAAACATTGAACATTCTTGTCAGGTTTGCGGAAGATTTGATAAAAATGGCCCCGATGTCAAGAACCTTACTCCGGTCGCTATTGAGATTGCCCAGAAGAACGGATTGAATAGTCTCGATACCAATTCGATGCTATCACCTTTTCAGAAGGAAATGCGCCGCCGTATCTGGTGGCAGCTATACACACTTGACGTGCGAAACGCCGAAGACCATAACTTGGAGCCATGCATCATCGAGTCGTCGGCAGTTACCTTGAAGCTTCCTTTGAGCATAAACGACATAAATCTCCATCCTGCCATGTGCGAGCTACCTCCATCCAGCTCGGAGAGAACAGAACTTCTGTTCACTCTTGACCGCCACGAAATCAGCACTCTAGTACGCCGAATACTATTCTCCGACCGGTTCTGCCAACAAAACTCCTATCCGATCCTATCCGTATCACAGAAATGCGACGAGATCGACAGGTTCCGAACAAGAATTGAGACTCAAATACTATCTCTTTGCAATCAAGACATCCCTATCGATTACATCACCGTCGCTTCCAGTCGACTCGTCCTCGCAAAGCTCAAACTCAGTGTGACCAAGCCAAGAACTCGACAGAATCAACACATTATCACCCAGGAGGATTTCCGAGTTACCTGTGTAGAGATTTTGAAAAGCACACGAGAACTTCGTTTATATGAGAAAGGAAAGCAATGGCTCTGGCTATTTCAAACGTATTTGGAATGGGATGCTCTCGCCTACCTCTTGATTCATCTTTCGCTAGTACCATCGGGCGATACAGCTGGATGTGCATGGGAAGCTGCCGAAGACATCTATGAATATTGGAAGAGTCATAGTGAAGTTGTCTTCGATGGCAGGTGGAAACAGATTGAAGGTCTACGGTCACAGGCTTTGCTAGCCAAACAAATGTACACGGACAACCCTGCTTCATTTGAAGTCTGGCCGACAAACACGACAGACGCCATGGATTCAAGTTTTCATAGGGATTCACAGGGCATAATAAGACCGGACGACTCGAATATAATCGGATCCAATATTATAGCATCTCCTGTAGATGTCCCGATCCCTACGACGGGGACGGGTTGTCAATGGAGTGCTGCTCTTTTCGAACGCTATTTCCAAGTTCTGGACTTCGATCTTGGTGTGGAAATATCATGGCGATAAATTGGAATATATATAGCTTGAATAAATTACACGACTCATCTATGTACCTGCAGAATCAAGGACATAGACAGGATATCGAGGAATTCCTTGCTTCGCATACTATGGTCTGATTGTTTGGAATTTAAACTAGACTATCTACGTCAATTTCCCAACTATTAGAAAAGTAACAAGCAAATAGCCGCACCAAGTTACATTAAATGGGAGCGCCAATGAGATTACAATGGAATCAAAGATGAAATGAAAAGGAAGTAAATTAACAGCAGGGGGTATGGGTAATATTACAAAGAACACAAAAAGATACAAAAGATAGGCGTAAACCAGCAAACACGTGTCCGCAAAGGAGTCCGAGGGGTGAGCGAGTACGAAAAAAAAAAGCAGATCAATAAGGAGAGTTCACAATATCATTACGACCCAAATGACTGCTGAATCGGCCGCTGCGTGCACGACTGGGTGTGACAGGGCCTGCAATACTCTCCCGGGTTGGTTTCTGGAAGCTGCGCTTAGCGACCATGTTGACCTCGTTAGGAAGCGCAACGATCACGTTCTTATCAGAGCCGAAACGGAAGTTGTCGGCCATGACATCCTCACCATAGCGCTTAATGGTGTAGGGGTCTTTGCGGCCGGCCAGAAGCTTCTTCATGGACCATGTGATAATGAAGGGGCCAGTAGCGGTAATGATGGAAGTCTCATCTTTGTCGACACCGGTGTTGAATCGAGCAGGTGTAAAGGCCAGGGGCTGCTTGGTCTCGTGCTGGAATTGTGCCACGTGTGCAGGCTGCAATCCCAGGCGACGGGGCTGCGGCTTCGAATCCTTGGCGAATGACTTCTCAAAGCCAAGTTTGCCCTCGTTCTTACCATCTTTCTGCAATGAATCGATCAGCAGCAGGTAAGTACGGCATGTAGCAAGCACCCAGCGACCATCTGCTGACACGTCGAGACCAATGATCGGTTCACCAAGAGCTGGAATATGAGTCTTCGCATTGATACCCAAACGGTCAAACATGCGAATGTCGCCCTTGTTAGATGCCACGGCGAGATATCCCTTCTCAGTGGTAGCCATAGCAGAGAAATCGTTCTTGCTAGCATATTGCTTGAGATCGGAATCTACAAGCTTTGTACCGGCCAGACGTGGGTCAATGCGGTAGAGTGCATTCTTAGAAGCACCAACGAAGGGCTGGGCGGAGGTCATCTGGGAGAATTTCTGTGGAGTTCGTTAGTAAGTTGAAACAAAGTTGAAAGGGAAAATTGGCAGATGCTTACGTTCTCAGGGGCAAAGGTATCAACAGAAATATCATCATGCACCTTCCATTCATCGACAACCTTTCCATACTCCAGATCCATGCGGAACAGAGAGTTGGGATCTTCGCCATTTTGGAGAATCAAATTTTGATCCTCGGCATGCAGCATGACCTTCTTGGGGCTGAACAGCTTGCCGTCAGGAGTCTCGACCTTCGAGATGGTAGTTGAGAATTCCAGGTTGTTGTTGGGTGTGTGCTTAAAGACACCGATTTTTGAGCCACGAACTACAAAAGAGCGGTCGTGCTTATAACCCACGGCGAGTTGAGAGTTCACATTGCCATCCTCGTCACGGGTGACCACATCATCCTCTTCTTCATCGCTATCGTAGTGCTCGCTGCGCTGGCCATCGTCTTGATCGGTTTCGTCAGCTTCGGCCTCTTCCTCCTCTTCCTCCTCTTCTTCTTCCAGTTTGTCATCAGAATCTTCCATGGTGAGATCTTGGAAAGCATCCAGAACGTATTCACGTTCATTCTCCTTGACCTTTGTCCACTTCATCTCATTGAGCTGTTCCCAGAGAGCCTGCATCAGACCCTCCTGGAAACGCTCCTCCGAAGGCTGGTCCTTGAACCGAAGCAGCCAGGAGTATGCTGAGCCATCTTCGGCATAGTGGTTGAAGATGAAAGAAAGGTATTCGAAGTTGAAGACAGGGTTAATGTCTCCTACAACAGCCTGTCCCAGCCACTCCTTCTCTTTGCCGCTAATCTGTAGCCAATATTGCCAGTTGCCAATCTCGGAGACGGTAGCAACAATTTCGGAGTCCTGTAGCACAAAGGTTCCGCTGGGGAAGTCAAACATATGAAGCTCAGCCCTCTCTTTAGTAAGAACTTCCTTGGCCTCAGGTTGAGCAGCAGCCGCAGGCGCAGTTGTAGGTTCTTCGTCGAAAGCGACAGACTTAATTTGGCCCTTAGATTGGGCATATTTCACGTCTTTCGCCATTTCGGCTGCTGTTTCTTCTGCAGTCAAAGACTGGTTGCGAGAGTGAGAGGTGGGTGATGCGATCGGGCTAGCAGAAGGAATGGGCTTCTCCTCTTGGAAAGAAAACTCCCGGAGCTCCTCTTCAGTGGCTTTCTGGGCACTGCGGCGGAACTTGCGCTCGTATTGACACTCCACGGCAGCCAGCTCAAAGGTGGCAACTTTGTCGGATGGAACTGATGGGTCACAGATAAACTCGAATAGGTCACCTTCGTCTCCGCTCAGGTCATCCCAAGCCAGAATTTTGACCGTGCCGTCACGAACTTCAGAGCGGAAATGAAGACTTTGATCCAACAAGAAAATCTTCTCGTCTTTGTCTAAGCTATCCGCGGCACCTTGCTCGTCCTCGTCGTCTGCAAGCTCCTCTTCTCCCTCCTCGTAAGCTCTTTGAATCACAAGCTGGTATTGAAATTCTTGACCAGTTCGTCGGATAGTTGCCGCGGCGTCTTTGAAGATCAGTTCTGAGTACCCTTTGGGCGATAAAGGTCTGACCAGATACAACTGGCCCTGTGGGATTTCGATGATGGACTCTTTCGAGGTATCACCGAAGAGAAATTTGCTCACTGGAAATGAAGAAGGTGATTAGTGGATGCTTTATCAGTGAAAGTGGCGAAAAAAGGTCGTTGGCATGGAGGGGTTTGGCGGGGCAGGCGCGACTGCTGCTTACCGTTGCGGAGCATAAACATTGTTGCGAGGGGCAGCTACACAACAGAGAAAGCCAGATGAAGTGACAGTGAGGGGTGTAAGGTGGAGGACGGAAAGAGAAAGAAAAGACAGGTTTCCCGGGCCAAAGAAACACAGCAGGAGTCGCGTCACTGTCACGAAAAAGGCTTAAGCACGATTAAAGAAAAAAAAGGGAAAGAAGATAAAGAGCCATCACCATAGAAATAATCTCCGTCATCGAATTGTGGCGTTCGTGGCTGTGATTATGTCATGCTCTCCACCACCTCTTTATGCCTTCATGGCAAGGTGTCAATTCATTGTTTCTGCCTCAGGCATAAATTTATACACCCGTTCAAGTTAGCCCTGGAGTTCAAGTTTGCATACTCGGTATCTCAGTGCTACACAGATCAGGATTCTAATTGAAATCGAATACTGTGAAGTTGTGCTTGACCTAATTGAACTTTCTTAAATTACTATGTGAGCTCTGCCTTATCAGCACTTGAGTCTCAGCTTGCCTAAGCACGTCCCGAGGTCCACAGGTGCACATATATAATATGTCTAATGATCCCGAGGTCGTCACATTCAAGTTCACACTCAGGCTGGCAGTTGAGTCTCCAGATCGTCAACTTCGGAAATTGTACATGTACTACATACACATGCATATATAGGTATGTCACGGAATACATGTCTAGGTACAACATTCACTTGAACCGTGACATTATATTTTGAATTCCAGTGTTCCTAGCCGAATTAAGTAGTATTGATATTGGCCAGGGCTTCAGCCCCACATGTGCATGAATTGCTAACTACTAGTAGTAGTTGCTTGCTTCAAGTTCAGATCCATTTTCAAATATCTAGTCTCAAGTTGAAGATATATTTACATACTCTAATGTGCTCAGGTCTCTTAAAATGATTATTCAAGGTTTGAGATTACTTCAATGTTAGAGAGCCCTTGGAAGGTTTGAGCCTCAGGAGCACTTGGTGTTTCAACATTTGAAGTTGCTCCACTTCAAATCGAAGGCGTTTCCTACTTTAGTTAGAATCAAGAAAAGATCTGAGTTATTTGTGTGAGTATCAATTTGCCTCGAGCACCTGAGTGATCTGTGGCATCGATTTATTGATTTGGGCCATCTGGATCTGCTGTATTGTTCTATTGTGTTGTTTTTATCATCACTATTACCCAGCCTGGGGCATAACATAAATTGATTGCTTCAAATAAGATGCAGCACTTGAGTGATCATGAACTTGAAAAGATAAAGGAGTATTTGAATTTTATGTTCAATTGCTGTATGTACAGTACAATACTAGTACTACTTTATTGTCCACGCATGTGCACATAATGAGCACCGAAAAAGTACGCCATGGATTCAAATTCAAGTTGAGCATGAGCATGAGTGATCTGCTGAGACTCATCGATTTTGTTCCCTAAATCATTGCCATCAAACGCGTTCTAATTCATTTATGCCTGAGGAGCAAAGCCAAGCTGAGGTCCACTGGCATCGAAGACAACGTACTGGCTCTTCAGGAAGATATCACCGAAGATGGAGAAGCCAATACCAGAGTTAGACTGGATGCCACCAATGCACTGGCTACTACCAACGCTGGCATAGTTGATCAGGTCGCCAGAGACGGTAGCGGTGTAGCTACCAATGGTGACCTTGAAGTCAGGCAGGTCAGCAGAGCAGTCAAAGACGTAACCACCCTGGGTGTTGCTGTAAGAAGCCCCATCAACCTCGTTGTAGTAGTCGCTGACAAGAGAGTCATCAAGCAGCAGAAGAGTGGTACCAGTGTCAGCAATACCGTCGAAGCCCTCACCAGATGAGCTACCAGCACTCCATCCGTCGACTGAGAAGCTCCAGAAGCCCTGGGAGTTGTCAACGTCGGTGTAGGTCAAATCACCAGTGTACTTGGATGAATCAGCAAAGCCGAAGTCGTAGACGCCGGGCTCGCCGTGCTTCAGAGCAACACCGAAAATGGGCTTAGCCAGCTCTGACTGGGCGTTGGAGAACCAGGTCTTCTGGGCCTTGGGAGAGACAGTGTTGATCGAGTCGAAAGCTAGACCGAGAAGACCATCGTTGGTGTCCTGGACAAACTCGGAGCTGATCTTCTTAGCAGCCTCGACAGCTTGGCCCTTAACTGTGACTCCACCGACAGTGACATCGTCAGTGTAAACGTTACCGCTGGCAGAGCTACCGTCACCGTAGGAGATATCCCAGGTGTATCCAGACAGCTGTTTACCGCTGTTGCTGGGGTCATAAACATCGTGGCCAGACTGCTCGGAAGAGGGCAGCTCAGTAGAGAAAACCCAACTGTGAGATATTAGCTACAGATTCCGCATTTTGTAAATTACTTTCGAAAGATAGGACCCGGCTTACAGATCAGAGGAGCCAGTGTCGAAGTCAAGCTGCAAGGTAGTGCCGCCAACATCAACAGGAGTCAGATACTCCTCATCGTTAGATGTAGGCTTGTTTGTGGCAACACCACTGGCTACCGCCTCACGGACGTGAGAGGGCACAGTGGCTCCGTACTTGGAAAGAGCGCGGGCATACTGGGAGGCAAAGCTGGTGGATTTGGTAGCCGGACGAGCAACCTGCTTGATAGAGTATTTGCCAGTGGTAGGGGCAGCAGAGGCGATGGCAGCAAAGCCGGCCAGAGCGGGAAGAACCTTGTTGATCACGACCATGATGATAACTCAGACAAGACAGGAGAAAGCTGATGCTGAATGGAATGAGGACTTCAACATTGGCACGGAAATGCGACTAATTTATAATATTCTGTACCATCATGACTCGACGTTCTCTCGTGGTCATTTCGCAAGAAAGTAGAGACGGCCAATGGTATCAACCAACGTCGATATCACACGATTCAAGACGATGTAACTTCTCATTTTCTGGACTTCGAAAATGCAGAAATAGAACTCTAAACACAACCATAATCACGGAGTCCATCGGTCAACTTTGGGTTATGTCTTATCCACCAGGCAGACACACAGCAAGCGTGCGGAGAGACGGCCAAAGACAGGACAGGATGCGAGATGGCAGGGACGAAGAGCATTGGTGGCGCAATACTAGGGGCGACGCTAACATCTTAGGGTCTATGAGATTAGTGCTAAGACATGATTAGCGCACCAAGACAAATGGCGTTGCGCCTTCGGTGCTTCTTATTTGCAGCACTCTATATGAAAAGGACACGACGCGATTCCACCTCTGATCTGTCAAATTACAAACAAACTGACAAGCACATTTCCAACATCAATAGATCAACATGGATATCCGAATGAACGTTAAAGCCGTCGGCATTCCAATGCCGAGAAAATCACCAGGGTATGAAGGATTGCCAAACAGCCTTGCCAGTGGAGATGGGAAACAAGCGGCATGGAAAATGGACCTGTTATTGGACACCAGTGTCGGCAAAGGCCGAATCGACAAGATCTGCACGCAACATTCCTTTTTCCAAAGTGCACCTTCCATGCATAAGCCTATCAGACAGGAACAGTCACAGATAAGTGAGATGGGTCCATAACATCAAGAGACCACCCGACGGAACTCCGCAGCCAATTCAAGACCCATATATGCCCGGTTGAGCCCTGCATAACATGGCTGCAGATTCTCTCATCGAAATAGTCAGGAGACAAGTCATCGGTGGCACCTCTCCGGAGTATTCACGGGCGCAAGATGGAGATTTGGTTGATGAAAGATCCACAATTGATGCGACCCTTCAAGCCACCCCCGCTCCTATCAGCCAACTTTCTAGTAGATTCCGGTTAAGAGATTCTTCAGGGGTAGACTAGGTACCAGCTCCAATAACATAAGGTAATTTCCCCAAGTAGCCCATGAGAATGAGGAATCGTAGGTTCGTGGCCCGACCGCTTATCGTTACGGCGGAGGGAAGATTCGCCCGTGCACTGCAGATCATGCCTCCTTTCCAGCACTCATCCCCGGGTGATGGAGGGGAGGAAATAATTTGCCCTTTTCATCCGCGGAATCCGGGAGTCTCTAACCGGCTCGATAAACATTTGAATCTGGGGCGAGGGGCGATGCAGGGGAATCCTTCAAATCTCGCGTTATCCGGGCGATATTGCGTGAATGGCCGTTGTATAGACGGTGCAAAGTCCGGACGCGCCGAGCGCGTAAATACGACTTTTGTTTGGCCAAATCCCGTCAGGTCCCTGTCGAGGCTGACTTATGAGTAGTTATTATCATAGAACACCGAGGGAAGTAGTCGTACTTTTGATGCACGTGTACGGTTGGGCAGCTGCGGCTTCCCCGCAACAACCAACGACCAAGTGATGTTGTTCATGCCCAGCAAGGTCCCATTTGGGATTGTCTCAAATGTCCGATCCAAGCAATTATACAGTAGGCTGGATATGTGCTATCACTACGGAATATGTGGCTGCCCAGACTTTCCTGGATGAAGTACATGAGCGCCCTGTCTAATTACAGCCGCGCAACACCAACGATTACACCCTGGGGAAGATTGGAGAGCACAATGTTGTTATTTCAGTCCTAACAATGGGCTCGTATGGTGTTGCATCAGCTGCTCGGGTTGCGGAGAATATGCTTCATTGCTTTCCAAATGTGCGAATTGGGCTCATGGTGGGGATCGGGGGAGGTGCTCCAAGTCCAAAGCACGATATTCGCCTCGGCGACCTTGTGGTTAGTATACCCTCAAGGTGACTAAGGTTATCAATGGGAAGCCACGTTTAAGGAATAGGTATCAAAAGCCAGAACGGATCATCGACCGCCTTTACGAAAGCGAAGCTGTTCATTTTCCAAATGGAGGGCCATGTGAAGAGAATTGTGGAAATGACCCGTCCTTGGTCATAATACGAAGCCCACGGAGTGACCAAGAGGATGGATGACCCAGCCATTCACTACAGATTAATAGCATCTGCAGACCAACTCATGAGCGACGCGGTAGTTCGAGACAAGTTATCTGCGCACAAGAACATTCTATGTTTTGAAACAGAGGCTGCTGGGTTCATGAATAGCTTCCAGTGTCTTGTAATTCGCGGAATTTGTGATTATAGTGATTCACATAGAAACGAAATATGGCACGTATATGCCGCAATGATTGCCACGGCTTATGCGAAGGGTCTCTTGTATCGCATTACTCCCCATCAGGTGACACTGGAGGCGAAGATTTTGGGGGTTCTGCAACCACTGATCACGCAGGCTATTGAAGCCGTGGATCGTATTGAACTCGGAATGGAATTCGACAGATTACCCACGGTCGATGGAGCCGAGTTTGATTCCTACAGAAATCAGCACGAGCACTTTTGTCTTCAAGGAACTCGAATTGAGATTATTGATGAAATCTCTCAATGGGTTGTTTCTCCAACCGGAAAGCGTATATTTTGGCTCAATGGTATGGCTGGGACCGGAAAATCAACTATTGCACGAACACTGGCCAGGGAATTTAAAGAATCCAAAGTGCTGGGAGCGACCTTTTTCTTCAAACGGGGAGAAAACAATAGAGGCAGTATGCAGTGGCTACTGCCGACAATCGCTAAACAACTGGCGCAAACCCTTCCGGGCCTGAAGTCACATGTGGGATACTTACTGCGATTAAGCAGGGCCCTAATATTGCAGCAAGAGCACTACCGGAGCAATTTGAGACGCTGCTTCTCAAGCCTCTCCTTGACTTGACCGACCATTCCCGCAACTGTCTCTTTCAAAGAGTTTGGTGGCAGTCACATCCGCTTCTTCAAGATTGATACAGGGGAATGCGATGGGGGTACTTTGACGTTCCAATGTGACATCAAATTAATGGCATTCTCTTCTGATGATTGTTTGATCTTCATTGCTTCGTCATCCGGGTGGCACAGTGTTTGGGACATGTGGTATAGGGAGATCGTCGATGAATTGCCACCCGGCTTTCACTTCGAGGAGCCCGTGGAAGCTCACACGGCAGTCTTCTCCGAAGGCAAGCATCTTGCTTGTTCAGTTTAGCATCCCAGATTGGGATGCGGTCTTCTTCTCTGGGATGCAAGTACAGGATCGCTCCGTCATAACCTGGAAGGCCACAATCACGATATTCGATTGATGATTTCTCTCCAGATGAACGATTCTCGGTGGGCGTCACGACTGAGGAAAAAGTTCACGTCTAGGATGTCAACACCGGTTTGTTGCAAGAAAGCTTTGAGGAAGAGAGAATCATACATAAACTTGAGTTTTCCCCTGACCCTCGCTTGCTTATGACGCACTTCAGTCCTCTAAAATCCTAGCATTCATCCTGCATTCCTCGATCTCACGCACATTCTATCAATCACGATGTCTTCGTGAAGGCAAACAGTGACTGGGTAGGCCTTCGAAATGAGAAGGCACTCTGGCTTCCCCCAGAATATCGACCCGTTTGTGATTCATTAGTCATGGAAAATACTCTGATCATGGCACACTTGACTGGACGAGTTTCAGTCATTGGATTCAAGTTTACGAATCCTGATGGATCTACAATGGGCATGATAAGGACAATCTTGCTTCAGTACCTCGATGAAAATTCCGAATGAATTGGCCTGACGACAAGAGAGAGATATATATGACATGCTATAATGCGAAGGATAGAAATTTAGGTTGCTTCGTTGATATCCGCGCAGGGTGGTACAATGTACATGATCGTTCCCCATGCACTTCAAGGTGTTCCCGCGGCAGACTCGTCGTCTACTGCAGCTTCGACGGCCGCAATCTGATCTTGTTCGTTTTCAGGTTCTTCATCGTCATCTTCCTTCGCCTCTCCATCATTGCCCGCCTCGGTAGATTGAGCCAGTAATTTTCCTCCCTTTCTCTGAGGGAGAACCTTCAAAAACGCCTCACCCCAATCACGCACCTCCAACCAATTAAGCATAATTTCCACCACGTGGTTGGTAGTCAATACCTGACGAGAGGCCATTTGAATATAATCACCGATAGGCAGCTTAGCCGTCTTAACACCCTTTTCCAACGCACTCTTATAGCAGATAGCCTTGTGTCGGTTCTTGTCCACAAGACCACCAATAACATAAGTATCGTATGGCTTAAGCTCTGTCAAGGTATTCTCGCTGTCACTGCTGAGGTAGATGATCTCTCCATCCTCCGGCTTGGCCTCCGTGTCAGCAAACGGACCAATCAAGCTTCCACCGCGCGGTGAGACCATTTGTTCCTTCGCAATCTCAGCAGCTTTGACAAAATCCTCCGGGACCATCTTGATTCCCTTCCAATTTTTATGACCAGTAAGTATAGTGTCGAATCGTTCCTTCAGTAACTTGTCGAATGAGCTGAACATGAGGTGTGACTTGTAAGGCGCACGGCTGTTGTCCGAGTAAGAGCGAGTCAGTTGACCAGCTAGCGAGATTCGTTCGTTATAGTTCATCAGGTCATCATAACCGCAGTCAATGACAATACCCATCGGCACCAGTTTCGATTGCTTGGTTTTAGCTTTAGCAGACTGCTTGAGGAATTCCTGAACAGCCTCCTCGCCACCCTTTTCCCGCATCTCAGCCAAGGTTTGTCTCTTTCGTGCCTTTCTCTCGGCGGTCTTTTGCTTCCGTGTTTCCCTCCGTTCTTGTCGGCCTTCTTCCCATTGTTCTCGTCGGCGGAGCTTCTTCAGTTGGTTCTTAGACATTTTAGGTGCGCCATCTTCTCCGCCTTCCGTCTGTGCAGGTGCAGATTTGCTTGACTCGGCATTGTCAGCGGAGTGTTCGGTGGTATCTTTGTTCGCATCTTCAATTGAAGACACAGCGGTGTCTTGCGGTTCGGCAGTCACAGCACCAGTCATGGCAGGCCCGAGCTCTGAATGCGCAGAGTCCTCCGCCTCGTCGTGTCCAAGCTTAGCCAACTTTCTTGGACGTTCTTCACTGTCCATAGTCGTCCAGCTGTATATGTAGCGTAATGCAAAAAGGCGACCAACACAATCAACCAAAAGATTTAGAGAGTGGGCTGTTAGTGTAGATCCCGAGGAGCGGATAAAAAAGCCCATCCCACCCCGCGGACCAATGAGATCGCTCGCAGCCCTCATTACTGTTCCAATCCACGTGACCACCGTCACTCGCTCGACTTCTCCGTTTCTTGACTTCAATAATCTCCAGAAACCCCAATCCCCCACATTAACCGCCATCATGCCTCAGGATATGCCCCCAACAGGGGGCTATGCCCAAGTTCAGTACAAGGTACGCAATTGACGCAGCTTCACGCCTTCGCCGCCCCTACCGAGCGATCCCAGCCGCCCTGTTCAGAGCAACGACTAACGTTCGATCTATAGCGGAACCTTCCTGCCCGAGGCTTCAAGCCATGGGTTTACATGGCTGGCATGCACGCGATCATGGCCTACGGTTTCTACAAGTACTTCTACGGTGTCCGTGAGCAGCGGTACGTGTGTCGTGGAGCTAAGCTCCGTCCCTTCGCTCCGATCAACAAATGCTTTCGTCGATAAACGAATGGCTATCGCGACAATCGCAATCTCCTTTTCAGTCGTATGAATGAGGCTAATTGTGTTTGTTTTCTAGTGAGCTTGCCCGTGAGAAGATGTGGGCCCGTATGTACCTCACCCCCCTCCTCCAGGCCGAGGAGGACCGTGACCAGGTCCGTCGCTACTACGCCGACAAGGCGCGCGCCAACGAGCTCTTCGGTGATGACCAGAAGGTCTACCACTCCGACCGGTACGTTATTCTTCCTCTCGGATTGAGCGGATCGATATCAAACTCCGACATCCTTTCGCGCCTGTTTACCCTATATCGTTCGTTTACTGATTTCTTTATGCTGCAGCTTCATCCGCCCTACATTCACCATTACCCCCGGTAACCTCACTCAATAAGGGAGGTCCGTTCTGGCGTTGCTTTGATTTCTTACATCTTATTTGTGTGGAATGTGGTGGTCGAATTGAGTCTCTGCTTCTGTCTACAGGGACTGCAATTTGATCGTGCGGCTTTCGATTTCGATAAGACGACTTACTGAAGCAATAAGTCGTCTTACCCTGATGTGCTTGAATAAAACACTGTAGATATACATTTTGAGAAGGGTTTAGTCTGGACTTGCAATATCAATTTTGACGCGTTCGAACTTTTTGAATGAAAATAGCTGCACTGTATCTGGGAACATCTCGAAGAGCCTAATCAAGAGTCACAGAGTTGAAGATATCCGTCGGGCTACATCTCAATGTTGGCTATGTGATTAGATATGTGATTTGTACTGGGCACGTTCATATTGTTTTGCAGCCGTCTAGTGATACAGAGGCCCGTCTATTGAAATGTACTCATTGCGCCAGCGCCGGGGTAGTCCGTGAGATCGCAAGCGAACAAAGTAAATGCGCAAGCTAAAAAAATGTACGCTCAAGATGCAGGGTTTCAACACCCGGGCCGCCTAGGGAAAGAATTGCAACAAAAAGATTAACATCATGACCTCAGAACAGATCAGCACACCAATATTAGAGCAAAAGAATAAGGGAATGTAAAACCACCAATGCCAAGTGCGAGAAATATATGGGGCTAGGTAGAGATAAGACTTGAAAGACTCATACCGGCCAGGATCATGAAGGCTGGAGCGAGGCGTGGTATCGAGAAGGGTGGATGCTGAATGAGGAACTGGTCAAGTCAGGAGTGGGCTGGAGATTGCGCGGAACGGTGCAATCTATAGCCTTGGCTCCTTTGAAAGAAATGTCATGGTGTAATGGTGCGAGCAAAACCCCATGGTGGCAACGAACTATGCTGTGAATATGGTTTCTGGTGTCAAGGGATTACCCGAACATGTCAGCTACGCCAGAAAGATCAGGCCCGTCATTAATATCGACGCGAGGATTGGATTGCTGAGCTTCCATTTCATTCGTCATATATCGCTCTTGGAGGGCAGAACGAATCTTGCGGCGCTCCTCACGCGAACCCAGAATCTTTCCTTGCTCTGCGACGCTAACACCCCGGAGGGATTCAAGGAGCTCGAGTACTAATGCACGTTGCTGGCGTGGAGAAGGGCAACGGTGCAGTTGTGCTTCAGTTTGCATAACTTTCTCTTCAGTGAGACCTGGCAATGTGAGGAAGATAGACCTAGGAGTGTTGGTTGTTGTTCCATACAAAACCCAAATCGACGCAATGAGTTGAGCCAGGTCTTTCTGCATGTCGACAAAGTATGGCTCGTGAACAGAAGTGATACATGCTTTGAGAACCTCCGTAGAAATGAACTCACGGATGGTCCGGGTGGTTGGGGTTTCCCGAGGGGGAGCAAAGTCTGGAAGAATAGATCGGACAACACGAGTGATGATGCTGCAGCACCGAGTATCCCGCATACGAAGAGCATGGGTACAGAACAGCATGACTGGCTCGAAAATCTCTGGTGACGAGATGACAAAATGACGTATCGAATCTGAAAGCTCCGGAGTCATCGGAGGCGCAGTCGGGTCCGTCTCTGCTCTATCAGGATCTGAAATAATTATTTAGTGAGCTTATCAAGGTCATACGAGAAAGCAAATATAAATGAAAGAAATGAAAAGTAGAATACAAATTGTGGGTGCTCGGGGTTCTTACCTCCTCTCTGAGGATCAAACAGGCTAGCCACCATGATGACAGCAGAATAGGTCAGCTGTCGGAGGACACTCTCGGATTTCATCTCATCTGTGAGATCTCCATCTGAGCCATCGGAACCACCATTCTTCCTTTGCTCAATGATTTCCCACTCGGTGGTAATCTTCCGATCAATGCTTTGGAATAATGTTGAAAGCATAGGTGGGAGGAACTGGGCTCTATACTGTACGGGACAGTCGTCAATCAGACAACGGGAAATGTTGAGCAAGACGGAGTATTGATGAGAAGAGAGATGCTCTGCATCCTTAAAGAGAGCCTCGGCCAAAGGCCCTGGAAGCTCTGAGTATCCGTAGAACTGATCACGCATTCTGCTCATACTGAACAGCATGGAATAGCACGATTCGCGAACAGCTCTGATCTTGCCACGAACAGAGGACGCAAATCCCTCAAGCGTTGCCTTGGAGGCGGTTATTTTGGCATAAAATTCATCTCGGCTTCCACTTGAGATACCAGCTTGCCAGAACCGATCTGTCAGAATGCGCTCAACCACTGCTTTCATCTCATTGCTTACGGACCAGTTTGTAGGGTTGTGGAAAGCATGAGCATGACTGAGTAAGGGGAGGAGAGTCCGCAGGACTTGGGGAACAAGATCGAGCCACATATTACAGGCAACGGCGTAGGCCGGTGCGGTCTTTTTCAGCTTGTCGGTTGATACAGCTAGCATTGTCTTGGTGCCACGTAGCGGCAGCATCTGAAACTTTTTGGTCATTTCCTCTTGGACAATCTTGCCCTCGTTGTCTAGAGGGACTGTTGCCCAGTCTGACAATTTATGTGCTTCTTTGTTCTGCATATACGACCCAACATTCTCCAAGCCAAGCATAGAGCAAAACCCTGGGAAAGATGAACTCATGCTGCAGAACTGCTCATCTTGCCATGCTTCTCGAATTGGTTGAAGGAATGATGATAATCTATGATGACGCACCTCTGGGTCTATGTTGCTTGCACGCTGCATGATAATAAGCAAAATAGATGTCAGTTCCATCTGAAGTTTATCGTCGACTTTATTAGCTTGTGTGATCTCTCTGATCTTTGGTGCAAGCAGGTCGTAGAATGTGGAGAAGTAGTCTGCATAACGCATTGCCAATCGGCGAAGCTCATGACTAGCCAGGCCATGTAGTTCTTTAACAGCCTCGGAATAGGCTGGGAATTCGGGATGGTCCTGGAGTCTGGTCATGAGAATATGCTCGAGAACTTTCAAAGCGAAGGCTGGGTGGTTGTCGAGGGCTCGGGAGGAAATATCAACGACCAACTTGATGACTCGCTGTTTCAGAACAGGGTCGTCGAAAGATCTTTGCATCAATTCTGTGGCCCAGCCTTCAACCGCATATTCCAAGTTACTCCGCTCTTGTTCATCCTCCTGTGGCGCCTTCCCATGAGCCCCAATCCACTTATGGTAGCCCTTGATGACCGCCTCCACTACGGCAAATTGAGCATCGGCACGCATGAGAGGAATCGAGGATTTGTTGAAAGACTGCATGCTAAATGGGGCACAGCCATCATAAAGATTGTTCAAGTTACTATTGACCCTGCTCAGAATCTCATTCACTGCCTCCTGTGGTCGTTTAATTGTGATGGATTCGATGATCGAGGAACAGTAGCGGCGGTAGTTCCCAACAAACGCATGACGCTCGGGGATTGTATCAATATCATCGACAAGAAACTGTACGGTTGGATTATCCGAATCTGAGGGCAGGGATTCCCAGCGGATTAACCTCTGGGTGCAAATGTTTAGCAGATCCGGGGTTTGAGCCACCACAAAGTCGGAACGACCGATCTTATTGATTGGGAGTAACCTGGACCACAGATGCAATACAGGGATTGAAACAGTCAAGCTGTCGTGCTGCATGATTTTGACCATGAAACTGAAGAATGCGGGGAGGTCAAGTCGATGCATAGTATCTCGTAACAGTCGATCATCCTCCAGACAGCCCGCCACATAAGAAACCATCTATCAAATCAGTCAGCTGCCATATAGGGTTTGGGATGAAGGGGACGGAAAGTCATACCTCCGAAAGTTTCTTCGAAATCAAATACTTCGGCTCGTCAACATCATCCGGTCCTACAATTGACCATTGATACAAGTTCTGCAGAGTAATGAGATAATCAGGCTCAAAGAGAAGGCAGACAAGAGCCTGGGACTCCTCGTTGCCCATGTTTGTCCTTCCATAAAGCGCATGTAACGCCTCAATGCTGGCCTACCAGATATCCGTTTAGTACGTAAATTCTCTTGAGAGGAAAGGAAATTCAGCGGTTTCTCACCAATAAAACTTGTTCGTCTTGGCAAGTTAATGATCTGAAAATGGCAGAGACGACTTGTGACGCGACAACTGCTTTGTAGATCGACCATGATAGCGCAGAACGAAGAGTCGTCAATGCTTTCACTGCAGAATCGCGGGCTTGAGGAGAGCCAGCCGCATTCTGCACACAATTATCCAGGAACTCGCAGATCCGAACAAGCCAACCCTCCTGCCCAAAGCGTAGCACTGGGTCCGTATGTTTCTCCGACTTGATTTGTTCAACAATGCCAGCAGGTGTAAAGATCTCTACCAGCGCGCGATTGAGCTCCGTGCCACGAAGAGAAGAAACGGTATCCTCGCGGAAGAAGACGTCCTCGGATAAAGTCTCCAGGACAGCAAGGACGAGCTCATTGTGCACCAAAGACGAACCCCAAAATTTGACCAGAGCCTCGTCCATATCTACCCAATCCAGACCCCAGCTCTTCTTCGCAGCCTCCGACCATAGCTGTGGGATCTTGTTGCGAAAGTAGCTGGGATCTTCGGGTCGAATGTTCTCGGCGAGTTGTAGGATCATTGAGCGCACGTTCGCGGATGCTTCGGCATTGGAGAAGGAAAGGTGACGGAGGACATGATCTAGCAAAGTCAAGCCAAAGTAGCGCACTACGTAGGCGTGATCAGCGCGCGAAGCAAGCAAGAAACCGTTTCGGGCTGCCGCGTCGCTATCTTTGAGAGATTCCACAAAGGACAGCGCCTCTTTACGAAGATCATTCGACGAGGTCGGGCTATGAATGGCTTCGAGGGCTCGAATTATATCGGCCATTCCGGCCTCTGATAACTCCTCAGCGGCCATTTTGTCGGCTCACCGAATTGTAAACACGATCGATCGGGTATGAATGGGCGGTGTTGCGCGACGTTCGTTTTTCAATCAGCTGGACTTATAACGACTTATAACGTAATAGGTGACGAGCCGTCCCTTTCGTCTCGCTTTTGTCCGTTCGGTCGGTGAGCCAAACTCTAAGGGGTCATAAATTGGAGTAATTGGGTCGGAGAAGCTGGTCTGGTATGGCCGTTGACCCGGGTCCGTGGTGAGATTTAGCAGTCGGACACAGCAGCAACGGCCATGCAAGTCTGAGAATCCAGTCGAGACGGAGGAAGGGGATTAGCCCGGGGTGGGAGTTCGGACGTGTTGTGAAGAGGGAGGAGGGTGGAGTGGGGGCAGATTGTTTTTACGGATGGAGAGACTCCAGGTGATGCGGGAAGGAAGCCGGAAGTTTGGGAACTGCCGGAGAATTTGACAACTCAAAGGGTTCAGCGACACACCGCTCCCTGCCCATTTAAAGATACGAAAAGTCTCAGTGGATGTTTCAAATGTTGAGACAAATAGCCGGTTTTCTTTGATGTTCTTACCTAGGCTTAAACTACTCTTAAATTTAGACATCACCGTCTTTTAAGTTCGACTGTTGACTGGTCAGATGCCCCTCAATCGTCACCGGTTGTTTATCTTTATCTTATCTGCTGCAGTAAGGCTGGTTGGCGCCAATAAACGCGCTTATTCTAGTCGGTGGTTTCTTCAATATAATCTGCACGCGGCGGTGAGTTCTAAAAGAGCTTTGAAGAATGCCCTGTCGAGCCTTCACAAGTTTACACATATTTAGAAAATCTGATACTAGTAGTATCCGTCCAATGTGTTTAGAAGATTTGAGCTTGAAGGTGTTGATGGACCTGGTCAACCTTGTCTAGTTATAAATACGGCATGGGAACCACTCCACGGCTATGAGTACTAGTACTACTAGTATTTATTTCAGATTTTGAGTAGTATGTACCACCTGGGCAGCTATTGAAATTTTCCAACTACATGTGGGCACTTGAGATTGTTCGTAAATGTCTCGTTATTAAGCTTCAAAATGCAAAACGCCAAATAAATCGTCATCACATCAAAACACAATCGCCTCGCTGGCATTGATCCAAGTACGTCACATCTTCGCCAAAGGGGTTCGAAAACTCGCCGGGCTGACGCTTGGCCCCTTCAATTTGAATATCTTGTGGCCCCTCAGCATGCCACCACCGAAGACGTTGAACCTTGATACCCTGGATCTCCTGAAATTCAATCTCCCACTTTCCACCACTCACAGCAACTTCGATTTGTCCATCGGGGAAGTGGAAGTCAGGAAGATAGATCTCTGTGGGCGCATCAGTTGCTGTCGCCTGTACGGCAACCAAAGACATGGTAAATGTGCAGTTCTTCAGATCGAAGACGTGGTCCTTCAAAGTTCCGGTCACATAAATTGGGCTGGGACGAAGATAGGCTTCTGCGGCACGGTATCCTTTGGGTTGTGTCGGTTCTTCACTGGAGATTGATGGGGCTGATAAAGCTCCCTTGATATTGCGAGGACCAACTTCGGATTCCCCACCACTACTGTAGCTTTCAGAATAGGCGGGCGAGTGTGGATTGAGTGAAAGCGATGCAGTGCCGGATGGAAGTTCCATATCATCTCGAGAATAGATCGATAGGTCTTCTCCGTTCCATTGATCGCCCCATTCGTGGTTGTTTTCTGTCTCGTAAACCCACAAGGTGAATCCATTGGAAGTGCTGCCTTCTATAGCGAAATGATTGGCGTCCATTGCACTCGTTTGACTACTGTAGTCTCCTGTTTTGTAGGCATGTTTGTCGTCCATATCATACGGGATTCCAATTTCCGTGAACACCATTGGATGATTGCCCATGTACTTCAAACTTTCGTCACGCAGAAATTTAAGTTGATCGCGAAGACAATTGCGAATTGCAGTTTCGCCAATCTTGACAGCAAAGGCTGGGGTCCAATATTTACCACGGAGGACACCGATGACATCAACATTATAAAGTCGGTTCCTGAAAGGAATCGGAAATCAGCTACCGGGTCACACGGGCTTGCGAGTGAAGAAACTTACCAATGTTTGGACATCAAAGTCAAGCCATCATAAAAGTGAACGGCATGAACCATATTCGGATCATCATCTATTGATCCCTTGAGATCCGGCGGAACTTCCATCACTGGAGGCTGACATAACAGAATTGATTCCGGCCATACATCACGGATCGCGTCCCTGTAATCTCGATAGTGTTGCAAGAAGTATGTGTTGGTGAACTTTTCATAATCTAGTTTTTCCCCTGTTCTCGGCACTTTGGAAAAGTAATCCTTTTGCAGGAGCGTGTCAGTAGACGGATCCCAAACTCCATGCTGTGCCCATATGCATTCATCAAGATGCCATCCTGGATCTCGTTGCCACCCGTATGCGCTGTCATCATAGTCCGCAGAGAGCCAAGCCTTGACACCTTCCGGATCAATAAGTTCTCGGCCTGTTTGGTATGGCCCAAAGCCACCAAATGCCCATGTGGCTTGCTCGCAAGCTCGCCCAGAGCCCGTGAGAATTGCCTGGAATGTCGTCGGTGACGTCCCAAGCTGAAGCTGTTGCTCGGGAGGAATAACTGAGATATCTTGAACTCCAATCAGGCCTCGATGAGGCTCATTCATACTCTCCCAGCCTATGACAACATCATGTTCCAGATCACCAGCCTCGTGAATCCTCTGTGCCAGGTGTTTGCATGCAGCAATAAAATGCCCCTGCAGATAATCTTGGATGTTTACACCATCAATTATAGCCTTGGGAGCGAAGTCCCGCCCGGCCCAGAACAGGGTAAACATTGTTTGACAGAGTAGCCGGGTGTAATTTGTACTCCAAATCATCTTCGGAAATTCAACCGGATTGTCGAATGTGTTCTGAACGAGAGCGGCTTGGGTGCTCTTGAAGTTTTTCGGGTCAAACCCTGCAGCGTAGAGAGTCCACATAGGCGCCCCTGACCCCCCAGAAAATCGTGACCACTTTCTCTTTAATCAGCCAGATGTCCTTGGGCCTTAATGAATCTGCTGCAACTTACCACATCTTGGTGAGGATCCATAAATACGTAGAATTCATACTGTTTGGCTATCCTGAGGACTTCGATAGTAAATTGAATCCACTCCTCATCGTAGATACTCGGGCCGGTATGCTCGATGGCTTCCCAGGTAAAGATGTATCGGATGGTGTTGTATCCCCATTTACGCAGCCTCTTGAAATGTATATGAGCGTCTTCCAGCGAGAATGGTCTTCCAACAAAGGACACGTCATTTCCCTCGAAGAACTTGTCTGACACGAACGATGGAACGTCTGGAGTCTTCGGATATTTAGCGTCGGCGGCTACGTTGATGCCTCGCATGACGACCTCGCGGCCCCGGGTGTCCCGAAAGGTCCGGCCATCGATATGTAGGTGCAAAGATCCCATGTTGGTACGAGTTGAAGAACGAGTTAATGGTTGAAATATGAAATTATATCAAAGGCAGATCCCTGGCCTTGGAGACAGTTGGCCAGCTGACTTCAGCAAGATAGATGAGCTTAAGCTATCTTAGGCACTGATCGACTTGCTAAGCTGCGGGTGAGCCTACCCATTCGCATAACAAGGCGTGAACACGGAGTTAGAGCAGGTTCATACCATCCACCCAGTCTCTGGTACTTGGCAAATCAATCAGGAGCCGACCACAAGGTGAAACGAGACCACAGGGGGTGAAATGAGGAGGTGCAGGAAGCTAAGCCGGGGAAGTTGATATGGTCATAGGGCCGTGACGTACCAATCGCAAACGGCCAACCGCCTGCCCGCTCGTGCTCCACCACCACAACAGAACCTCTCCCCCGCTTCCTTACCAGCGCCCACAATGTCGAGCAAAGCCGCGCTCAAGGCGGTTCGAAGCGCTTTAGATGCGAAGCAGTTTGGATCTGCAGCTGAGCAAGCTCAGAGTCTGGTGGCACAAGAGCCCCAGAATTACCATGCGTACGTGGAAGAACTCAATCGCTCCGAAAACATCCTGAATTGGAGCTAACTATTTTTCCTTTGCTTGATTCCCAACAGGCATGTCTTCCTCGGCCTCGCAAACGATAAACAGAACAAAGTTGACGAGTCGGAAGCGGCTTACCTAGCTGCAACACGGCTAAAATCTACCGATCGCACTGCTTGGCAAGGGTTGATTGCGCTGTACGAGAAACAAGGCAGCCAGAAATTAGACGCATACCGCCAGGCGGTTCTGAACTACGGGCAGATACTCGTGGAAAAGTAGGCGACCCTTTACTATCGAGAAGGCTGATGTGCAAAAGCTCATTCTTTTGAAGTGACGAAAAAGAAAAATGCCAGGATGTGGTGGACAAATACACCAAGCTCGCCAGGAAGTCTGGCTCGAAACACCAGTATAAGCAGGCCCTGGAATTACACCTACCGACCTACCCTCTCTATAATTTCCTCGAAGGCCGTCTACCTCACCCATCCCATACCTATTTACGTATAATCGAGCTTACCGAAGCCGAAGAAAAAGAATACATAAATCGAGAGATTGGAGAACGCAGAACTCGTCTGGGGGCCCGAATTGAACAGGTTACACTGGAGGTCAAACGAGAGGCCTTTAAGAAGAGCAATTTGGAAGACCTGTATCGGGGGATTATTGATTGGTCGAACGAGGATGCAGTTCGCAGAGAGTACGAAGAGAAGCTCATTCTCCGCGCATGCGACGAGCTGGAAGTTCTACCTGTCAAGGCCAAGAAGTCAAAAAGAAAGGAAATTATCCGGGCTGCGCATGATATGATTATCATTGAACATCCTTTTCAATCTGCTTGGAATATATTCCTGGAATGGAATGACCTAGGGGAGTATTTCACATGGGACGTGACCATTCTGCGGAAATACATTGAGTTCTTCCCAGAGTCTGGCCTGGGAAAGGTGCTGAAAGGTTTCTTAGCCAGTGAACTGTCCCCATTCCCACAAGAGAAGGTGGAAGAGAAAGAGGAAGAGGAAGGAAGCTCGGAAAGCAACGAAGCAGAGGCCATTGAGAGCCAGGATGCGACAGCCGATAGGCTAATCCTCATGGTCGAAGGCCTCGAATTGGCTCGCACATCTTGCCTTGCGCACCGAATTGTGACTGATATATATCTTTCCCTCGAAGAGCATGAGTCCGCAATTGAGGTAGCTCGGAAGGGTCTGCTCATCGCAAAGGAGCTTGTCAGACGCTACGATTTGCCTTTGCCTAATACGTTCGATGCTATAAACGTGACACTCGCAAACTCGCTGATTTGGTATCAATCGCCTCGACACCACCCAGAGGCCAAGTCTATATTCGATGAGATCCTACAGCGCAAGCCAACCTTTACAACTTGTCTTCTGGGCGTTGGTTTGATTCTGAAGGTGGACGAAGATTACCAAGACGCAATTGGATTTTTGCAACGCGCTTTAGAACGGGACAACTCCAACATTAGGATCCGAGGTGAACTTGCATGGTGCAAGGCATTGAATGGTGACCTTGAAACTGGTCTCAATGGCCTCCAAGATGCGCTTGAACGTCTCAACGAGGAGGAGCCCGAAAACAAGCCATTCAAATCAGAGCTCTTGTACGGCATTGGATATTGCAAATGGGAGCTAGATTCATCAGTGACCGCTAGAAAAGACCGCAATGGCGCTTATGCTAGCTTTCTTGCAGCTATTAAAACAAACATGAACTTCGCACCTGCGTATACGAGCCTCGGTTTCTTCTACGCTGACTACAAGAAGGACAAAGCTAGAGCACATGCTTGTTTCCATAAAGCTTTCGAGTTATCTTCGTCGGAAACTGAAGCAGCAGAACGCCTTGCTCGTGGATTTGCAGATGTGAAGGAATGGGAGCTTGTTGAAGCTGTTGCGCAGCGAGTAGTGGATTCAGGCAAGGCCAAGCCGGCCCCTGGTTCGAAGCGCAAAGGCTATAGCTGGCCCTATGCGGCTCTTGGAACCGTGCAGATCAACAAGCAACAGTACTCAAAGAGTATTGTTTCATTCCAAGCTGCTTTGCGAATCACGCAGAATGATTACCATTCCTGGGTTGGCCTAGCGGAGAGCTATCATCACTCTGGTCGATACATTGCTGCCACCAAGGCTTTCCAGCACGCGCAAGATCTCGAAAACACTCTGTCATCTAAAGATAAGGAGCACATCTGGTTTGCAAGATACATGCTGGCAAATGTGAAGCGCGAGCTTGGCGAGTTTGATTCTGCGATTACTGCTTACGAGGACGTTCTGATTGTGCGACCCCATGATATTGGCAACACTATTGCTTTACTCCAGACACTCGTCGAAAGCTCATGGAAGAGTCTACACTCTGGATTATTCAACGAAGCCGCAGAACGTGCAGCTAAAGCTATACACGCAGCTCGCCCCCTTGTGGAAGTTGGCAGTAGTATTTTCAACCTGTGGAAAGCAGTAGGCGACGCCTGTGGCACATTCTCCTATGTTAAGAAAAAGATGGACAAGCTGCCTATCTCAGCGTGCAAAAGTTTACTGGCTACTTGTTTGGATCCGGCAGCACTGGATATCATGACTGATGTTGATGGAATAGGTCAGAATTGGCTTGATGCTGCAGATGATGAAGGGTTCGTCTCATCGGACCCCTGTAACTACCTGGCTATCCTGGCATATAAGCGATCCATCCACGTTGCTGCACATGATAAGCATGCACAGGCCGCTGGATGGTACAATCTTGGCTGGGCTGAATATCGCGCCCACCGAGGTGCCCAGCCAGACCCCGAAAGCAAGAGCAAGAAGGGCAGCAAATTCTTAAAGGCGGCCATAAGATGCTTCAAGAGAGCGATTGAAATGGAGGCTGGCAACTCAGAGTTCTGGAATTCCCTTGGTGTCGTCACTGCAAGGATGAGTCCCCGAGTTGCCCAACACGCTTTTGTGAGAAGTTTGCACTTGAACGATCGCAGCGCTCAAGTGTGGACTAACCTCGGTGCGCTGTATCTCCTCAACAATGATCTACAACTCGCCAATGAAGCATTTACACGTGCCCAGTCTACTGACCCCGACTACTCACAGGCATGGGTTGGGCAAGGCATTTTGGCCCAAACTCTCTATGCCGATTTGAAAGAGACCCGCGGTCTTTATGAGCATGCTTTCGATATCTCTCATTCCTCTGAGATTATCCCTAAGCAACAATATGCCATCACCTTATTCGACCACCTTCTTTCCGATCCGTCCGTCTCTAATGAAGTGTCCCATCTCATCCAGCCTTTCTTTGCCCTCCATCAACTTTGTGCCCAAAATCCCTCAGATCTGCCCTTCATGCACCTTTTGGCTCTGTTGGCTGAGAGGATGGGGGAGACTGCCGATGCTGAATCTAGTCTGGAAGCTGTGTGCGGAGGTATGGAAACCGAATACGATGAATCCGAGTCTACATCTGCGCTCATAAGATTCGCTCAGGCCAACGCAGACTTTGGGCGTGTGCTCCTTGCACGCCATGAATATGAGCGAGCGGCTGAAAAGGCCGAAACCGCACTCACGCTCACTGGCGACGATGAAGTACAGAGAGTTGACGCTGAGGCTTGCACAAAGCTTCGTCTCTCCGCACACCTGACCGCCGGTCTGGCATATTACTTCACGAAGTCGATGGACCAAGCGATTGACATGTTCCGCGATGCTCTTCAAGAGGCTGACAATGCACCTGATGTTGTCTGTCTGCTTGCTCAAGTTTTGTGGGCAAAGGGAGGCGATGAAGAAAAATCAGTCGCTCGCCAGCAGCTGTTCGATTGCGTAGAGAGCCATCCAGATCACCTTGGCGCGATTACTCTCTTGGGGGCTATTGCGCTCGTGGACAATGACAGTGACGTGATTGAAGCCGTCGAGTCTGACCTTCACAACATGGTCACTCGTGACGATATCGACATTCATGATCGAGCTAAGCTCCTTAAGCTTCTGACTATGATTTCTGCTAAAGGATTCAACGAAGATGCCTCTCTTCCTGAAGACATGCGAAAAATCAAAGAAGCTACCTCGGCTATCATGCTGTCTCCTGGCCAGCCACAGGGTTGGATGGAGCTCTCCGATGTTTCGGAATCGGCGCACCCAGCCGAAATGGCCATTAACCGGGCTTTACGCTGCGTACCTCCTCACAGCAATCTGGACGCCGATGATCTCGGCCAAGCTTACGCTCAGAGTGGTAAGATTGGCGATGCTTTCAGATCGATCATGGTCGCACCTTGGAGACGTGAAGGCTGGGACGAGTTGAACCAAAACGTATCTGGCGCAGCCGCATGATTAGCTTCTGACCGTGCTAAATAAGGAACGACCATGACTATGTAGACGTACGTATCTCATAGACACGATGAGTATGACATACCTTCATGTAATAATGAAAATAAAACATGGACAAAAAGAAAAAACGTTGCGTGGCAACGTTCTCCCTGTAACAGACTGCGTATTACCTTCCTCGTCCAGCTCCACCGGCAGACGCAGCCTCAGCCTCCATAGCATCAATCGACGCCAGCAACCTTGCCTTTCTTCCATCTTTCCACGGTCTATCCAACGACTCGATCTTCCCACCAAGCAAAGTCGCACATCCAGGGTCTAGAAGAATCATACCCCGTGCAACCGTCGCCCCACGAAGCATAAGTTTCGCACCAATAGACAGCTTCTCAATAGTAATCCCTTCAATCCGCTGCACCTCAACAGCAAGCACCTTAGTACCCGCCGCATCTTGAAGAACCAGCCTATGAGGCCCCAAACCACTGCTCCCGGACGCATTTGTATTTCCCGCTGCGCCTTGCACTGCACCCGTGCCATCGTTCTCTTCTGCCTCTTGATCCTCGCCCACAGTAACTGTGCGCACAATCTCGCGACCGCGTATAGCTTCACCGCGTTCCACGCGTTCAATTGCTTCGACCTGGCTCCAGAGACTAGAACCTATATCTTCGATATCGAGGACTTGGACAGGAATTGGGCCCTGCAGTCGACTTTCCCGGATATTCGGATCGTATACATTGACGGGGAAGATAGATGTCGGGCTTTTCGAGAGGGATTCACGGAAATCAGAGGCGAGCACGCGGAATAGAGCTGTTTTTGTGATTGCGGAGGCGGGAATGTTGCGCTGTCCACCTGATGTGGCTAGGAAGTTGGTGAGCCATGTTGGGGAGACACAGAGCCCCTTTGAGCTCTGAATTTGTGCCAGTATCTGATCGTTTATTGACATCTTGTACTCATGTCGTGGCAGAAGTCAATATGGGAGTAAATGCGGAAGTTGGAACTCTGCGATAAACATGCGGCACGGACCACATATGATGGTGGATAACCGCCGGACAGACTGATAATCAATTAGTCCCGATATGGCTGTATTTATGCCTGATTCATGCCTGAATACAACATCCTGCGAAATAATCTAGCACTTCGAGGTTCAGTTTACTCTGATTTATTTCTCAATTTCAAGAAAATAATTTTTTGTGTGGAGCTCACTTGAAACCTGTTCATCGCTATGGCATAGATTATTCATCCTTACGGGCATAGTTTGCGATCGTAAGTTCCCTCTCTAACTCGCTGTCATAGAATGCTAAATGCGGCTTCTATTAACGGTGCTTCATCATAATTTGCCTCAAGACCCTCAGCTTCCATCTCAAGATAGCCTGGCGCATAGCACTCCACATCATGTGCGAGCCGAGGCGAGCGAAAGCGTCGAGGCTCCAATACTTTCGCACTTTCTAGCATGGAAAGTACGGTGCCATTCATATCAATACTAAGACAGTTAGGCGGTGCATTACTGCAGTCAGAGAGATGATAGGACTTACTGCTTGTGAGCATTTCGGGGTAGTGCCGCATTGTACCAACCAAATGAGCCATTATTCCGTTGATCGAAAGAGTGCTCATATAGTATATTTGCCATCTCCTTGATCCAGTACGGGCGAAAGCGTACTTCTTCTTTCAGCTCGCCATTATGACCATACTTAACGGCAGACATAGTTCCATCGTCGAGGTTGCTTTGGTCAATGATGAAGTGGTATCCATCACTAGTGAAAACAGCCTGCCCGTATCGTGTCATGCAGATCTCGATAAAGTCAGCATTTTCTAAATAGGCCCACCGTGCTACATTCTCTTTTCTGGCTGGAGGTGCATCTGATTGAGCTTCTGCAGAATCTCCCGCCAAGATAAGATGATGAACCGGGTCGTCGCCCACTATAAAGTTTTCATGGTAACCGTCAAAGCGGTTCAATAAAAGAAGCTGCTTGATCCATTGAATGTGATTGGCAGGGTTCGTTCGATCCACCCTTGGCAGAACGATAAGGCTATAGATGGGCAGATGCCAGTGATCACTGTGTTTCATTGTCTCAATAGGATTTGTTGGAACAGTCGGCTGGAGGCTTGGATCACGCGTGGGTGCCCTGTCGTGATATGACTGGTGACATTGAGAGATATTAGTCAACAGGTACGAGGAAGAATAAATACAAGACATGAATTATAGTCCCAAATCATTTATCGCAAGAGATGGCCCAGAAAGAACGTACGTTCCGGAAAGACTGTTCAGCCTCAGCCCATCTGACAATTAGCTCACGACGATGTTGAATGCTATAGTCTAAGACATGTTCAGTCACACCTGCCGCCTCAGGAGTGACCCAGTTTTCCTGCTTCCGTTATTAACCTTGTCGACTCAAAATGAAAGTAGAGACCTACAGCGAGAAATAATATCCAGCCTTTACAGTCCTCAGTGAGTTGGTCCGTGGGTAATTCCGACTCAGGTTGAAATTTCACCAAATTGGGAATGCCACCGGGCCAATAGTGACTCGGCTTGACTTCACGAACGTTCATGTCCGGTGGGATGGTCATCTTGATTGATATGGTGTGGGGGGGTGTCCTTCTACTACGTTGCGAGAACTCGGTGGACGCTGCGACGGATAAAGGTTTTACGTAATAATTTTTCCCATTTATTGAAATTATGGGCTATAATAGTATCATTGTATTCAAACGGGTCACTCGAGACATTCCTCTTTTTCTCTTTTTTTCTTTTAGCTTGTCAGTGCCATCAAATGGAGTGATGATTATCGGGTGTTGGTTCAACAACTGAGAAGAGCCATGGTAGATAGTAGACCCGCCGGAACAATATCTTCCCGTGTTTTGATCCATTCGGAATAATCTTGCTTCCACATGCACAGAGCACAAAGCTCAACTCTATGTTTTGACTAGTCCGATCGCACATCTCGATGACCAATGGTCAGAAATGTGCACAGTGCCACTTGTCAGGACATCCTGCTCTTACAACCCAGCTTTCTGCAGTTCTGTAAGGACTTATCTTTGGTGAAAATCTTACTGCCTGTTCGAAACGGGTATGCACTTCGTCCAGAACATTTGAAGTGGGGGGATGATTCGAATGAATGCCCCTGGTATTGTGGATACGTATTTGAGTCAGAATTTGAGCCGCTTGACTGTTTATCAGATCATTCCATCGACAAGCTTCTAGCTTCGAATTCCCTATGATTTCAAGAGCGTGATAGCTTCTCTACGTCCTAAGGCCTCCGATTACAATGCACTACCTACCTTATATGATGTCAATTTATCCTTGGGTGCGGCGCAAACCCGAGATTAGGTTCGCAACAGGCCCGCTGACCCCAATACGAAGTACGCACCATCCCAATACTGTAAAAAGGCGCCGGGATTCTATGATAGCGTAATCCGCTAAATCGCCACCTCGGCAACGTGCGCGTAGATTGATCCCTATTAACTAGTCATATAGATCTTGCAAAAATAGCTGACTGGATGGAATACATCGTAAAAAGAGATGCCTTATAACATTATCTCTCGTATACTTGACGGTGTGAATCATCGCAAGCTGGAGGCTACAGAATAACAGTCCACCTTCACGATGGATCAGCGTTCCCCACACCTCGGTCCTCATCCACTTCTTTCTGGACTAGGTTGATAGGCTCATCCCACTCTTCACATGTCGTCCCAACAATTGAGGTTCGATACTACAAATATGGACAACGCTCACAAAAGGGAAATGGAAGCAATAGACAATAATTTTGCCATTCTCTTTGTCGGTCTTCCACAAATTCACCGGCCATGTCTGCTCCCATGCGTAATCCGATGGATTCCATGAAGTCCACCTGGCGTTCGTGGGATCACTCGCGATGGAATGCCGGACATTGGCTTATCGAGATACTGGATGTCCATCCTCTCAACCCAGATAAAGAGGTCCCGGTTCATCAGAAGACGGACAAAGTCCCTCACGTCCCCGAGTTTCAATTCCATATTTGGATTCTTACCCACGCTGCCATCCCGCTCATTCTTCACGAACTATGCATCAACTACATGGGCCAACCACCGGGCTGGCTAGTCTTCCTCTTCTACAGTCTAGCCCTGAAGTTCACGGCTGTGCACGAAATCCACGTTCTCCGCCGCATTGGCGAGAAGACGGGATACTTTGACGGCGATAAACATGCTCGAGACGGTGTACCTGACGTGGGAGTCAAGAAGACAGCACAAACTTTGGTTTCAGTGATCACATTCCGACCAATGTACACTGTTATCCTCGCCTATCGCGCAAGTGAAGCCCCATCATCCATTCGATGGGGATGGCTCATCTTCGAGTCCGGCATGTACCCCCTCATGATCGACTTTTGGTACTATATTTTCCATCGCTGTGCGCACGAATCAGAGTACTTGTGGAAATTCCACCGAACCCACCATCTAACAAAGCACCCGAACCCCCTCCTTACTGCCTATGCGGATATGGTTCAGGAGTTCTTTGATATTATCGCTACGCCGCTTCTCGCATACGGTTCTATGAAGCTGATGGGTTTTCCGATGGGCTTCTACGAATGGTGGGTCTGTCAGGCGTATGTGGTGTTCACGGAGGTTATGGGTCATAGCGGCTTGCGCATGATGGGCCCTGCTGTGAGTCCGTGGGGCTGGCTGCTGAAGCTTTGCGATATGCAGCTTGTCATCGAGGACCATGATCTTCATCATCGCAAGGGTTGGAAGAACAGTCATAACTATGGGAAACAGACTCGAGTATGGGATCGACTATTTAACACATCTGTCCCTCGTATAGAGGGGCACAAGGACAACATTGATTATGTCAATGTAGCAGAGGTCCCATTGTTATAGAAGGATGCAACGAGGGGTATCTGCCATGTGCAAATGACGAAACGCCCAATCTTGATGATGCGAGTTCAGAATGTTTTTTTTTTTTTTCTAGATTTCAGTCTCTCTACTACTAGTCTCACTACTCCTAGTCTCCCTACTCCTAGTCTCCCTACTCCTAGTCTCCCTACTCCTAGTCTCCCTACTCCTAGTATTCTTTTTGAAACATTTGTATATTAATGCTACAAGTATACCTATACGATCGCACATGTATGCACGTTGGGTAAACCTTTCACTTTACTTCATTTATGTATCAATTGATCTTCTGAAATAAATTCTAATATTACACTAACCGGAAGAGAGATTGACCGGTTTAGTTCAAATCCTTCAACACACTGATTCATGGCACCAGGCCATTTAAACTTGCAAACAAATCTAGTACTAGTGGTACATATGTCTGAGCAAGAAGCTTCTACCTCCTCGAGTTGGTCAGCTCACCCAGTGAAAATAGCTTCTAAGGTTGGCTAATGATGAGGAGGCCCCACGGGGGGAATCGGCCCAGTGTCGCCAGCATCCCGCTTGACAGGAAAGTCGAAGGAATCTTTATTGCTGTCTCGTTTGTATGGAGGTCCTAGGTAGAAATCTTCATCATTGTCGTCCCGCTTCTTGTATATCTCTCTATTAGCAAGGCCTTCAGGTTCCCCTTTCTAAGCCAACCCGTTGGGGGCCGCCTCGGGATCAGGTTGAGCTTTGCAATTGATCTAGATGGAAAGTATCAAGAGAACAACAACATACAAAATGGAAGAGCAAGAGCCCAACTTGCCAAAAGGCTGACGAGAGACACAGCAACAGAGGCTCGCATGATCTTCGATAATAATTATTACTCGAGTATTCAAATGATTGGAGCTCACTTCCAAGGTTGAAGTTTAAGGGCGGTTATATAAAATTTGTGTAGGCGAGTCGATCGAGTCGTATTCAATTGTTCTTGACTTGAGTTATTGGGTCGTTGAATTATAGATTGAATTCTTGTGACTTTGTTATCAACACATGTGCATACTCCTGGACCCTTGAATACTGCTATGTGGGTCATATTTCGAGGTAGATGCGGAGTTATAGTGAGCGCCCGGGGCCAAATCCCTCCCCACTTCAGCGAATGAAACGATGCAAACAATGGATATCGGGTTGAGGCTGGTGGCAAAAGGAGAAATCGACACATGGATGAAGTTGAAACAAGCACACTACAGGGGTACCGCCCCATAAAGTAAAACGGAGTCAAGTGTTTCTCCCTTGGGTAATACTTAGGACCCTTATGATGCAACAGTGCATGATAATTCAAATTTGTAACGTTCCTTCCCAGATCTCAGTAATCAAGCAGCCTTGTATGTGGGCGAGTCAACAAAAAATTATGTGTGGTTGTCTTCTCAGCTTCGCCATGTAGAAACGACCACCGCGACATCATGCCCTCATGTTGGCGATATTCAACAACTTGAATGGGGTCAACTGGTGATCACAGGATATGTTGCCAACAGAACGATATATACTACCTACATATCAGATCTTCAACCAAGATTCCTAAAGCTTGAGTAACGCATTCCATCTGGTACATATGAGCGGGTGAGCCTCAAGGTTGCCACTTCTATGGGCATTGTATCCGATGCTACTAGTAGGTTCTCTCTTTTCATACATGTTTTCTTCACCTCTGCGCTTGATTATCCCTCTACATGTCGCATCTCACACTCCTCACCTCCCTCTACCTTCTAAATCTCATGGTGTCGGACTTCGCATCCACAAGTATACTGACACTTGAGTCTTTTCATCTGGTAGTAATCATTCTCCCTGGCAATGTTATGTGGAGGGTAAAAGTCAATTGATTGAAGAAATTGGCTCTCGTTACTGTTAGCTTATTGACGGCATTCATTATCGTCATCTCATTGATCCGACTGCTGCTCAGTGGTGGAGAGACGAGTATCATGAACCCTGCCTGGCTGGCCTTCTGGAATGTGGTAGAAATTTGCGTCGGTAGGTATAACATCTAGCGGAAAGCTGCAATATTCCTTTAACTCACTACATGCATCTCTAGCACTTGTTGTTGTTTCTGGACTATCACTCTTCACCTTCTACACAAAGTCAAAGAAGCCACGCAATATCCGTGTATATGAAGACTCAAGTTTCACTTCCAACCGATGTTTTCTTAATTAAAAGACAAACTCGAATTCCTCCAACGGAAGCCAGCGTGAAAGTGGCAGTGGTAGAATAGACCGCCATCAGATACACGACAGTGGCCTCAATATGTCACTCCATAGCCTGTCTCTCGATCGGCTTACTTTCCCAGAGGCTGCGGGAACAGAGCATTGAAATTGACTTTAGTCTGTAGCTCGAGTCGTAAAATGTTGCCACTGCGGTATGTTGAAGATGTGGCAAATTTGAATGTTGAGATGGCCACCTTGTCAAATATTGATTTTCACATGAGTAGGCTGAACCCTCTGGTAACAAGAATACCTTTAGAAGGACTGCAAAAGATTCTTGGAAGAACGAATAGAGCGGCCACATGTGCAGTATCCCTAGCACATGGCTCAAGTTAAGCTAGAAGTCGAGTATGCCTTCCTTGGGTGAGGTATAGGTGAGGACAACTTCAACATTTTAGGGTCCCACGACTAGGGCCAATAGGTCCATGTAGTCTATATTAAGGACACTCGACACAGGAGCTGGGCGAGAAGCAGATAAAAGGAGCATAACCACATGTGCAGAGGAAGCGACACGAGTTACAGATTTGTCCAAGGTGTCCAACTTGATGGAGAGACAGACGGAGATATGGATGGGAACGAGGGAAAAAAACTCTCTATCTATCTAAGAGTGAGAGGCAGAAACTCATGAAGCGCGCGTGCATATACACACATGCATGAAGGGTGACTTCAAGTGCCACATTTGCAGCGCTTAACCCCAGTTGCGCCTGGAGTACTATGCCAGTGTCAGACCTCGGGAGTAGTAGGTATAGTACCTCCTAGGTAGTACTAAGTACTCATCATGATACCGTGGTGTACATGCCACGTCACAGCTTCAAGTTGAAGTCAAACCCATTAATCCGTTCCAAAGTTGGTAGGTGTGCCTAAATTCGAACCCTTATCTATACTAGCTACTCTGTATTCTTATGATCTTATTTCCAAGGTTTGGACTAGGAACATTTGAAGACGACAACCAAGTTTTCAACCTGGATCGAGCGGAACCACAAGGCAGATGAGGACCTTGCATTCAGGGCTGTTCTGAGGCGACATTGCCAAGACCTAAAGTCTCTCTAGCATCGACTGCGAGCTTCCGAAGGAGAAATGCGAGATTATTATAACACTACCATTACCCATTCGGGGGCGATCTCCAAGCCAGCTTAGACCCCACGTCCGTGCGATTGGGGCTGCAAATAAAGCCAAGCCGCGAGATACTAGGTAGTAGGTAGGGCTTGTTGGACGCTTGGCGCTGTCCCTGGCTTGAATTTACATCATTTTTTTCGCACCATGTTCCCTTTTCGGAACCTTCACTGACTAGTTTTTGTTCTCATCCCTATGAGTATTTCGGCATTTTATCCCCCGTGGACCCTACATTGGGCCCTGATGAAGGTGTACCCACCATTCAAGTCCCAACAGACACGCGCTCCTTGCCATGTAATGTCGATTAAAATTAGATGATCGTCAATAAACACGGCATTGCATCGGAAAAGGTTGCGCTAATAATGTATATCCCGAGTATAATTCATGCTGTTTGCAGCTCCACGTGTCTATCGAGCTGCTCCGGAGTTATTTTTGCAGCATCTCGCGCCATGCCAAGCTCTCTTTTGGACCCCAGAGCCCCTGAGTGTTGTTGAGAAACCCGAAAGTTCTCGTAATACGCAACAGCACACACAGAATTCATTCTCCAGGCTCGCGATCTGCGAGGTACTCCTACGGCTCGTTTGGCCGCGCTCTAGCTCTCATTTGAGGAACAATGTGACTCATTTCAATGGACAGAGATCGCCAATCCGACCGTTTTTCTCCAGAGTCCAGCGAATACAATACTCCATATGTTGAAAAGTGCGACGCAGACCCCTGTCGCCTTCCGCCCGTCGGTGATGTCAACTGGGCGATCTCTTTTGAAACCCACGCCAACCTTGAGAGTTTTGGTTGACAAGGGTGTTTTAAATTTCAGCTATAAAAGCCAAAGAGAATTCAGACCGGAAACGGCTCAACATTGAAGGGGCTGCACATAGGCAATCCTGATCTCTTCCTAGTATCACTTTCGTGCCCTGTGCATTTCGTTTAAGATTCCCCCAAGCGCCTTCCAACAACTTTTCTTTTAGCCCATCACTCACTTCAGTCAATCATGTCTGGTATCCCAGATTCTTGGCGCAAAGACTGTCATGCCTATGTCGAAGGCCTAGATACCACCTATGGATATGTACCTTCGAAAGCCGCTGGGATTGCAATATGTGTCTTGTTTGCCTTGGCTATGGTGCTTCATATTGGCCAATTTGCCTGGAGGCGAATTTGGTGGTGCAGTCTTTTCAGTATCGGAGCTTTGAGTAAGTTAAGACCATGATCAGGCACAACGCCCCAAAGAGCGAATTTTAACTCAAAATCAAAACAAAGTTGAGCTTATCGGCTGGGCTGGTCGTGTCTGGGCCTCAAATTGCCCTTACAACTCCACCGCATATACGATTCAAGTATCTCTTTTAGTTGTCGGTAAGACTGAACGTCTCACTCAGAGCTAAAGTTTGGAGCTAAAATCCCCCGCTCGACAGCCCCAGTATTCTTTACCGGTGGGATATATGTCCTTCTTGGACGTCTCATCCATCTGTTTGGACGAGAGACTTCCATTCTTAGCGCCAAGCAATACCTCTGGATATTCTGCACTTCCGATGTGCTTTCCCTTATCATCCAGGCTTCCGGTGGCGGTATTGCCGCTTCGGAGTCTAACAAGGGCAAAGACACAAAGCCGGGAACTCATATCATGCTTGCTGGTGTTATTATTCAGCTGATTTCGGTCGTGATTTTTATTTACTTCGCAATCGACTTCTCCTGGCGTACGAGACGTCTCGGATACACGCAAACTATTATGGTAGGCACAGTCAAATACCTCATCGGGGCCATGTATCTTTCGATTATTGCCGTCTTGATTCGGAGTATTTACCGTGTCATTGAGCTCTCGCAAGGCTGGAAAGGGTATGTTCTTACTCATGAAACGTACTTCATTGTTCTTGATGGTGTGATGATGGTCATTGCTGTGGGGATATTCAACATCTGTCACCCCGGATGGTTTCTGCCAAAAGACACATCTCTCAATTTGCCAAAGTCGAAGTCTGCTGTTGGGATGGAAGAGACAGGCTCATCTAGTTCGAACGCTACATTGGAGCCCGTCCCACCGTCTGGTCCCAGTATCCGGCTCCAGCGAGGCGGTTGATCATGAGCTATATTGCTATCTTTCTGTAAATTCAAGTGGTGTTGGCTAAGGATATACTCGGTATAGTACACGCTGGAATACTTTGAAGTCGGGGAGGAAAACGAATCTACATTGGAGGCTTATTACATTCTGGTTTTCTGTTCTTATTTTTCTCTCTTTTTTCATCAAAATTCCATACTGCTTTCCTTCAATACTTCTCGTGATCCTATGGCCTAGTTTTTATCGAAGGAATCTAAGAAATCGCTAAAGTTGCAGCATTTTTTGCAAATTGTATTATAATTTTATTGATGTGTGTTACATGATGCCAAAACTACCGTTCCTTATACTACATCGCGAAAGCCCCTAAAACTTCGCTCATCAATACTTCTTCCAATCTCTTGAGGTCATCAGCCATGTTCTGTATTAAAGTTTGAGCACAATAGTCATTTAGAACATCGTAAAACCAAGAATCTTACTCAAATTGAGCGTCATGTACGTACAATGCAGCAAGCTCTGCCAAGGAGCATGCGATGGCTGTATTTTCAACTGTACTCAAGATCATTCCATAAACAATTGCTGAAGGGCCACCGTTGTATAGCCCTCTGAGGAGACTGCCACCGGCGGATTCCCCTGTGGCAAGCAGGCAAGCGGAGAATGCGATCGATGAGAAAAAGTTGAGATATCTCTATTTAAAAACTAGCACATGATCTGGTGCATTAGAAGAAGAAGAAAGTTACCTCCAACTGCTGCCCAGGTGGTTCTGGCGCGATGTGGCACCGGTATATGGGGAATTCTCTCTCCCTAGTAGCCCTGCTCGTACTTCGCTCCCTTTGTGATTTCAGCCTCTTTCTCCATGTTGGTTTGGGAAAAGGCAATTGAGAAAAATTTATTAGAAGGGATACATAAAGAATAAAAACAAAAGACAGACTTGACAAGCACTGGTCAAGAAGTACGGAGTACTTTCAGTATTCTCCTCCTCTATTCACAAGAAAAATGCCTAGCTTCCTTAAGCTAGGATATTCATTGTACAGCTTGACCTTAATTTGAAACTGCTCATTGGGGATTTTCATGCATGTTTTTTTTTTTTTTTTTTTTTTTTTTTTTTTTTTAATTTTTTTTTTTTATTAGCAAAAAATTGACCAGTTTTTTTTTTAGAAAAACAAATACGTTTCGCCCGTCCCGGTTAAAAAGGAAATTTCCCGCGAACTGAAAATAGGACAGACCGACAGATCATTGTGAGTTTCAATAATACCTCACGTCAACAATGAATTGCAATTTAAACTATAGTATACCAAGTCCCTTACTATGGTAAGGTGTGTACCCTTTGGTCCTAGAGGTATAATCCCACGGGTTTCCCGCTTCCAAGATTCCATGACACGTAAGGCTGATGCGTTAGTGCAGGACCTTGACGCTCGAAGTTAGCCAGGCGTCCCCCTACATCCTTATTTGATTCGGCGCCTACAATGTCGGATTGGATGGGTCCCGGGCCGCCCTCACAAGGCCTTCCAAGGTTACTCTATTGGTGAGTGGTTGAAATGATCGGGTAATGCAGGTCGAAAGTTGTTGTATTCACCAATTGCGTGTGGCATGTTCCCCTCGCACTATGTATGTACTTTTTTCATCTGTTCCCCACCAAAGTTCAATTCATTCGTTCGATCAATGGGTTCAAATGCTTTGGTGCATTTGTGCCACTCTGGTGCAGTATCAAACAAGAGGAGTGTATTAGCCGATTAAGTGTGTACTGAGTACATGTCAATTCGTATTGGGCTTTGCTAAAATGGCCGAACAGCTTTGCCAAAATGACCGAGCCCTAAATAGACTGATCAAATTTATATGCTGGGTTACCACAAATTTAACAAACTTAGTTGAGTAACATACCTTTAAGTTTTGGAAGACAATTGCTGCGTACAAAGTTTCCACATTTGCCGATTTCTGACGTAGCATTCTCGCTAGCAGGTGGATTGCCTTGTTGTATAGCTCAACACCATATCGTGTCATCATCTGTTTGGTTGGCTTTTTAAAGATAAAGGTAGGCCAATGCTGAAACAGAATTTTCAAGCATTGGAGATTTCTTAGGAAGCCTCAAAAACTTTGTCAATCAATGGTAAGCAGGATAGACAGTAACAACGCCCCCAATGTTGGCAGGGAAAAAGATTTGGAGAAAACCTTTGTAATATTGAAGATATAAGGTTTGCACTCGTACATATATACTTCGGGGCCAGAAGGTACAATACTACCTAGGTATCATTAGGTAAATGAAATTACTGCCTGAGAGATAACGCGCTGAGCATGGGGGGTAACATCTTCTTTCTGGCTTTCATAGACTTGTTGCCAAACACTTGGGCGAGCGAAGGGCGTCTCTGGGTAACCGGGGCATGAAATTCCACGTATTATGCATCGCTTGTATTCAGGATTCTCCAAGCCACACTAGTGAGTGCACTGTGTAATTGACTGGGTCGCAGGCGATAAGAACATCATGACTGACTTTGATTTTGCGTTTCCTACAATTCGCACAACCTTTGGAGCTGTAGGGCTTACCACCCGTTTTGTTATAAGTTATTTTTTCCCCTTCTATTTTTTGTTACACCCGAGATAATGGACAAATGAGTGAATGGCAAGAGCTGTCAGTCTGGGACAGGCATTTAATTCGACCTTTCGAAGAAACTTGAACTCCTTTCGGTTTGGGTGAGTCTGAAGAGAATGAGAAATACCAAGCATCTAGTGATCCGTGTACTGCATCTGTCTATCAACTAAACAAACTTTAGTGCGGGTGGGAATACACTCGGAACTCAAGTAAAAATCGCAAACTAAGCCTCATAGATGAAGGCTCGTCCAGGACTTCTAACAATATGTTGTAAGTTTAAGAGAATTGCATCAAAATGAAAGATCGTGGAAGCTGCGCATGCGAAAAATCCCCCAGGAGGTCTTATGCTCCTTCGTGGGGCGGGACTTTGGCATCCCGCGTCTTTTGGCCCCCATCATAGTGTGCGTAGTTTACTAGCAGCACCCTGCTAACCGCCAAAACTGAGATATAAGATCAATAACCCCTGGCAAGTGCGAAGAGACTAATGTTATCAACTCGACTACTGCATTTGGTAATGCCGTTCTGCGCAGCCTTGCTCAGCGTAGTACTGCGCTGGACAAAATCTACCCTTAGTTTCCTTTAAACTAGCACTGGAAAAGTTGCAGAATTTTTGTCCTTGTATAAACTCGACTCAAAGAAATTCCATCATTATGCTTAAAATTCAGCACAAGAAGAGAAGCACCAAGATACCTTAACCGCCCTGGTGTTTACCCGACAATGCAAGATACCAACAACGATTCGAAGAACCGAGCAAACCTTAGGCAAACAAGCTTATTATAGAACGTCAAAAAAAAAAAAGGAACTACTTTTATTCAATGTTGACTTATGCATTTCCAAATGCTAGTGTATTGGCGGATATCAACAGTTCGTCATACAACATCTTAATTACTGGATTAGGCTTAGTGCGATTCAGCCTTAGCACCGCTTAAACCCGCTACAGTTGATCTGGTCTTCCGTGCAACATCTCGTAACTCCGCAACTCTCCACTTGACACTCTCTTCAGGGTTGCACAATTTCACCATGTCTACAATCTCCTCCCCCCGCCCCTCTATAGCCTCTTCCCGAGGCCACTCTCCAGCCCCACCCTCATCCCGCGCCTCTCTCGAACCCTTGAACACAGGTGTCAGCGCCAATCTCAGCGCCGCCTCAACGCCCACTCGAGCAATCTCCCCAAACCCAAGACGCAATCGATCCGCTCTGCGGGACTACTACAACCTCAAGCCCCCGGGCTCCGATTCATCGGCCGTCAGATCTCCTAGCGTACCCCGAAACACCGATGCTGGCGACATCTCCAACCCGACAACTCTGGCCTCAGGGACAGAACTTGACAATGCCGATTTTGATCCACAGCGTTATGTGGATCATCTCTTATCGACTTCGTCATTGTCCACCATTTTGAAGGCAGAGAATACGCTGGTCGGGGACATTCGCACGCTTGATGGAGAACGGAAAGCGCTCGTCTACGATAATTATTCTAAGTTGATCCGGGCGGTCGAAACGATCGGCAAAATGCGAAAGAGCATGGATGAGCGTGGCGCACCTTTGACTATGACCAAAACGCTGGGCCCCGCTATCGCGTTTGTGGCGGAGACGGCCGGTGGCTTGATTAAAGAGGGGGAGGAACAACGGAGGCGGATCAAAGAGGCTCGGGAGCAGGAGCCCGTCTCGGATAGTAAGAAGGGCCAGAAAGAGACTGTCAAGTGGGTGCTTGCGGCGCCAGGGCGATTGGAGGGTCTCGTGAAGGAGGGGAAAACTGAGGAAGCGGAGAATGAATGGAAGGATGTACAGCGACTGCTTGATGCTTGGGGCCAGGTCAAGGGCGTTGTTGAAGTTCGAGGGGCATGTGAGAAGGCTATGGGCCAGACGAGACAAGATTGAAGGACTACGCCAGTCAGATCATTGAAGGATTCGTGAGCTTACTCACTCCTTTTTGACTCTGGATTATGGTCGCGTGTCGTTGAGAGGATACATTTGCTTCAACTTTTGGATTTTACAGTACATATTGCATTCATGGTGTGCAGTATCATTGGCCCTATGCTGAAATCATGGCGTTCAAAGGCACAGCTGAATTGTTTTGTTTTTAAGATACCCTAGCAATTACATCAATAGATCCAGCCTTTTAATTATTTCCATCGACTCAAAACCAATCATTCATCATATTACCTCTCTTAGCCGCTAGCAACCCTTCACACCTTGAAATCCTTGCTCGAGTACATGCTCGCCTTGAGCTGCCATGGATTCTTGGAGTTTATTTCAAGCAACGTATAAGCATCACACTTGTAGTATATCGGTCTTTCCCGGGGATCAAAGAGACCCTCACGAACCAACATCTGCAAGACGCGCTTGACATCATCCTTATCGCTAAAGTCCTCATTATAAACACAGACTAATCGCGCTTTATCTGACCCATCATCCGTAGCGACCTTAGCATCCGCACATACATCGCCCTTATCCAGCGCTGTAACAATAGTCTTCCACATTGAGTCGACGTGTCTAGTGGATGGAAACAGCATCCATTTCCCTGCTGTAACACCCGTAGCACGGGCTAAAGCAAGAATATCGCTCTCCAGCTCTCGACGATGAGAATTGAGCTTGCGTGTCAAGCCAGAAGTAGTTTTTGCGCCGGATTTATCATGTTCAGCGCGGAGCTCTGCTTCTTTCTCCTCGAAAGTGCGGAGTAGTTGCGTTCCTTCTTTCACGAATTTGCTTTCGTCGCGGGAGTTCAGGCTTTTACTCAAGCTTTTCGCAGTGCGTCCGCGCGTCCAAATCCATGGACCTGCGACCGATGTCTGGGTTTTTGAGGGAATTAGGCGAACGAGAAAGGCAGAAATATTTTCTTTGGCGCCGGCCTTGTGAGGAGGTAGAGGGAAAGATGAACCACCTCCAGGCTGATCGGATGTGGCATGTGGTGAGAACGCTGGCTCTGGCGTCATAGTAAAGTCATCTTGATTCTTTGACAGGAGCTTTGGGTGATAATTTGACCAGTATGGCTCGGGATCATAAGATGCTACTTCATTTTCAAGGCGCGCTTTCTCGTTATCGCTGCCTGGACAAGATGTTAATGCTGTTGCGAAGTGAATCAGGAAATGATACTGACCGTAGAAGCTGGATTCATCGGAGAATATCTCATTGGGGGTACTGTTGGCAGAGGACATGATGTTTGTGAGGTGTGGACGATGGAATTGCACGGAGCTCTTATGTGGGGAACGATGTCATTGCGGCTCTGCGGAGCAGGCAACGAACAATGTAAGGACCAGCCTTTCTAATTCTAATACTTCTTTCGTTGAAGGCATTTCTGCAAAAAATTGCTCATCTCAGCGGCTCTCCGCATTGAAAAGAAAGATTAATAAAATTGTCTGGCTAACCTACTCAGTATGAAAACAATGTTGCTTTTCGACGAGGGCAGTCAGCTGTTCCTAAATCTCATCTGTGGCCCCCGAAGTCTCTCCTTGATAAACTTCAAATCGGTAGTCAAGATTAAGTGCTCCATGGCTCAGTATGCTTTTCTTTCATTGACTCTGAAACAGACGGGCTCAAATTGAGTACGCCGAAATTTACAACATAGCCATTCAAATGTTGTATGAAATCCCATTCCAGTCTACAATTCAAGAGGTGTAGTGTCTGCCAAATTATCCCGCCAATAGCGTGATATATGCACACGTGTACATCATGATATATGTGTTGGAACATTATGAATGTCGGACATGCTTCATAAAGCCTTTTACTTCCATGTGCATGCCCTTACAGCAGCGGGAAGGCACTATGAAATCCAAATATTCAGTGTAATGTGAATTTCAACTATTAATGGGCCAATTCCATCAAGGTTGTATCATGTTCTACTTGAGGAAAGATTACTAAAATTCTTGAACACACAAGTTGAATGGATTCGTCTTTAGTGCCTCATTGAGAGGTGAAAGTTAGAAGGTTGAAGTTCAATTTGTGATGAAATGTAAAAAAAGTCATCTCCATCTTGCAAGAGAAAGGAGAATTCTCCTCGCCGATGGCCTCGAAGCTCCATAAATGAAACAGACTTGGAAAGATTCGACTTAGGCATTATTACTAGTACAAGACCAGCTTCCCTCGGAGGATCCCTCGCTGATTGCTCTTCCCGAGACATAAAGCCCCTTTCCCGAGAACAGCCGGACTGCGTGGCTATGTCTCCTTGGCTCGTTTCTGATGATGCTTCCATCATTTGGTTTCCAAACTGCTTGTACGAAGGATCTGGACACGTCTGTCTTTATCCTGGGACTTAGCTAACTTGCATCAGTTGGGTCGGTACAGGATTATATCAATGTCCACCAATTAGTAGATTACAGTGTCAGTGATGTTGGATGGATCACTGCGGTGCTAGTCTTTCTGACTCTATTCCTGGGGGTCCAGGTTGGCCCCCTGTTCGACCGCTACGGCGCAAGAGTTCTGCTTATATGTGGAAGTATCGCTAATTTTCTTTCCTATCTCTTACTGGCGCAATGCTCCGAATATTGGCACTTTATACTTTGTCTCGGAATCCTTGGCGGTATCTCCTCTGCTATTATCACTACCGTCTCCATCGCAGTTTTAAGTTATTGGTTCTGCAGACACCGAGCTCTTGCGTCGGGTATCTGCATGGCAGGATCTCCAGCTGGTGGGGCCATTATTCCTCTTCTGATGCAATTCCTTTTCAAGAAATGCGGCTGGCTATGGTCTAGTAGAATACTGTCATTTATTGCCTTAGGGTGTTATGTACTTGGCATATTTCTAGTAAAGGGCCGGTTGCCAAGGGGGAGTACAGCCAGGGCTACTATTGACCTCCGTGCCAAGTTTCAAGTTCTCTTCGTCTCGTCTTTGCTTTCTCGCGGTAGCAGTTTTCACTTTTGAGTTCATAATATTCGGCTGCGCTGCCTTGCTACCAACCTATGCTCGCTATGCTGGACTTGGAGAACATGTCCAATTCTATTCTCTCACGCGTCTTAACGGAATGAGTCTCTTTGGTAGAGTCTTGCCAGGATTTGCCGCAGATCGATTTGGGAGATTCAACACACTTCTGTTGATGGCCTATATTACATTGATTCTAATGGCAGGCGTTCGGCTTCCAATTGGCGACAAGAACGCTTCTACTCTCTATGCAGTGGTCGCAATCTTTGGTTTGGTTTCGGGGGGGGGGGGCTGGATATCCCTAGCACCTGTGTGCGCCGGTCAGCTCTGTCGAACGCAGGACTATGGGAGATTATATGGAATCATATACAGTGTTGCGTCCTTTGGGGTTCTATTGAGGGTGCCTGTTGGAGGCAAGCTGCTGTAGTCGACCACTCCTTGGGTGCTCCGAGTCATCGGATTTTATGCGGCTGTTTTGTTTCTGGGCATGACTAGCATCACGTTATCCCGCAGGGCATTATTGAACTGGCGCTGGAAATGGATGGTCAAAATTTAAAATGTAATATCTCAGGATTAGAACATCTAATCGCGATAACACTGAACTATACATGTACTGACACGCGTTGGGAACCTTCAGCAATACTACACACACTGATATATAGTAAATCTACAAATTTTCATTGATACATCATAGACCCCTACCAACATTTGAATATTTCACAATGATATACTTGGTCGAATGTGAAATTTATCATTCTCGTAAATAAATAAGGGCGCTTATTTTCTAGAAAGTCATCCCTTAGCCTCAGACATAGTGTATGATAACAGGTGGTAGCAAGATATGATAGATAACATTTGAAGGGGTATCGACCCAAATTGAATTTATTTAGTAACACTGACATTAGTTACCGGGATTTGGGTCTCCTAGTAACAAGAAAAGCCAACTCATTGAGTCTTGGAGATCTCAGGCCAAATTTGATTAACGAAGGCCACTAAATCTCCCTTGAGTGCTTCGGACTGTTCAAGAGCAGCAAAATGGCCACCCTATAGGTCGAAGGTTAGCACTTGATTGACTAATGAAAGAATGTTTAGGTTGTCATCAGCCTTACCTTATGGTGTTGTCCCCAAAATACTAAGTTCCCTGTTGTCTCTATCCACGACCGAGGAAGGGGAGCCAACTCTTTCGGAAAGTGTGAAAATCCCATAGGCTTCTTAATATACCACCGAGGGTCATTCGCACCAGGGGTCGGCGGAGGAGGGTAGTTCTGAGTCATATATCTGAGTTAGAATTGCGGAAAGCGTACGCCATATGATGGTTAAACTTGCCTGTCGATAGGTATAGATTGATCGAGGAAATGTATCAGTGAGCCAATACAGAGTAATCGACTCAAGAATATGCTCTGGAGCCAACGGGTCATCAACCCAGCCCAAGAATTTTTCGCCAACCCTTTGAAGAACGTTAGATTATATTGCGTTAGCGAAAAGAATACTCTTACCATGCTAAAAGAGCCATTGGACTTGCTGAAATGACGTGACCAATGGTGCTGGGTCGAGTACCGTGCTCAGTTGCGTAGGCAGAGCCCATCGTGACGAAATTTGTCATTCTCTCGATGCCCTGTTTCTCGGTTTCGTTCAAGTGATCATCTGTCATTTCGGCAGGCCGTCTCATGAAACACACATTTACTTTCTTTTGTGAGTATTATTATCATTGACTTCCATAAAGAATGAGACTCACGATGTACACCTTCAGATGGGTCAGTAAGAGACTAAAATTGGTTTAGATGGCTTGGACAATTCCTACCTTTGCAGCTTTCATAGTCAACGACCAATTCTCGAGCAACGCGACTACCTATGTCACCCCCTTGAGCAATATAACCACTTTCAAATCCAATGTTGATCATTAACTGGTTGAGAACGCGAGCGATATCCTGGGTTCCAAAGTTCCGGTCTAGCGGTGGGCCAGACGAGAAGGTGTATCCCGGTAATGAAGGGACAATGAAGTGATAGGGTAGAGTACTTGGTGTATACTCATTTTGAAACAATTGAAGCATGGGAAGAAACTCCAAAAAGCTTCCTATGATAACATTAATGAGAAGTCTTCTGGCTGGAGGATTTCCCGATCTTACCTGGCCATCCGTGAATCAACAAAATTGGGACCGCATCTTTCTTTTCAGAAAACAATCCTACAAAATGAATGTTGATATCTTCAATATCAATGGTCCACTGTGGGAAGCTATTGATTCGATCTTCGGATGTTTTCCTAGTACGATAGAGTTAGCTCTCTCGTAGTGTAGAGAATACTTAAAACCGAACCATTTGTAAGACCTCAACCATTGGTCCTTCATAGCTAACAGCCAATCTGTAGTGATACCATATCTGGCGTCAACCTGGGTGTTCTCATATGTATGTGGGGCCAATTTCGATAACTTGATCAGTGTCCTAAGCTCTTCAAGCTGCTGCTGGCGTATGGAAACAGTAAACGGGGTGGGAGCGACCTTCACGTTTGAAGGCAAGATGCCAAAAGGTCGAGACATTTCTGCTTGTGAATATTAACTGTAATGATACAGTTTTTATCATGCCAAAATTGAGGGGAAAGTATGTCGATGGATATCTTCCGATGCGACGAGCCGCGTCATGTGGTTAAGTGCGGGGAAGTTTGAAGTTTGATCGGGCCGAGTAACCAGAGCCATCGTCGGTGTACTGATCCGCGATATGCTATTAGAATAGGGGATTTGGATTGGTAATAGGAGAGCTACAAGGTTGTACAAATTGTATGTTGGATACTGGTATGCGGACTAGGAAGTCGCTCGAATTTATTAGGCTAATTAGAGCTCAGCTAAGTGGACCAACTTGAGACGTATTGACTCATTCACTAGAATCGATACTTTATGCCTTAAAAAAGCGGCTCGTACGTTTCTAAAGTTTCTCTCATAATATTCAATCACGATGACGTGATTAATGAATTTTGTTTCGAGGTATGAACATGAGAAAGGCTGCACTCATTCGCGCGTTGCCTCCCGGCTATCAATGTACTGTTGGCGTTCCGATCCCCACTGTGGAATAACCACAGAAAGAGGCAGAGGTTTCTCTTGTGACGATTGATAGATATCCGGGTCAATTGTACGGATCTTCGTTCCTCGTGGAAGTGACAGTTTGTCCTCGTCGGGCAGCCTTCCCTTCTCAAGCTCCTCCATCTCATGTAAAATATCAGGGGTCCCTTCCTGACGCAGCAATGCCCAAAAGTCATCATCGGAAAGTATCCAAAGTACTTCCTCCTTGATGCGTCCACTCTCAACCAGTTCTCGAATAATTTTCCCCGTCCGTACGTAAAGATGTGCATGTGCTCGATTGGACCAAACGTCTTGGTCTACCGCCTGGTATGCCCGCGCGTAGGCCAATGCGAGCTGTGGGTCATCAAGAACAAGGAGGCGATTTGGGGCGTCGGGTGATGGAAACGCCTTCAGTGTTTCAAAGACGCGCTGAACTTCACCAAGAGGAAGCTTATTAAAGGCCACGGCATCACGGAGAGAGTAGTCTAGCCGATCGGCACAAAGTTGGGGAGCGGGCATCTCTACCAGTGGAAATAGCTCTTCATCAAGTGCTTTGAGATCACCAAGGCCATGCTGTGTGAGAATCTGTGGAAGTTGGCTTGTCTTGAGGTAGCGCGTTTTGTGCACTTCATGATAACTCCCTTCTCCTGGCTTGGTAAGGGCAAAGTCAACCACATGACTCAGGCTGGTGTGGCTTATGTCGTGGAGGAGTGCGGCGACCTGCTCTTCAACGCTGGCACCTACTTTGCGAACCAGCAGAAATGCACCAACTGAGTGTTCGTAGCGAGTGACTCTGGGGCCAAAGCCAAGAAGCGCGGTTACTCCATGTTGACAGACGCTACTGAGACGTAGAAGCTCTGGGCTTTGAAGAAGATGGCTGAGAATAGGCTCTGTGATGGTGTGTTCGCCATAAATTTTATCTCTAATAATGACCTTTTTGTCATTTATGGTCTCGAGTGTTTGGAAGAATCCTGTGTTGATCTGTGACGACATAGTTGAAAGCGATGCGCAAAACCTCCAAGGGGCCCGCCGGGCGGGGAAGGTGAGAGAGGGGATACTTTTGGCTTGGAGAACTCTCCGGCCAAAAATATTCATGTTCATGAAAAGGCTCACGAGAGTGAGAATCTGGAATGAACTTGAAATAAAAATGACGTCCGAGTGCTCAGATTCAAGATGCTCATGCGTGATCGAGCTAGTACACATGAGCGGCCAATAAGGGCAGGGATGACCGGCAGGCTTCACATGTGCAGGCAGCAGACCGCTTCTCTAGACGCGGCGAGTCAGTCCGAGAAACGCAAAGGAAGAAGGATTTGAGTAAGACATGATGGCTGAACAGCTGGGAAAATGAAGAGGGAAGTTCATAGAAAGTATTCAGTGAATCGATCATCGATTTCAAATGTTCATGCGAAGAACCCGCTTCTACCTATATCTGAAATACCTCACATACAAAGTTAAAGCCGCCTGGACCTCAGGACCTCTCAACTTGAACACAATGGGTCATACTAAATACATAACAAGAACCTGCTCAAACCTGGAGCTCCTTCTCTTTGAAAATAGTTTCATTCTTTGGTTTTTCGTCGACCGGCGATACTTGCTCTTGTTGACAAGAGACATCCGGAAGTTTTCTTGCAACCCGTACAACCTCCAGTGCACGCTCAGAAAGCGTAAAGATATCGTCAATCTGCTCTAAAGTGCGGCCAGATGTCTCCGGGTATAGGAAATAAACCACCGGTGCCATGGAGAGGTTCAGTCCTGCGAACACCAGGAAATATTTTTGTCCCATGGTGTTGAAGGCAAGTGGTGTGACATGGGCGATCAAGATACTGAGCGCGCCAGATACGCTAATGCTGACGGAATTGATTGTAGAGCGTAAATGTAAAGGTGCGATCTCAGTTGCGTAGAGGTAAGGAATGCCACCGAAGCCAATGATATATGTGAAGTGGAATAGGAATAGGAAAAAGACAGCTGCGTGGGATGCTTTGATATCGTCGATCTGTGAGCCGAGGCCAGCAATGCAAGTCAAGCAGAGTGTGTTGCCGAGTGCACTGCCAATCATCAAGCGGCGCCGACCGGCCTTTTCGATGAGGAAGACGCATAGGACGGCGCCGAGAGGGCCTACTAGTTGATAAACTCCCGCAAGAAGGCGCGCAGTCGAAATGTCGAGGCCGAGATTATTCTCAAATATCGACGTAGCTGTGAATGGTAAGTTAGAGACTGCGCAATATTTCTCATATTTGCCTTGAGGACCGTGAAAAGACAAGGACAAAATAATGAACTTACTATAAAATGTAGTCACGGTCGCTCCAGTAAGTTGCAGGAACACCATCGCACCAACAGCGAGAGCTGCTCGATGGAAAGTCCTATGGGTCCCCATTTCAAAGAATCGTTTGAATGAAGACTTCCCCACGGCAACATCCAGGGAACTTTGCACTTCGGTGAGTGTTGTTTCAACTTGATCATGATTAATATCAACGTCTGCAAGAGCTGCAAGGTTATACCTGGCTTCTGCAATCCTTTTCTTTCGTATCAACCATCGAGGGGATTCTGGAAGCAGGTATGCGAATACAAAAACAGTCGAAGACAAGACCACGGGAACGCCAAATGGAAGGCGCCATGCCAAGCTAGTGGAATCTTCAAAGGACATGCCATAATCAAAAAACAATGCCGTCGCGCATCCCAAACCACTGAAAGCACCTTTTGTCGCAACATGGGAGCCACGTCTCTTCGCTGGTGATGTCTCGGATATCCAGAGAGGAGCTGTTGCCAACAGCATTCCAGTTCCAAGGCCGACAAATACTCGGGATATAATCAATTGGCTTAAAGAGCGAGCAGAGGCGTTCAGACCATATCCCAAGATCTGAACTATCGCACCGCTCATCATAGTCCGACAACGTCCCAAGATATCACCAAGCCAGATGACAGAGAAGGTTCCTAAAAATGAACCTATGGCAAAGGCAGCGACAACAAGGCCCTCTAGACTTGATGCATGCTCTTGATTTGCAGCATGATAGACATCAATCTCAGGGAAGCTCCTCATGAAGCTGTTCAGGGACAACACTCCTCCCAGTGAAGCAGTGTTGTAGCCAACCGACATAATTGCCGGCATCAAGACACCCACAATAGCGGCGATTGTGAGGCCTTTGCCTCGAAGGCCAAGAAATCTGGCCATGATAGGGTTTCAGATCGCCAGCCAAGCTTTTTGAACCCCGAAAAGCAAACTCGATCAATTCGCAGATCGACGTGATCGACTCCAGGGCTGTGAGGACGCGTAATTAGACAGCTGAGACGTGGATCTCAAGAAGCTTAAGTATATTTCATACTTCATGGCTATCAATTTCTGTTCAGCATTTCTTGATTGCTAGAGAGCTCGGAGCTCGGGTGTAACGAGGTCCATTATCCAGTCTTGCATTCCATTCTTGATGTTTAGGCATTAAATTCCCGCATTTTGGGCGAATGTGAAGGCTCGATTTCCGCCACAAGGGTCGGGCCAGAACTCTTTCAGTGTATCCGGAGTCTAGGTCACCTGCAAGGTTTTGAGCCATTCCTGTCAGTTGACTTGGAAACTGTGAGGCTGGTAAAGACATGGATATCTCTGCAGGGCTGAGGATCACGTATTTTAATTGGTTGTGGGTGAACTATGTGACTATCGCGCTTAACCTGAGACCGGTGGATGTGAAGATGCTTGTGTTCTTCACACAGTAGCAGGTGACATCAATTTGACGACAAGTGTCTCGCATCGTCTGCACAATTCCCCACATTAATATCTATCAGTTGGCTCAAAATCGATAGAGTTAGAGGGGCACATACCTGCCCGGGTCGTATACATGGACATGTTGATGTTTTGATGGGTTGGGTGGGTCCCTTGATTCGACAATTCACGGTGGATCCCTTTCACCGCCCCACATACAAGATGCTCCATATAAATTTTCTGGCATGAAATGGAAGCTGGACACCACGAGCACCTCCAACCATTAAGCTCCGGGGCATCGGAACGAGGCTCAATGGTGATATCAACTTACTTATATACCCTTGCCAATAATATCCTCAGAAGAAGCTCCCCGGGCTGACCTGGCCCAATTACATACATTTCCAATTCAACGTCCCGCCCCTCGTGTCATCAAGCACGAGGATAATTAGTTGGGAAGCGTGATAAAGGTTCACAATGACCAGCATTCTCCAGCGGCCGACATCTGAGACAACAGTCTACCTAGACCAGCCTCCCAGCTGTCTCGAATTTTGTCCAGAGATCCGTGACCATTTCCTAGTGGGCACTTACCTCCTCTCCGAAACAAAGAATGAGAGTGGAGACATCCAGCAGACCAAAACAGGAAGCGTGCAACTTTGGAAATTAGACCCGAGCACGCATGCACTGTAAGTAGACAGCTCGGTTCATCGGGTTTACCCCCGAGCTCCGCGCACGACAATCATTGACTCTCTCCATTCTTTAGATCCTTGGTACATAGACTAGCTCTCCCCTACGCGGTCTTTGATCTCCACTTCCATCCAAGGGAGAAAAATAAGTTTGCAATTGTTAGCAGTACGGGGCATGCAGCCCTGTTTAGCGTCTCCGATGATTCAGTTCAACTGCCAACCATAAATCACATCTGGACGAAGCAGATCCATGAAGATACCTCCATCCCAGCTCTATTCTTCGCATGGACCCCTCGGAGCTGGTTTCCTAATTCTAAAGCTGAGGGATTTGCTGTCACTTTTTCTGATAGCCGAACTGCAGTTTTTCGTACTGATGGGGATATCTCAGATGCGGACAATATCGAAGAATGGGGATCCTTTGAAGCACGCCAAATGATCGAAGTCTGGTTCGTCTCGTTGGCTGCAATCAAACAACGCTCGAATGAAGGAGAAGCACCCGACCATATTATACCATACATGTTTACTGGAAATGACTTTGGGTCACTTCATACGCGACGCTTCGAGAGCCACGGCGAAAAACAAGACGATACTGATCAACCATTAGGATCAATGCTTCTTGAACATGACGATAGAGCCCGCCATCACACTGCTGGTGTAACCGCTATTCTCCCCCTTCCAGTGCCCTCAGTGGATGATGCACCCATCCTGCTTACGGGAAGTTACGATGAAGGCTTGCGGGTATACCATGCCACAAGACGAGGCGACGTTCTTACGGAGCAGGGTCTAGGCGGTGGTGTCTGGCGTCTACAACTGCTGTCATCGACAGAAACGCATCAATCTAATGACACAAATCAAGTTTTGGAGCGACAATTCTTAGTACTTGCAAGCTGTATGCACGCCGGTACAAGAGTTGTGCGTGTTTCTCAGAAGCAGCAAGAACAGGATTCAGAATGGGATATTGAAATTCTGGCCGAGTTTACAGAGCACGAGAGTATGAACTACGCGAGTGATGTTTGGAAGGGCTCTCGGTCGGAGGAATCGGAAGAACTGCAAGCATCATCCGAGCTGCTTTGTGTGTCGAGTAGTTTTTACGATCGTCGACTTTGTGTATGGCGGGTGAAGTCATAGCAAGATGATAAGCAGATTTCCGGTCAACTTCAACTTCATGGTCTTTCCGTTGTACGAATGCTACGACATAATGTTTACGAGATATCGGATCGCTGGACATATTATCATAAAAGCGCTAGATCATTTCACAATGCAAGCAGCAGGTATACAAGTACATGTGCAGCCGAAGACCAGAACCAGACCAGAAACAAATCAAAGAGTAACCATTCATATCCATTGCCGAGATGCCACGTTAGATATTCCGTTAAACAATAGTCTCGAGTTCCCGGGCATAACCCAGCGTATTCTCAATGACAGTGCCACTGGCCACCAAGATGTCCTTCTCGGACCTGGTCGCGGCCTCAGGCTCGACGGGGAAGTATATCCGGCCATCACGTAGAATCCAACCACGCTGCTGCGCAAACTCAATAACTGCGCCCTCTGATTCCAGGAAGAGGAGGTTCTTGGCGTTCGAGATAGGAAGGGAGGGGTAGGCCTTCTCCGAGCAGTCGGCGATCTCGCTGCGAATAGTACCGATAAGGACCTATGAAAGATAAAGTTAGAACAAGAAAATCCAAAGACATCCACAGACTGATGTCGAGCAGGCGATTCTGAAAGAAATGAGCATTTGATCACTTACGTTAGAGAATAACCCAAAGTCCTCATCTGGCACACGCTCCGACTTTGTCTCACGCCACACTTTATCATAGCTACCCTCCATCAAGTTTCGCTCTAGATCAACCGGGTATTTGATGTAGCCATCATCCTCGATACGACCACCCTTCAAGCTAGCCTCTTCTACCAGACCTTCCAGCACAGTATGGAAGTTGGCGCTGTCTCCACTGCTCAGAAGAAGAAGCAGGTACAATCCTGTAATCTTACTTCGCTGGCTTGTGCTGAAGTCAACCTTAGCTTTGGGCTGGTTTGGCCCGCCGACATGTCGCTCAAGGTCATAGAAAGGCTGCAATTGTTGGTAGTATCTTGTGAAGGTCTGGGCGTCGGTCTGGCGGATCGAAGCGAGGGCTCCGAGCTCGAGGACCTGTCGGGCGAGGATGACAAGCTGAGGAGGTGTGGAAGGAGTGGGAATCAAGGCATTTTGCATGAGAAGAGCACGCTTGGCTTTGCTGAGGATGTCATTTGCTGCGTCGAGCTGTTTGCCCTCGAGAGCATTGACGAGCTGTGGCACGATGGTCTTAAGGTCGGCCATTATGTGGGTGACGGTTTATATGATGGGAAAATGCGGCGAAAGAGAGTAGTATTCCAGGCAATCTAGGACAGAAAAGCAAGGACAGGCGAGGCGTTATGGGAAGCTGTGGGTGATGCCAGTTTCGCCCAGCACTTGATGACATGACGGAGCTGCCGTGGGCGGTCAGCTTGGACCCACACGTGACTAGCTATATTTTGGCCAGTTGGCTCAGCCTGTTTATTCCTTGACCACAATGCATTCAATCGCTTCAACTTTTATTTTGTCTCCTAAAATACCGAGAAATCTTGGTTTGAAGTCCATAAATTCGCGGGGCTTTGATCCAGTTTGATCCCTGAGTAGGGATCATTGCACACCTTTTCTCGATATATAGACTATCACCTGGGCACCTATCTCAAGTGCTGTTTCCCTCTTCATTTGAATGTTTCTCCTCTCCAGTCCCCTACACGGTGTCTGACCTCGGACTTGACATTCCTGTTTTGTGTTTCAAGTTTATTAAGGTTTCAATTTCCTCAATGAAGCTATTCTCATGCTGGTATCCAGCCATGCAATGAAATCAAATATCAAAGCAATGCCAACAGTGCCAAACCCTGGAACAAAGGCGTGCCCAACCCCGTTACCGGATCCCAGCCAACGGTAGCATTCCACCCAGCATTCTGAATGGGAGAATGAGTGCACCCTCGAGATCCTCCGTCCACAATATCCATGAAACCAGTACGCCCCAACGTATACAACCAGGGGTTCAGAAATCCCATTCGAGGCTTTCCGTTTGTCAAGCGAACTGCGTTGAGCCGAGACACAATACCTGCAATCACAGGTGCAGAGGCACTACATAGACATTAGCATATTTGACCGGTTATTGGATCTCAGAATAAACTGACCTTGTCCCGCCAACAGTCACGTATATCCCATGATCTCGGACCATGAATCGATTGGCCTGAGCAGCAACATCGGGAATTCCTCTACCGCCAACATTATACATACCTTTGAATTGCTGTGGCCCGTGTGTGGTAAGATAACTCTGAACTGAGCTATCTTGATATGAAGGCCGTGTGAAATATTCAGAGAATCCGCCTCCAGAGAAGCTGACTGCCTTTTCTGGAGATACCTCATATGTCCCCCCGACGGCTGTCACGAAGGGACAAGAGGCAGGAAATCCAGGGATAAATTTGGCTCGATAAGTCCCATCATTACTTTGGCATGATCCTCCTGGTCCGGAGTCGCCACTACTAAATACAACAGTTACCCCGCGGGCTCCAAGCTGAGCGAAGAGATTGCATGTTGCTGTCGCATATGCTTTGGGGACACTTTGCTCGGATTCACCATATGACATAGATAAAACTGCGGGAAGATCCTTGTCTGGGAGATTAGTGAGGTAATGAAGCTGTTCGAGGTATGGCTCATTTGAAGACTTTGTTGGGTCTGGTTGTTCGCCATCAGGAACTAGTGGCCCTCGGCCGCCTGTTGTGTAAAAGGTCGCTAATGCGTGGTAGGCTATTGAGATTGAATATTGTAGATCCAGACTCGCTTCCACGCTTTCATGACCCGAGTTCTCATCATTCTGACCACCATTTATTGACACCACGGAAAAGTTCGCGTCTGTCTGGTCAGGCGCGTATAATCTCAGGAAATTAAACAAGTCGCCGTGACGACCATATTCTTCCAGGAACCCGGCAATGCCTAACCGATTCCGAGCATCAGGAGAGGCTGTGGAGTTGAGTAGCCCATAAAGATCTCTCAAACAACCCGGTGTAACTACTGTTCCGCACCCAGCCGTGAAATCTTCTTCTGTGGCAGGAGGTGGCTTCTCCTTGCGCGAGCTGCGCAGGGAACCAAAGTCCCCAAAAAGTGTGGTCGGCTGGATCACCTGAACATAAGACTGAATCTGACTGGGTACAGAATATTCCAGCGTTCGAATGACCCTGGCATCGCTGTCAGTATTATTATAATAGAAGAACACTGTCTTCAACATTCGTTCCGCTTGAGAGACAACCGCCTGAAACGTGATCCAGTTTCCATTGAGCTCGATCGAGTCCGGAGAGACGTTCTCGGAATTGAGCCAGGAAATGATCTGATTTGATACATCTGCAGATGGTCGTAGCCATTGTCTCACTTCTTCAAGGTCCATGAACTGCCCATAACTAGGATTCCCTGGCGTGGAGAGATCAATGACGCTCTGCTCGAATGCCTCTATGTTCGGCGAATTTATGGCAAGTTGAAATTTTATGAGGGCTGTTGGTGGCGGTTTGTCTCCTCGTAGCCATGGGGATGGTGCATCTTCTAGCTTCTCGACAATTTGATAACCGGCACTGTCTGCTAGAGTCCCTGGGATCCAAAGTGCTGCGAGGCCCAAGGTAGTAAACCAGAACATTTTGTATCGGATGAATGAAAACTTTAGATTAGGTTCATTCAAATCTGGTTATTTTTGTTTGAAATTCTTCTATGGCTTATATAGTACTTTTGTTCTTTTTGCAGAGCAAATGGAGTTTTTGATGGGTCGCACGAGGCCGCTTGGGTGTTTTTTGTACAATGGTGGCGGTTCACAATTCACACTACGAACTGAATATTGACTTTCCGAGCATGAGACACTACCTGTAGGCTACTCATCGATTGATCATATGGTCTCATATCTCTTAAGTTTGCTTGGACTTGAATATTAGCGTTCAGCACTTCAAGGTTAAGGTTGAGCTTGCAGTCACCAGGCCTGGTGGCGCACAACTATCAGTACACTCCCGCGGGTGCCACCTCGACTACTTGTAGGTACAAACATTATCGGACACAACCCAGAGCCTGTTCACAAAAAATACTATATTGATGGCATGATTTAATAATCAGGAAATTCTAATCATCGAAGCACTTGAGATTGTTCTAGTTTGACCTCCGAAGTCTACAAAAATGTTTAGGAGTGCGAACTTCCAAGGTTAGGCGGGAAGATTCGTATACATAGTGACATCTGGAGCTTCCCCGGGGCCATGCAGTACATTATTGAGGCCTCAGTGCACATGTGTGAATCGTGCTCATCACATGTGCATCAATTGATCATGCCAGTCACAGTGATTCATCTAGTATTTCCTTGGAACCTTCATTTGAAGCTTTTGCGGAACTAGATCTGACATTTGATTTGAAGGAGGTCAGCTTTATTGGGAACGTTGCATTTAGCCATGCTAGTCTACTAAGGTTGTGATTGTGAGATAGATTTTTCAAAGGTTGGGAGCCTTCATCGTCATCAACATAATATATAACCACCCGGGTGTGTGTGACAGTATGCTGAGATGCCGAGGTCATGAACTGAAGATATTGCGATATTTTAAAACAAATTAGTTGTTCGCAGGAACTTAGAAACAGAATATTGTAATAATTTTATCCGGTTTTAAGTTCAGCAAATCGTTTCTAAACCAGGAAAACAGAACCTGAATATGTATACCACGAGTGAGGACTACCACGGTTGGTGGAGCTCATATTGATGCCTTGTTGCCTGAGGACACAGACCGCGGATCATTCCAGTTCCGATGGTGATCGACGTCACAAGTAATGCAGGTGGAAGAGTGTCTGGAAGCAGTGTCTTGCTCCCCACATTTGAAGTTTCGGACATTTACTTGCATACTGTAGTCGCGAATAAAGCTACTGCAAGAGGTCTATTTCCCAATAATTGTGGAGTGCTGAGTGGCGACCAAGCGAGCTGCAGCGCGTAGGCTTTTGTCGGGCACATCAGCGGGGTGCGTGGAGATTGTGAATTTGGCAGCTCTTAGCTTGACGAGTGATCCTTGCCGAGACGAAGTATCCCTATCAACCTAGCCCGTTCTTCGATCAGAAGCTTCAGTCCGTTGTGAGTGAATCTCTCCCCAACGCAAGGGATATCTCTAGAGTATCGAATTGCGGGGTGGCATGATTCGCTCACGATCGAGTCGACGTCATTCCTACACTATATCACCCGCGTGATATCCATTCACTGACACTTCTCAATACATCCTCTCTCCTTCCTACTATCATCCCATAATGGCCGAACCGGAACTCCAGCACGCTCGCCGGCTTTCGGCTGACAACCAAACAATCGCCAAATCGGATATCCCGCTGAAGGAACGGTTCTTCCGGTACTTCCAGTATGAAATCACCTGTATGTCCCGACTTATACTCACATCGCCTCTCCCGCAAAAGCCGAGTCCTCATCTAATCTTTCAATGAATAGCGCTTCAGCAATCAATGGACCATCTCGCCGACACTTCTCTCATCGGAGGGGAACGTGCAGACGCGACAGATCATTGCCTCGCCGGTATTGTTCGGCTCTCAAATGAAGTCAAAGATGCTGCGAGCTACATTCCAACTTACGATCAACGAGTTTATGCAGAGGTATAGCATCTCTTGAATGGGACCTAATGACCGTTCATTAACATCTTGCTAGGCCATAAAAGCTCTACAGGACAAACTGAACGAGACACGCGCAGCCTTTGAACCCCGCTCAAAGTTCAGCTTCAAGACCAAGAAGAATGCTTCAGCTATCTCTCTGAATGATGCAGCCACATTGGCCTCTCAAGGTCGTCGAAGTGTCCCCGGCTACCGCTCACCAGGAGCATCATCCGTCGGATCCTCTGCAAACCACACCCCGAATGATCCCTCTACCCCGCTCAATGAACCTGACAAACAATTTTTGGAAAGACCGGAGGTCGCACCAACCTCGGCTCCTGTATCAATGCCAGGGGATGGTGACCCCAAGGCTTCACCAGATGCGAAGGGCGCCTTCGCGGTTCGCGGCATTTCCTCGGTCTCAGTGGATAACCATACTGGCCTGCACATAATGCTCCCAGCTTCCGGTTCAACTTCATCCGTCCCTGCGTCAATCACTTCCCTTCGTCATTGTATCGTGGACATGTCTATCCCTACCGCCAGCGGAAAGCCATACGCGAGTCTGACTGCCAAGGATGTAAAGCAAAGTCTTTTGATTTGCAGCCAAGTTCAAGGCCCGGCCCATATCACCGGCATTGAAAAGAGCATCTTGGTCGTCTCATGTCGCCAATTCCGCATGCACAACTGCAAAGACGTTGATGTGTATCTGAGCTGCTCAAGCAATCCCATCATTGAAGACTGCTCGAATATCCGCTTTGGCCGGATACCCAAAGCTCATGTAAGTTTCCCTTGTACCAACTTGGTTTCATCTACTCCGCAGCTTGAACTAATCTGATAATAATCTAGTGCCTGAATTATGACCGCGCTGACAATGAAGACCGTTGGAGCCAAGTCGAAGACTTCAAGTGGATCAAGCCGGAGCCTAGCCCAAACTGGAGCTTATTAGACCCAGCTGATGCTATCCCAGAAGAGGTCTGGACGGAAATTGTGCCCGGCGGGCCGGGTTGGTCGCTTGACGATATTCTACGTGCGATCAAACTGCTGTATTAATGTCTGAGTTCTTCTTTCACTATCGTGTTGCGGTTTGTGAGCCACAACTATCTTTTCATCTATGAGATCCATGGTCCACTCTATTCCACAACACTTTTGTAACAAAATCACTCACAAAATAGGATTACGGTCTTTCTAGGAATTAGTCGCCCTCTATAACTTTCGCTTAATTTAATTACTTCAAATATTTACATTAGTTTGCTTGGTACTATGTAAAGGCTTACGAAATACATGACGCCATTAATAAAAAAATCAATATACAAATTCTTGATCACTTCCTAATCTATGAGGATATTTACAAGCTCGGACTTTGCTAGCAAGCCCAAAAGAAGTAAAAATAGCGTTTCCGAATAGTAATACCAGATCCCTTCACAGATAGAATCTAGAACTTGACTCCGAAAACCAGAACCTGCGAGTCAAGACTATACCCAGAGGTGTCCTTGTAGGTGATCTTGCCACCGTTCATGTGTCCTAGAAATGCGTCAGTAAATGTCAAGTTGAGAGCGGTTCGATACCTAAACTTACCATCCTGAGTCATATAGTCGTTGTCGCTCATGCTAAACAAGAAATACTCGTTCTCTCCCTTAGCTCTCTCAGTACCCGGGTTAACAGGAACAAGAGAAAGGCTCTCCCACTTTTCATTCAACAATCCCTTATCCGGGCTACCACCATTGTGAAGACCGAATTTTGCCAGCTCAGAGTTGACATTGAAGTCGAGGAACGGGCAGTACTCAGCAGGTGTAATATCCGAATTTAACGCACCCTGAGAGGAAGCAACAGCACCAGTAGCAGTGTCATAATCCTTCTTTCCCTTGATATCTGAAACAGATGGAGTATTTAGGACAGAGAAGACATCAGCATGTCGGTAGACAGATCTTGTCTCCTTCTGTCCTCGACCAAAGTTAGAGTCACGAGACATAACCAAGAAGTCACCAGTAGGCAGCTGATGAATCTCAGACTGAGCCGCAACCTTCCACTGCTTGGTTGGATCGGTCTCACTGTAGTCACGATACTTGGGCAGGAGAACAACCCACTCATGGATATACTTCGGTGTCTTGCCGGAGATATCATAAGCAAGTAGACGTGCAGCATGCTTGTTCTGGTCGGAAGGACCACCCTCCTGATCCAGAGCAGACTGGATAAGGGTATACAGGGTCTTTCCGTCAGCGGAGATAGTCACACCCTCGAAGCCCTGGTTATTGTCACGGCCGCTCTCGGTATTCACAGGAACAGGCACGGCATCAGGGTTATAAGTGGGTGGAGTGTTCGAGTTGAAGCTGACAGAGCCATTGCGACGAGGCAAGAATGCCTGTGGTGGTTGGATAGCGTACTCCATTTCACCCTTGGGGCTGAACTTGTAGACGTAGGGACCGTATTCATCCGAGACCCAGAATCCACCATCAGAAGCGAGTGCAAGTCCCTCAGAGTCGACGGCAAGTCGCTTACCACCTGGACCGGAACCTCCAAATCCATCACCGATATAGGTAGCGACGGGCATAGGGGGGAATCCGGGGTATGAGATATTACCGGTAAAATCGGCGTCGAGACTGGTGACGGGCTGGCCATCTGGACCGTGCAGCAGAATTGAGTCGAGGTATTTGAGGCGCAGATTGGGCTTGGATGGGTTCTGTGCAGAAGCGTTGGGGGCTAACTTGAGATTAATTTGGAACTTCTGGATACGGTTCTGAAAGTTGTTTGTTCCATTGGTGTTCCTGTGGAGAGTCGTAAGCTTTACCGTCACAACTTTGGCATTGAATGCTTGCTCAAGTTGAGCTTGGAAGGTGACCTACCAGCCGCGATCTGGGCTCGCGTAGAGAATACCAGAGTATGCGCCCTGCGACGTCTTGCGCCACGAGGCCTGGTCAATGGCGATGGAGCTACCAATGCCGCCAATCGTATCGCCGTACTTATCAGTGGCATTTGAAGGCACAAAGCCGTATCCTTCTAGGCCGGTATATGAGTAGGTGGTGCCGCCACAAGTAGTTTGGTTGACAACATTATCCGCTGCTGTGGCGGTTGCGGCGGTTGCCAACAAGGTAAATGCGGGTGTAAGTCTCATTGTGAGAATAAAGACTTAGATTGTTGAGCCTTAGAAGTTGTGGATAATCGTATTGCTTCGAGATGGGGCTCGAGGCCCTTTAAATCTATTCTCCGATCATCATACATGCATGAGTGCTCGCACGACATAGTTCAAACCAAGCTATAATACGATAACCCACTGAGCGTGCAAGAAAATAGGACCGTCATTTGCTGAGGATTGTGCATACAGCGCCAAGACCCAAGCGTCGGTTATCAATCTACGCCAGATCGTCAATCCAGGGGTCGAATGGCGATAATCCTTGCCGTCCCGGGAATGTATAGCCTCTCGTTACTACGTGGGGGAGGGGTGGTTTTAAATCCAAGTTCTGTTGATTGCCAAGGTTTTCTGGTTACGGCTGTGCTGAACTAATTTGATCATAAAATTTTTTAGAATACATAATATTCAACAAGGAGGTAAATCTGAAACTTTGACTCCACAGATCGACTAATCGGTGCTCCAGGTGGTTGGAAGAGAGCGGTACTTTTTCGCATCCAGCCCCAGATCTTGGAACATGGTTTCATTGCCTGTATACTCCGCAAGTAATCATAAGTTACTGATTCGCATATAATGATGTGGTAGTGCCAAGATGCTTACCCTGTAAGGCATGAATGCGCTCTTCATTCTCATCTGCGAGTCTAGACAATTCCTGGCCAGGCTCCGCTTCCCCAGGCTTTTTCTCTCCTTCGGCTGTGGCCGCCTTGCCCAAAGTATCTGCACCTTGTCCGATCATTAAGATTTGGGCATTTGGATACTCGATGAACTCTGACTGCAGGGGAACCCATCGGAGGTCTCCGAATTTCTCTAGAACACTGCATGCAACGATCAACATGAAGATCTTCAGCGTGAGACAAACTAAACTTACTGGTCAGGATACTGCGGCTCCTGCGGTAACTGTCCGAGAGGGGGGCCGGGGAATTTAGGATTTTTAGCCTGCACGATCCAGGTACCACGTTGGTGAAGGCCGAAATTTTCTTGAATTTCACCCAATTGAGCCGGAATAGTCAATTCATAGGCTAGATGCGATGCCCGTTTCGCAGAAACGATCGCGTAGACACCTTCTGCATAAGGTCTAGCTTCTTCGGTTGTACGTTCTCCACGGGTTGCCGTCTGGTATGTACTGCTTGCCATAAACTTCTCTTGTAGATCTTTTACAGATTGCCCTGCTTTCTCCACAAATGCCATGTCGCGTTCCTTGGGCGAAGTGGGGAACTTCTTCTTTGGGAGCATTAACAAGCGGCATCGTGCATCTTGGTCCATCGGGCCTTGTCCGCTGTTGAATTCTGCGCCGAGAGGGGTAGGGCGAAGCACAAAGAAGCTTCGGGCGACGTCACCGATACGATGAGGGTCGTCTATGTTGACGCGCGGACGGAAGAAGAAATAAATAATGCCCTTTTCCAGTATGTTTGATGAGATTGAGCTTTCTCTCTGTTCGGATTTGTGGACGCCGGCTTCCATTCCTTGAGCCATTTTGTGATTCTCATCGACTGGAATATGAGTTCCTGGGACACTCCCCATTAAGGGGTGAGTCGGCTCTGGTTTAACCTCCGGTAAGTCGTTTGGTCCCGATGCAGGCTTAGGCACGGATCCAAGTTGGTGTGTAGGAGCAAAGGATTGATCGACAGGGGCATGCGTGCCTGGAATGCTTGATGCTCTCTGCTCAACATTAGGTTTTGTCTCTGGAACTTGACCGCTTGATGAACCCGCAGAGTCCTCATATTTTACATGCTCCTGTTGGATTTCTCTCTGCTTATTGGGCTCCGATTGCTTGCCAGATGAAGCCTTTCGCTTCGAGCCAGTGGCATCCGCTCCAGATCCAGTGGTACCTTCAGCGAAGCTACTGATAGCTTCCTTGGCCTTATGGGCGGCCTGACGCGCCGATGATCTTGTTGCCATGATAAATATATGCCTTTTCAGAAACATGCATATGAATTTGACACGGATAGATGGTGGTAGATGGCAGTGAAATACCAACAGTAGCAGATTAATATGATTCGCAGGCGGGAAGTCGAGTCGTGCGTCTAGAACCTCATGAGATAGCTCTGACGTCACGGTTGCTCGCATCACGTACATGGCGCGTCGTGCTCATTTATTGGCAAACACCACTGACAGTAGTGATGGCCGGGATTATTTGTATTGTTGAGGTTTTTTTTCCCATTGTTCAATCGATGTCCATATCGTCCGTGACGGCAAAGTCTTGCATTGTATCGGGACTGCCTTCTGTCGACCACATCTCGGAGCTCGAGGACTCATGGATCTCAGTATCTCGAAAATCGTGAAGGTTTGACACCGGAGGCGGATTCGAAGAATCATCATGGAGCCTGCTTCGTCTTCTTCTCCGCTTGGACCTCAGACCTGGAACTGATAATGTTTCTTCACCAATTTTGGTGCTTGGCTTGGACTTGTGAACGGGAGATGCGGAAGAATGGCCGACTCCAGCAGGGGCACTTGATGATTTGCGCTTCTGTCCTCTCTTAGGACTGCTTAGGTGCCTGCAAGCAGCCGCCTGTCTAGATGTGTCACCATCGACATCATCCATATGGTCCACCAGATCGCGCTGCCACCGTTCAAAGGTATCGGGGAGACGTAAGTCTAACCTTCGAACAGAAGATGCATTTATATCGTCTTCTGGCTCTTCGATGTCATATGGCTGGTAGATCTTCATGTTTGATTGTGATTCCATCTTCGGGTGGCCGTCAGTCATGGGTGTTGGCGGGCCCGATTCGTTCGGACTATATCCACTCCCTTCTGTTGGGGCGTCCGATGTCTCGTGTATGTTGCCAGGTGAACTTGAAGATGATTCTTTTGGTTCACTTGGTTCAAGTTCTATGAAGTGGTTAAACAATCAAATTTGAGAGTTCACCACCTGAAGATTCACGCTGTTTGTACCTTCAGAATAGGAATCCATAGATGTATCTAGTACTCCATACGCCACAGGCCTCGGAGCATCACGTCACTAGTTGCTCAGGAAGCTTGCCATCCACGGAAGATGTTATAAGAGGCAAATATGGGGGATAAGGAGTTCCCACAAAATGAACGTACGGTTGAAAGATTAGATTAGGAATGGTGCTGCAGACGCCCAAGGCTTTATATTTTGATCGTCGCAATGCGATGTTCCAGATGTTTCCAGCAGCGGGGAGATGTATTGTCCCCAGATCGCCGATAGCAAGCCACCACAACCAGACACTACGGGTCTTTCTCACCTTGATAATTCTTTGACGAATAAATAGAACATATCAAATATCTCAAAATAATGAGTATAATTAAGCCTTTCAGCCTCCAATCAGCCGTTTCTCGTAGATCTCCTCGACGTCACGACCCTGTTCCCCTGACCGCTCACCGCCCGCGCCTCCCATTGGCCAGCCGCAATTCGCTTACCCAATAAGTCCACGTTTAGTTTACCTTGCTCTTGCTAATGCTCCAGAGGTATCCAACCACCGTTGCGCCTTGCCCTCTTGTTAGCTCTGGCAAGTGTATGCACTGGTTGATTCTGTCACTTTCATCTATCTACGTGTGCGGAGCTTGCAACTGCTCAGTGCGGCTCCGGCCAACTTGTCAAGATGCAGTCTTCCCCAAACATGCTCACCAAGGTAACACCCCTCGATATCCCCGACGGCGGACGCATCTCAGCTGGAGAGTATACGTTCACTGGGATCAATTGGGCGTGCTAACATGTTTCCGCCGTGCAGTTTGAGTCCAAATCGTCCAGAGCCAAGGGAATTGCCTTCCACCCTACACGGTTAGTTCATCCCGCGGGGACACCTACACCTGTATCAACACACCCGTCGAACCTTCGCTGACCTGTCCACTAGACCATGGATTCTAGTTTCGCTTCACTCGTCGACTATCCAGCTTTGGGATTATCGCATGGGAACTCTCATTGACCGATTCGAAGAACACGATGGCCCCGTCCGTGGCGTTGATTTCCACCCTACCCAACCCCTGTTTGTGTCCGGAGGTGATGACTACAAGATCAAGGTCTGGAACTACCAGACCCGGAGGTGTCTGTTCACATTAAACGGCCATTTGGATTATGTGCGCACAGTCTTCTTCCACCCAGAACTCCCCTGGATTCTGTCGGCGTCCGATGACCAGACCATTCGAATCTGGAACTGGCAGAACCGATCTTTGAGTAAGTGCTGTTTGGTCTAGATCTCATGGTCGCGCTGTACACTGACAAATTTCGTCTTATTCAGTCTGTACGATGACCGGTCACAACCACTATGTTATGTGCGCCCAGTTCCATCCCACCGAGGACCTCATTGCCTCCGCCTCGCTCGACCAGTCTGTCCGCATCTGGGACATCTCTGGCCTGCGCAAGAAGCATTCTGCCCCAACCTCGGTTTCCTTCGAAGATCAGATGGCACGAGCCAACCCCAACCAAGCCGATATGTTCGGAAACACAGACGCTATCGTGAAGTTCGTGTTGGAGGGTCATGATCGTGGTGTGAACTGGGTGTCCTTCCACCCAACACTGCCATTGATCGTTTCCGCCGGTGATGATCGTTTGATCAAGCTCTGGCGCATGAGTGGTGCGTTCGCGATTCAATCTTGCCATTAAATCTCTTTTGATATGCTAATTGCTTTACAGAAACCAAGGCCTGGGAGGTTGACACCTGCCGCGGTCATTTCCAGAACGCCTCCGCTGCCCTCTTCCACCCTCACCAAGACCTCATCCTCTCCGTCGGCGAGGACAAGACCATCCGTGTATGGGACCTCAACAAGCGAACCTCCGTACAGTCGTTCAAGCGCGATGTCGACCGATTCTGGGTGATCGCCGCCCACCCCAAGATCAACCTGTTTGCTGCTGGTCACGATACTGGTGTTATGGTCTTCAAGTTGGAGCGTGAGCGACCTGCCTCCGCTGTTCACCAAAACCAACTTTTCTACATCACCAAAGAGAAGCATGTCAAGTCGTACGACTTCGCCAAGAATGTCGAGTCTCCCCCCATGCTCTCATTGCGCAAACTTGGATCGCCGTGGGTCCCTCCTCGTACCGTCTCCTACAACCCCGCCGAGCGTGCCATTCTCGTCACATCTCCCACCGACAGTGGCACTTACGAGTTGATTCACCTTCCCCGCGATGCCACAGGTGCAGTAGAGCCTACAGATGTCAAGCGTGGCCAGGCCACATCCGCCGTCTTCGTCGCCCGAAACCGATTCGCAGTCTTCAACCCCTCGAGCCAGCAGGTGGACATCAAGGACCTGAGCAACTCAACCACCAAGACCATTAAGCCTCCCGCTGGCACAACTGATATCTACTTTGGCGGCACTGGTTGCCTTCTGTTCATCACTCCCACCACTGTTGTTCTCTTCGATATCCAGCAGAAAAAGCAACTTGCTGAAGTTACAGTCAGCGGCGTTAAATACGTTGTTTGGTCCAATGATGGTCTCTACTGCGCTCTCCTCAGCAAGCATAATGTTACCATTGTGACCAAGGCTTTGGAGCAAGTTAGCACTCTGCACGAGACCATCCGCATCAAGAGCGCGACCTGGGATGACGCTGGTGTACTCATCTACTCCACCTTGAACCACGTCAAGTATTCGCTGCTGAACGGGTAAGCTTTTATAACATTTATTGCGAAACATCATACGCTAACATCACACTACAGTGACAATGGAATCATTCGCACTCTAGACCAGACCGTGTACCTTGTTCGCGTCAAGGGCCGCAACGTCTACTGCCTTGACCGCAACGCACAGCCCCGCGTTCTCGAGATCGATCCTACTGAGTACCGCTTCAAGCTTGCTCTGGTCAAGCGTAACTACGACGAAATGCTTCAGATCATCAAAACATCGAGCTTGGTTGGTCAAAGCATCATTTCCTACCTTCAAAAGAAGGGTTACCCTGAGATCGCTCTTCAATTCGTCCAAGATCCTCAAACCCGTTTCGATCTCGCTCTTGAATGTGGTAACCTGGACGTTGCTATTGAGATGGCTCGCGAGCTGGATCGCCCCAACTTCTGGAACCGCCTTGGAGTTGAGGCTCTGGCCCACGGTAACCACCAGACTGTCGAAATGACCTACCAGAAGCAGCGTAACTTCGACAAGCTGTCTTTCCTGTATCTCGCTACTGGTGACCAGGAGAAGCTTTCTCGTATGGCCAAGATCGCTGAGCATCGTGGTGATTTCACCTCGCGTTTCCAGAACGCCATCTACCGGGGAGATGTTGAAGACCGAATCCAGATGTTCAAGGAAGTCGATCAATGTATGTTCCAAATCCCCTCTATCAGTCGATATTTTAGTGAGTACTAACGACTCTAAGATCCCCTGGCCTACCTGACCGCGAAGTCGAATGGCCTGACCGAAGAGGCCGAGTCTATCCTGGAAGCCTGCGGACTTACCGAAGATCAGATCAGCTTGCCCTCGCTCCAACAACCCCTCAAGACTCCTCACCCCATCGTCCCCACCTTCAAGTCCAAGTGGCCAGTGAAGGCAGCGGGCCACTCCTCATTCGAGAAGGCCCTCCTTGGCGAGGTTGGTGCCGCTGATGAAGAAACCGCCGGCGATGCCTTCGAGTTCGATGACGCCGAGCCAGAGGCTGTTCTTGCCAAGGACACTTTGGATGACGAGGAAGAGGATGCTTCTGGATGGGATATGGGCGATGACGTCAATGTTGAGGAGGATGTTGAGTTCGTCAATGTTGAAAGTGCTGAGGCAGGCGCCGGCAGCTCAGAGGCCGATATGTGGGCCCGCAACTCTCCGCTGGCGGCTGACCATGTTGCGGCTGGTTCTTTCGACACTGCCATGCAACTTCTTAACCGACAGGTTGGTGCTGTTCAGTTTGCTCCTCTGAAGGACCGATTCCTTGAGGTCTACAAGGCATCAAAGACCTATCTCCCCGCCACAGCTGGCTTGCCCCCCCTCGTCAACTATGTTCGTAGAACCACCGAGGAGACAGACAGCCGCAAGGTCCTCCCGATCATCCCCAGGGACCTGGAGACCGTTGCTGGTGCTGAACTGCAAGAAGGTTACGCCGCCATGCGGGCCAACAAGCTCGAGGATGGTGTGAGGATCTTCAAGGGTATCCTGCACACCCTCCTGGTCAACACCGTCTCTTCTGAGGCTGAGGTTGAGCAAGCGAAGAAGATCATCGAGACTGCCCGAGAGTACATTCTTGCCATGTCTATTGAGCTTGCCCGTCGTGCCGTACCCACAGATGGCGAAGAGAACCTCAAGCGCAGCCTTGAGCTGTCCGCCTACTTCACCATCCCCAAGCTGGAGGTCGCTCACCGTCAACTTGCTCTGATGGCTGCGATGAAGTTTGCCTTTGCCAACAAGAACTACAACTCTGCTCTAGGATTTGCTAACCGTATGTTGGCTAATGGTGGATCTGCCAAGCTTCTGGAGCAGGCCCGTAAGATCAAGGCCCAGTGTGAGCGCAACCCGTCCGACGCGATTGACATCGAGTTTGATCAATTCGCCGAGTTCGACATTTGTGCCGCTTCCTACACTCCCATCTTCAGCGGCTCCCCTTGTGTGGCTGACCTGTTCACTGGCGCCAAGTACCACCCACAGTACAAGGGCAGCGTCTGTCGGATATCCGATGTCACTGAGATCGGTGCTCCGGCTAGCGGCCTGCGCTTGTTCGTGCCCGGGCAGTACTAAATTCAGCATGACGACGTTTTGACGGTTTCCCTCCAGCTTTTTCTTTCTTCTCCCTGACATGAAGGTATAAAATGGGGTTCGTTTTCATCTTCTTGCACGTGGAGAAAGTTGTGTGTTTGGCGGCGCTTTTTGGGGAGACAAAAATCTCCTTATTTCACACCCTGTCTAGATGTCTTTGTACCCGAGATTATAATTGTTTAGCGGTTTTCAGTTTATGCAAATGTTTTCTTTTCTGAATGTATCCATTGATCGCTGTAAACACCAATTCTGGAATTAATAATGAAGCCTTGAAAAAGCAAGACGAGTCACTGGCTCTATTCAAGTTGAGGTCTAGTATACAGATAAATTACAGTCTATACCCAGTCCATGCATATCGTACAATGAGGGAGATGGAGATGTCCAGATGTTAGTAGGAGAGGAGATGCAAATCAAAGCACAATTCGTAGAGTCCCAGGCGCAATTCGAGGAAATAGTCGAAAGGGTCATCATCAGATCACGAAATCGATCAATCAATCAATTAATCGCATCGACCATCTTTCCACCCAGTCCGCCACCGTTCCTCCCAAAAGCGACAATCAAACTCCTTCTTCCCCAGCTTACGATTAACCTCATTATGCGCCTCACACATCCACCACCCAAACTCCTTCCGCCCACCCAGCTTAGGCTTATTGGACCCACTAGGATGCGCCATCCAGTTCTGGAAATCATCCGCACAAACCCAGCACGGGTACAGCTTCGAAAAGAACTTCAAGAACCCCTGCATATCGCTCTGTTGTTGGACATTCGCCTTCTCGGGATACGTCGCAGCCATCGAGTGCAGGAGGGTCCAGGTTGAGCGGCCCAATTCCTCGACATCTGGGGGGCAGTCAGAGGGTGTTGATGATGCGGCGGCGGAGGCTCCTGCGGCGAGGGGAGTTGTGGACGTGGTTGTTTTTTCGGTGAGGGGGGATTCGGCTTTCGCTTGTTTTGTTAGGGCGCGCCAGGAGGCGACCGAGGTGCAGGTTCGACAACTGAGAGGGTTAGATTGAGCTAGAGGAGTATTGGCGGGATTGCTTACGGTTTTCCATCTTTGTCGAGGACGACACCTTTGGGTAGGGATTGTTTGTCTTCTTGGGATTCGGTGGGTTTGGATTGAGTGAAGAGGTTTGCTTGGCCTCGGAGGGAGGCTAGTTGTTCTGGTGAGACGTCGGCCATGGCTGGTGGAGTGTTGTTGTTGAGGGGGATTAGGAAGGAAGTTCTCAAGTTCAGGTTGATTTCTTGATTTCTAATGCGGTTGGAGGCGGGATCGGCGGCGCGCGGAGTTGTGTGGATCGGCACTGCCAGCAGGAACAGGCAATCGAGCATCTATCTATGCTGACTTAGGGCTTGATTGATGAGTTATTATCAACCACTGTACAGTAGCTCTAATTATATATTTGCTAGTTATATGTATGGACTATTATCCACTGAATCTTATCAATAAGTACTCATTTTTCAAGCTTTAGAGCAGGTAATGTCTACCTATGAATGCGCTTGAGATCCCCAAATCATGAAGAAGAGATGACTCGAGCCTGAGGTATCAATAAAGACCCTCATGCAGTGAAATATAACATTTGAAGTCTGTCCAAAATCGTAAACATAACTAGGTAGTAAATAGGTCTATAAATATCCGGTGTACCAGAGATGCCCGCGACGCAACTCGAAGGTGTAGCCGTTCTCGGCTGGTCAATCCAACTGCGGAGAACTTCACCTGACTAGTGAGCGGTACCTATACTGATATGTAGATCTTCAAGTTCCATCCATGGATGAAACCCGACACATTGGGCATGCTATTATGATGGTTGTGATAAATAATGTAACGTCTTGATCCCATTGACCTATTAACAGCAAGAAAAATGACATCAAACAATCCATTTTGGTGGTGACAGCAGTCAATGACATCGGTACCCACTTTTCCCATAAGCTTAATTATTGTGCAAAGATATCTATCAGCTCACACACAAGGTAAATTTTTTTTCAAATGGATGTAGCTTCCACCCTTCCAGGGCCCTAATTTTAGATCCTCGGTCAAATCATACACTGCACACCTATCAACACTCGCCATTGTTCTCCTATTCCTGTGTCAAGGTAATTCTACTTCACTCCAGATCACGATGTCACCTTTAACGCACCCTAGATTTCTCATCATGCACTTCTCGATCATTACCCTTCTCGTCTCCCTCGCCGCGCCTGCCATGGCGGCCCCTGTACCGAACAATGACGATGCTATTGGCCCCGTGGACATCCTCAATATCAAGCGTGCTCCAGCCCCCGATGAGGATGTGACCATTCTCCCTGGAGGCGTCTCCGTCGGTGGAGTTCTAAAGCGTGATTCGATTGCCGAAGAGGACATTCTACCTGGTTTTATTGATCTTGGCCCAGTGCATATCTAAGGGTTGCTCCGGATTATTCTTTGTTACAAGATGAGAGATATTGCGCGTGGAACATCAACATTTGAAGACATGGCTACTCAATGCATCTGCAATTTTGTGATATAGAGATCGCGGCCGACTCTCTGAGCCCCCTTCTCTTCTTATTTATACTGATATAGAATAATATTGCTTTTATGAAGAGCTGAACATGTCGACTAGTACCTGATTTTGTTGTAACTTCTAGTGATATCTGAAACAGCAAAGGAAACCAGGAATATGATGTTCAAATGAGTAGACTGACTGCTATATGCGAACGCCAGCATATAAGAGCACTGCACTGGACTGCACAGCATCCAGATTGTTCATTTCAACTACGATTGGAGTATCCCAGGCTTCCGTGAATCTTGCGTTCTAAGGTTCAAATTGGAATAGGTAGAAGAAAGCGGTGTTCTGGGCAGATACTTAACTCGCTTCACAGATAGAGCATCGATCTTTTAAAGGCTCTGACCCCGTTTGGTATCGCCTTATCTGCATCTCGGGATTGAACTGAACTTCCATCCCTTCTCCATCTCGCAGATTAACAACAGTTCATCATCCAACACCCAACACACCTGTATGGTATTCTTGTTTCTATCTATTTCCCCATCTCTGTGATACTGTCTATTCCCTGCGATACTGTCCGCTTCCTGTTAATGTGCACTGTCCAGCCTTCCAAGATGGCATCGAATCATATTTTCCCCAAGCTTACTGGAATCCCAGAAAATATGATTTGGCGCTTTACCAGCGCCCGCGCTCTTTATGAAGAAGCGCGATTGAAGAGACTGTTCACTGCGCCAGAGCCAACACAGCATACAATTGCCATCGCGTTTCCAAAAAACGTGCAAGAGCTAAGGGAAGTTTTAGTGATCGCAAATATGATAAACTGTGGGGTCTATATCCGTGCAGGTGGACATAGCTACCCAGCTTGGAGTGTCCGCGATGGGGCCATCCTGATAGACCTCAATGCAATGTCAGAGCTTCCCTCTTTCGATGAACGCACAAATATCGTCAGCGTAACACCTTCCGTGACAGGGAAGGAGCTGATAGTCTATCTTGCTCAAAAGGGGCGGGTCTGCTCAGTGGCGCGTTCTCCTAGTGTGGGTTTTGGAGGATTTCTTCTCAGCGGTGGCATGGGCTTTAACTGCACTGTATGTGTCCGATTGAAACAGATTTTCTTTATCGATCTAACTCGATATCGCAGAACTGGGGGTTTGCCTGCGAGCAGATTGTTGCCCTGGACTTAGTGACATCTTATGGTCAATTTCTTCACGCGGATGCTCACAACAATCGAGACATGCTATGGGCAGCCAAAGGCGCTGGCCCAGCATTCCCAGCAATTGTTACGCGATTCTATCTGTCAACAAAACCGGCTGTTCATTGTATGCTTTCGTCGGGATACGTGTACCGTGTCAGAGACCTAGACAAGGTGTTACGTTGGGTGCCAAAGGTAATCTATCCACACTCCTTAGAATGATCCAGTTGCATGACAGTGGCTTACTTCAAAGCAGCTCTTTACCCATGGAAATGGTCAGGTCGAGGTTCTTGTTATTGGAAGCTATCTCCCCGGTATAAGTGAGCGATGTGCTACTGTTTCGGTCATGGCCTACGGGGATTCTGAACAGCAGGCACGGAAAGCCTTGCAGCCATTTGAGAACTCCCATCCAGACGGAAAAATCTCCCATTGGTTTTGCCAGCCGACAGACATGAGACGAGAACTCAGACAATCCGCTTCATTATTTCCAGCGAATCATCGATATTACTTTGATCAGTTATGGCTGAGTGAATACCTTGAATTCCCTATACTTCGGTCAGCATTCAAGTCACTCCCCACGAAGAAATCTCTACTATTTTTCCAGCCCATGGTCGCGAAGAGCCAGACAGGACTTAAGAGCACGGCAATCGGTATACAATCCAAGTATTCGTTGTCCATGTATGCGATATGGAACGATAAAAAGGCCGACTTGAGATTTCAGACTGTTGTTCAAGATGTGATTAACAGGCTTGCGCCATACTCCAAAGATTCTTTTATCGGAGAGCACGACTTTAGGGCAGCATGCAGGGCAAGACACTGGGAGGAGGGCAATCGTAAAAGGCTTATTGAAATCCGAAACAAATGGGATCCTTCTCATCGTATCTGCGGCTGTCTCGACTTCGATTTCTAGCTTGACATCTTGAATAATAATTCTAATGTTCCTCATTCGAGCCCAAATTTTACCCGGTATTCCCTTTCAAACTTACTATCCTTGCTCGATAACCAACGGGACAAAGGGTCCCTAAGGCCAGACCACTTTGACATCTTAGACAAACTGAAAACATTCCATCCTGTACCTGGATCGGCGATTGTCGGATCTGCACCAGCTTTCAAAAGGAGGTCCACGATTTCGAAATTCTGGCGATTGCTAGCAGCGAAGATAGCGGTAGCTCCAACACGACCCCCAGGAGCATTGATATCAACATCAGGGTCGAATTCAAGAATCATTTTCACAACGCCCTCCATTCCAAAGGAAGCGGCGTAATACAATGGGTGTGTGGTTTCAATAATCTTCTCGCTCACGCCGGGTGAAAGTGTCTGCATCCAAACACCAAAGTTCCCCTGTCGAGGAAGATGTCGCGTGTCAAATAGTTTTCTAATGAGATCCTTTTCGGGCTTTCTAAGCTCCGAATTCGCAGCGTAACTGGGCCATGCAAACGTGACGTATCTAAGGCACCTGTATTGTTTCATTCGTCGGAAGACCTCTGCTTTTGTGGTGTACCCGCTCTTGAAATTGTCCAGACAAAGATACACAAGGCATTTTCGGGTAATTCTGGCATTTGCACTCTTAGGATTCATGCTGAAATAGCTAACATGTGATGTCTTGATCCAATCAGATGTTAGGAACTCTTTGATGGATGAGTGAGCAAGAGTCACATAGCCAGATTGATCTTGTGTGATGAGTCCTTGGCATATGTCGAGAAGAATGTGAGCAGGCACCAACATCATGTCTTCATCCAAAGTCGTACAGTCCCTATCAATTACGACGATCTCATTGAGGATATCGACGGTAATGGGCTCTTTCGCAAAGCAAAGCCAGAAAAGCGCTGTGCGCACGAAGTGGCGATCCTCGATTGAGACTTGTGTCAGAGTGTTCGCGTACATCTCGCGTAGAGTTCCAGGGAGGTTTCTTAAGGCTTCGCGCATTGCTCGTGCGGTTCTATGGGTGCATAGGTTGTCTATTGAAAGCTGGGTCCAGCGGAACCTTGTCAAAGTTAGCGTCTTGATGTAGTCCCACACAATTCTTAACTCACGATCCATCTGCACTTTCTAACAGTTTTCTCCCAATTTCCGTCTTGAATTCAGGCTTTAATCCCCTCATTGCATCATCGGAGTGAAGTCGATGGTCTATATATGTCCTGATGTCCCCAGACATCGTAGCAGCATCAAGGTTCAGCATCTCAACTTCCTGAGGCATAACCATTGTCGAAGTTGTGGTGACAACAATGCGAATATTCGGTGCTCGGCGAGCGAGTCTCAATAGTATAAGTTCAATATTTCTAGTATCGTTGCTTTCATTGATTGCGTCAATAAAAAAGATGACCCGAGTTTTGCCGGACGCGTGTTGGACGATTGTATCTTCGAGGGCGCTGATATCGACTGGTCGCTTGTGTGCTTGAGCCTTCGGGATCTCGTTGTATAAGTTCCGAATATTGTCAAGTATTGTGTCATCCTTTCCTGACAGTTGGGCAACTATTGATCCAAGGATGTTTCCTGGTATCTGGGACGCGGCATTGCTCATTGCACAATAGAAATATGCGAAGTTGAGTTTCTTGTCTTTCGAAGCCATTAACACCAGCTCATCGACGCATTGGGCACTGTGAGTAGGTATGTGTCAGAACAAACGAATGTTGCAACCCACAGATAAGATGAAACTCACAATAAAGTCGTCTTCCCGGTGCCAGCTAGAAGCTTGTCAGTCTCAAGTGCTCTCGTGCGGAGGCACTTCAATAAATAGGAAGGAATTATGTAAAAGGCGTACATTTTCCTACCACGAAGAAGATATTCTTATCACCATATCGAAGCCAATGTTTGAGATTACCCCCAATAAACCACTTGCCAGAAGCAATTCGATTCCCTTCAGTTGCTCGTAAATGCGAATTAGCCGGACTAACGGGGGCTATCAATTCAAAAAGTTCAAGATTCGCCTGTTTATTCCGTTCCAGTTCTCGTATTCTCAGATCCTCTGTCAAAGACCGAGCCAAACTTCCTATCTCTCTCTGAAGGTCCTTTTCGACTGCAGCATGGTCTGCTGTAAGAACAAGAATTAACCAAGATTTGACCCGCTCCAATCGAGTTAGATGGGCCTCAATCTTTTCCTGTGTGAAAGGCCATTTCAGCTTCTGTTTAAGACTATTGAACTTTGTTTCAGCTGGCTCTAGATCCTTCATAAGGCTGTCCAGAAACTCTCGGGTTGTTTGCAGAACCCGATTCATGACATCTTCATTAAAGGGGCTTGGGCTTTCGGATTCAATTTTTTGATATCTTGGCGGTTCTGAGGATGCTTGGGCCGCTAGATGATCAAGAATGCCGCGCAGGGCAAAGAGTTCCTCGCTTAGCTTTCGCATGTCGGATTTTGCGGTCTGTACGGATTTTGTATACTGGATCAGGCTGACGATAATGTGTCCGACATCCAGAACCAGCCCTGTGATTGAGAGGGGATCCATGACTGCAATCAATGAATTGGCAGCAATTAATCCTCTTTATAACACCACTGCCTCTGAAATACTTTTGTTTATATCTGAATAGAACTTTTGTCGGCCTCGTGCTTATTTCTCGCTAACGTCAGGCGGGGTAATTGAGGATCCACTTCCCTTTAGGCTACTTCAGGGTCCAGGATCATCCCAGGCTGAATATTAACCGCATGGGTCTTTAAACCAACAGTCATACCAAGATCGAGCTCTTGATTGAAGATGTTAGTAAATCATATTGCAGATCATTATTCTCTTATGGACTGTCGCGGGTCTTGCAAGCCCAAAGTGAGTTGAACTCATCGTTCCCTATCGACATCTTTCGGTTTTTCGTCGGCATCAACACACTTCTTTGAGGCATCATACTCTGTTAGACCTCATTTATAGACTCCGTCGTCTTCTTCGTCTTCTTCTTCTTCTTCTTCTTCTTCCTCTTCTTCTTCTTCGTCAATAAACAGCCCGCCATGTATGCTATTTACTATACCATGCGAATTGTATGCCAAGGAAAGAATTCATCAACAGCATGCTAGAATATAAGCAGCTTCCCTTGCCAGCCACGTGCATAATGCGGCTACCTCCTGTAGCCTTTCATCTGTCTACAAGCAACATTCAAGTTTGAACCTGAAGTGCTTGAAATCAAGCCCAGCTACTGCTGCCACATACTAGTAGTGTACATTTTGACTACACTTCTTTGCCAATGTTATGCCCAGGTGCTTTTCAAAATTTCTCTGGTGTTACACAGATGTCTGGGAATATCTCTAATACATCTCCCACGCGTGCACGCCCTAAACTGTTCTCACACATCTCGCCTTTTTCCTTACAAGTTATGGCATATCTCCTCCACTCTATCGCCTTAACAACATTTTATTGTCTTTCACGTTCCACGACATTTCTCACCGCGTCAGATTACCTACCATCTCCAATGGATCGTCCATTCTGACGATTGCCACAAGCTGGCGGTGAATAGCCATCGAGGTGAAAAATTCTTAACAGTCACCCCGATGGATTTCTGCAATAGCCCAAGATACGCACAACACCAAGCCAACCGTACCACACGTCCTTTACGTGCCTTCGTCAGAGTATACTATATCGACGTCATAACAATTGCCTGCGAGGATTTCGATTCGCATCTCGACCGTGGAGGCCACCCTTAAGACGCTTCTCGACGCGAGAATCATCATGGTGCCTTCGAACCACTCTTTCAGTCTCCCTGGTACACTGTCACACTTGCTCTTTGGCCAGTATTAGGTCGACGGGTACGGCTGACCCCAAATCTTGGTCGCCGCATATCGGCTCTGGCCGCTACCTGCGTGAGAAGAAGATTCTCGGCTTGATGGCCATCTTGATCGTGATCACTAAAATGCCCAGTTTAGTCCATCGCACTTTCCTTGATGTTTGACAAACTTGATTTAAGGAAATCATAATGGGCCCACGAAGATACAGAAATCACTGATGAGTTTCTACTCCATGAGATTGCTAAAGTCTTATTCTAATCCCTACAGCCCTACGTCCTTTGAACATCCTTTCAACTGTGTATAAAGAAAGAACATGTACTGGTTTGCGCAACGTATCTCAGAACTTGCAGACCTGAGAATACCTAAGCACGTATCATTTTGGGCGGAGGATAAGCGGGTAGATTCGCAGCGATTGTGTCGGGAGGACGTTCATGGTGCCTATGGATCTTCAAACACGGATAAAAAAGATGTAGTCTAGTCTTATTCTGTCCCAAGATTATGTTGTAATTGAGAGAGTATAATCAATGATCATTTACCAGTCTGCACCGTCCGTAGGCCATCATTCCGGATGCCCTTATTCACTGATATTCCCAGCGCAACAATGCTCGGCTAGTAGCAGTCTCAAAATATGGGTGTTACTGCCCAGGGGCCCACATGTGAAGGTAACTAAGCTGTGTTTACTTCAGTGCCAGGCATGTAGTGTTCGATACGGCTATCTCCAGTTGATCTTTATCATCAATCAGCAATCGAGCCCCTCCACTAGAGGGTATCAACTCTCATCCTTTCGGCCACCACGGTGTTTTTCCTTCCTTTTTCCACGCGCAGATCACACTCTGAATACAGCAGTATCTTCGTGAGTTTTCTTTCTCTTTTGTCGTTATTGTCGTAGCGTTGTCCCCGTATATGCCCATAGCCCTGGGTCTCCGTCACCTTCTCATTCGCTGCTGGCTACTCTTTCTTTCTGCTGCACTTCTTTTCCAGGCGTCTGTTGCTATGGCTATATCCGTTGTCACGCCTCAGTGTATCAAGACTTGGTGGCTGCAATGTTCGTTCGTGTCTCTTACCCGGGCACGTCTCCTAGCATTGAAATTCCTTCAAATGTTTACGCCTCAAATTTCCTCTTACCAATATCAGCTTGAAGCCCCTATCCCACGTGTTTCTTCAAGTCTCTCTCTGATTCCAACCAAATACTTATCTTACCGTGATTCAAGTTTCGCTTTTGCTACAGTGAACTTCCAAGGTTCGTCTACGCGTCTTTCCGACTGCCAGGCATGTCGTCTCGACTGTACTTCATTATTTTGTTCTAGCACGTCTGTCTAGTGTGAAACGCCTCCCCCTTAGCTCTTATCTCTTGTGCCTCCCAGAGCGTCAAAATTTTACAATGGGTACCCGGAACACGAGCACTGTAACGTCATTGGTGAGTTCTTACATACTCAACGCGATTATTGAAGTTTATTCTCATCCGTACAGCCCGATCTGCTTTGACGTGATCACACACCCATGCTTCAAATAAATGCATGTGGAGATGTGCCCTCTTCACCTCAATAACCACAAGTCATTGACTTGTTGGGAAGCTGAAAAGCGAAAGGCGAAAAGAACTGCTGGAAGGGTGTATAGTAAGGGGTACACCAGTTCATATGATTGATTCAAGAATGTTTGCAATTATCAGATGTCTAGGGCACGGAAGATTTCCGGTCAGGGTGGTCGAAACCTTGGCTACTGTGGTGTCTGAGGATCTATACTACCTCATCATCTCCTGCACCTCTCAAAACTTGAAAATTAGAAACTAGAAAGCAAACTGGCTCTGTCATTGGTGAGTTCTTACATGCTCAATACGATTATTGAACTCTATCCTAATCCATACGGTCCAACTTGCTTTGCGCCTCTTTGAAACTCCATTTACCTCCTAGTATATTCTTCCGTATACCTTGCTCCGGCCCCTCTCCTAATATTAAAGTTCCTTCAAATGGTTACTCCTCCAAGCCTCTCTCGTATATCTTGCCAAGAGCTCTCTCACACTACAGCTCTATGTTATATACTTAGGTACCATATTACACACCATATTACACACCATATTACACACCTGGCACTTACCATATTACACACTTACCATATTGATTACACACTTACCATCCATATTACACACTCACCATATTATATAATGACCAGATCACACGTATTATATCACTTACCTGAGAATAGGCTCACTTAGATATAGATAGCAAAATCACTGGTAGGTTCTCACATAATACCCTTCTGGAAGTCTCTTATAATCCTTCAAGTTCTGATATATACAGTCCGACTTGTGCCAACATTTTGAAAGTAATCACACCGCAACCTTGGAATGTTTAAAAAGGGGCATATAGAGACATGTCCAGATGATGGCATGACCCACAAGCCAGGCAGTGAATAACATAGTAGCTTGTTGACTTACTATGAAGCGTGATGCAGAGAAGGCTTAAGCCTGGAGCAACGGATATTAGGGTGTAGTCTGCATAATGATCAGTGGTTTGAATAATACCAGTGTTATATATTTATTCGCACACATGTGTAGCCAATTAACATTTGTTAGAGTGTTCTAAGCGTTTGAGGTTTCCGTTCTCCAGTTTTGAAATGGTAAAAAAATCATGAAGTTAAAAGATCACGTTAAGTCGGCAATATGATTTGAATATACTGGAGAGATGGTAACCAAGTCAAGAATCTGGGGCACTAGTACTAGTAAAGAGCCCCGAAGCTCCGCCGATAACAAACGCCTGGCAGGCGCTGATCCCGATAAGCTTTGTCATCCCCTGTTTGAACTGCCAATCGCAACTGCAACCTCAATCCAGGACCACGCGACTGGACGTGTCAAATTTCTTGCGATTTAATTACATGATCCTGCAGGGTGCTCTCGTTTCTCTGCGATACGCGTAATTGATCATTTGATCCACTGTTTATCCTACCGACGCGCGCTATTCAAGACACGCCTCTGAACTTGGGACCTCCACCCAATATACCATGGCACCAAGAAATAAATTGTCAGACTCTGAGTCAGATGGTGAGCCTGATGTGGCAGCCACACCATCTGATTCATCGTTGGAAAAGGCTCTCCGTGATGAAGTTGCTGGCATCTTCAAGTCTGGCAACATGGAGGAGTTGACGATGAAACGGATCAGACTTGCGGTTGAGAAAAAAGTTGGTCTTACAGAGGGCTACTTTAAACAAACTGGAGATTGGAAAAAAAGAAGCGAAGAAATTGTGAAGGCTGAAGTGGTGAGATTTGCCTGTTTGAATAGCCAATTGGCATGGCTATTGCTTTTTGGGTCTAATACTAAACTATGACATCCATAGGACAAGCAACAGAATGCCGAAAACGACAATGAACAAGCACCAAAATCACCGTCTGCTTCACCCCCGCCGAAGAAGGCGGCACCCAAGCGATCCAAAAAAGATACAGTGTCGAAGCCGAGGAAGCGTCAAAAGACACAGACACCTGTTTCCGAGGACGAGGATGAGAAGGAAGAGGAGTCCAAGCCTGAGCCCGCCGATGATGAGAGCGAGGAAGATATGCCCGAGCCAAAGAAGCCTGCACCAAGACCTGCAACAAAGAGCAAATCGAAGGCTGCGTCGGATGATTCGGAAGGAGAGACAAGGGCCCAGGAAGAGGATACACCTATGGACGATGCGAAGGCAGACTCTGAAAGTGAGATGTCTGTTGTATTGGACAATGAGCCACAGCCAAAGCCTGCTCGCAAGCGAAAGAGCGGAGAGGCAGCCAAAAAGGAAAAGAAGAAGCCTGCACCTAAATCCAAGGGTAAGGACGAGGATGTTGATCCCGACCAGGCGGAGATCAAGCGATTACAAGGGTGGCTAGTCAAATGTGGCATTCGGAAGATGTGGTTTCGAGAACTCGCGCCTTATGATACTGCAAAGGAGAAGATCAAGCATCTTAAGGGGATGCTCACAGACGCTGGCATGACGGGACGATACTCGCAGGAGAAGGCCAACAAGATCCGTGATGAACGCGAGCTGAAAGCAGACTTGGAGCAGATTCAACAAGGCGCGAGGCAATGGGGAGCAGACAGCAATGATGAGGGCAAGGGTGATGATGCTGAAGCCACTCCTCCGCGACGCGTGCCTCGTGGTCGACAGGCGCTTGCGTTTTTGGAGAGCGATGGGGAGGAAACCGATTGAATATATTAGCAGACGCTGTGTGGGCCATATAATTTGAACGGTCCGATAGCCTATTATATCCCGTAATGACCAATCTTATATTTATACCAGTCTGTTGCATTGCCTCCATAGCATTGTTGTTTGTAGTTCATACTGCGTCAGCGGCTGGGCTTGGGTCCACTCATGCGCTGAGCGGCCAAGCTGAAGACGGCGACGGAAGAGATGAAGAGAACTAGATTGTAGAACTTTGCGTCTGGTCAGAGATTGCAGAGACTTTCGTATAAGGTATTGAAGGGGCACGTACTGCTGTTCGAGAGTACTCGTTCTCCTCGACCTCCGTTCGGGCCTCGACGAAGAGACGGCGTAAATTGGGAAGATTAGCCTAGATGTCATTAGCTTTGAGTAAATCGCAACAGGATATCAGCTTATACCATTTGGTGATCAGCTTCAACGACCAGATCGAGAGACAGCAAGTGGTGGTCGTCCGGACTCAGCAATGGCGGTAACAACCCCGGAGGTGCAAAGCATAAAGCGGGAAGAGTCCAGAGCCCGCCATTTGCCATTTGTGGACAACTTTTGATCGCCCTGACACCCTTTCTCTCCTCTTCCGCCTCGTCACACCTTCCTGGTATCCCCAACTCTCCTCTCTTTTCTCCTCGTTTCGTTCAATGTTTTTAGCGAGAGAAGGGGGAACGGTCTAAGAGTTGTTTCCGATCGCCTTCCGTTACCTATCACCCCCCGAAGTCGCGCGACCGTGAGCTCGCGATTCCCCGCAGTCTCACACATACCGGACCAACCTGAGTCCACGCCCTATTCTGTGGTATTCTCGGTGGAAGGATTATCACGTCGTGGTGGAATCCATTGATTTTTCACTATGGCAATGAACAAAATCCGCGGTGCCTTTGCGGTGCCCCGGAAAGGAGAGACATTCGAGTTACGAGCTGGCCTTGTGTATGGACTACCTACCCCCTCTAAGCACAGGTGGCCATTTGGTCAGACTGGATAATCGATTGTGCTAACCTATGGAACAGCTCCCAATATGCTTACGAACGGTATGTCGCTCGCCAATTTCGCAGTTTCAAGAATGGATGGTCGATTCGGAGATGATGTAGCAGAGCTGACACCCTGACAGGAAAGAGTCAATCCAGAAGACTATCATGGCTATGACACTAGGAAAGGACGTTTCTGCTCTTTTCCCTGATGTCTTGAAGAACATTGCCACCGCCGACTTGGAGCAGAAGAAGCTGGTTTACCTCTACCTTATGTAGGCATTATGTCCAAGCGCCCCAGAAAAGGGGACGGCATTGACTGACCACTCGAATCGCACAGGAACTACGCCAAATCCCACCCCGATCTCTGCATTCTCGCCGTCAACACATTCGTTCAAGACTCCGAAGATCCAAACCCCTTAATTCGAGCACTCGCCATTCGCACTATGGGATGTATTCGGGTAGAGAAGATGGTGGACTACATGGAAGAACCACTGCGCAAAACTCTCCGCGATGAATCGCCGTATGTCCGCAAAACCGCAGCGATTTGCGTTGCCAAGCTTTTCGACTTGAATCCTGCCATGTGCCTCGAGAACGGATTCTTGGAGATGCTGCAGGAGATGATTGGTGACCCCAACCCCATGGTCGTGGCCAACTCAGTTACCGCACTGTCAGAGATTCATCATGCAGCTCCGGAGACTGCTGCTCTGAAGGTCACCGCCAACACATTGCGCAAGATGCTTATGGCATTGAACGAGTGTACCGAATGGGGTCGTGTGACCATTCTTTCTACTCTGGCTGAATACCGAGCAGTTGATGTAAAGGAGTCGGAGCACATTTGCGAGAGAGTTGCGCCTCAATTCCAACACGTGAACGCCAGTGTCGTTCTTGCCGCAGTTAAAGTTGTGTTCTTGCATATGAAGTATATCGGGCCGGAGTTGGGCAAAACATATCTTAAGAAAATGGCACCCCCATTAGGTATGATATGCACTAGTTTGTGTTGTCAATTGATTCATCACCCGCTGACAAGTAACAGTGACATTGGTATCTTCAGCACCCGAGGTGCAATACGTCGCTCTAAGGAACATCGATCTTCTCCTTCAGAAACAGCCGGATATTCTGAATAAGGAGCTGCGTGTGTTCTTCTGCAAATACAATGACCCCCCTTATGTCAAATTCCAAAAATTGGAAATCATGGTGCGAATTTCAAATGACAGGAATGTCGATCAGCTCCTGGCTGAGCTGAAGGAATACGCTGTGGAGGTTGATATGGACTTTGTTCGCCGTGCTGTGAGAGCCATTGGCCAAGTTGCCATCAAGATCGAGAGTGCTAGCGAGAAATCCGTCAACGCCCTGCTGGATTTAATCAACTTAAAGGTGAACTACGTCGTTCAAGAAGCGATTGTGGTCATTAGGGATATTTTCCGAAAATACCCTGGTTATGAGGGCATCATCCCGACCCTGTGCCAATGCATTGATGAGCTGGATGAGCCAAATGCTCGCGCCGCCTTGATCTGGATCGTCGGAGAGTATGCTGAGAAGATCAGCAATGCCGGTGATATTCTGGGTGGCTTTGTGGATGGATTCAACGAAGAATTCTCCCAGGTTTGTTTATGTCCATTTCTAAAACCAGTCCAGTTTGAAACTAATATTTTCCCCAGACCCAACTTCAAATTCTGACTGCAGTGGTCAAGCTGTTCCTCAAGCGGCCTGAGAAGGCCCAGGGCCTGGTCCAGCGTGTGCTCCAAGCAGCCACTGCTGAGAATGATAACCCCGATGTTCGCGACCGAGCCTATATCTACTGGCGTCTACTATCCACCACAGCCGATCAGAATGCTACAAAGAATATCATTCTGTCGGACAAGCCCGCCATTGTCACAACTATCTCCTCATTACCACCTGCCCTCTTGGAGCGCCTTCTTCAGGAGCTTTCTACCCTCTCATCCGTTTACCACAAGCCCCCAGAGCAGTTTGTCGGACAAGGTCGCTTCGGTGCGGATGCCGTCCAAAGAGCCGCTATTGAGTACGTTCATATAGCTCCTTTCCGTATTCATCAACGTATACTGACATATTTCACAGGGAACAACTCCAGAACGCTCGTGAGAACCCACTTGCCGCCGCTGCCGCTGCCGCGGTCAGCGGCACTGCCCCCGCCCCACAAGCGCAAAACAACGTCGAGAATCTGCTGGACATCGATTTCGACGGTGGTGCCCCGGCATCCGCGCAGAACAACGACGGCGGCATGTCCGGCTTGGAAGGCCTCGCTGGTACTCCTGTCCGAGTTCAGTCTCCTGCTGTTGGCGTTCCTCCATCTGGCCTTCCTGCATCCACTCCTTCTCCCGCGCCAGTGGCCAGTAACAACCTGGATGACTTGTTAGGAGTCTTCGACTCCGCGCCGGCTCAAGCTTCATCAAGCGGCGCCAATGGCAGCGGAGCTGCTAATGATCTGATGAATGGATTCTCCGGCCTCGACCTATCCGGCACCACATCTCCTCCGCCCAACAGCCAGGGTAAGAAGACTAACGAGGATATCATGTCTCTCTTCTAGAGTGCTGTTGTCGGGTATAGCGTTTCTAGCAAAAGGTAGAGGCTGGTTGTTTTTTATATCCATGTGTTTTGCAAGCGAGGATCTGAACAGAACGAGATAGAATGGTTTCCTTTTTTCTACATGTTTAATTTTCTTTTATTCCTTTCCCGCATTTACTATCCTCCTGCTGGAGTTCAAAAAGGCTCGCATGTATATCTTTTTTTCTCTGGAAAAATTCGTGATCCGAACCATCTCTCTACTGTTGGCATATGTATGACAATTATCATAAGGATTGCTTTATCTTGCTCTATCTATAACCCTGGAACTAGTTCTCGGGATGACATTGATCCACAACGATAGGGGACTTTGACCGATCCCCGATGAATAGCCTCGGTCTTCTTCATAGGCATCTTGAACATACAGCCTTTTAGAGTGTTCACCATGACTTCAGGAGTGGACCCTCCGCTTACAAACCACCAGAAAAATTCGATTTAAACTTCTCACCTGCTTTGCCACCTTTCCGAACATGGTTTAGTCTCCAGTCAATTTTCCCTGCTTGCACTGTACATGTACGCCATATCTTACTCCAAATTAATCATCTCCAAGACGGGACATTTCACACAAACTTGAATCAATCATATACAAATGGCGGTAACAACCTTTCAATTAAGACTATACTACATAGATAGAGATATCTAAAGCATTCAAGATCGACGTCGACATAGCCATTGAGATAATGTATCCTGACATCAAGCCTGCCCCCTTCCGATAGAAATACCAAGACTCCAGGGATCAAAGCTGGGATCTGGAGATTACCACGTTTTAACTCCGTCATGACTCTATTGCTGACCAACGCTTTCGACTATTTCGGACAAATCCCCGTTTCTTTTTTTCCTTTTTTTTTTAGCCATCATCCGATGGAGATGTGGGCCCTGAAGAATTCCGGCTAGCCGAAGAAGATAAATAACAAGCACCGAGCCCCAATTATTTTACCAAAGATCAAAGTGATCCGAAACTCTATCATACACATTCTCCATCACATATACAATGGCTCAAACAGATTACAAGTTCGAGGGCTGGATGGGCCTTGATGCCAGTGCTGCCGAGGGCAACATGGTCTGGCAAGAGTTTGAGCCGAAGGTGTGGGAGGAAACCGACATTGATATCAAGATTTCTCACTGCGGTATTTGTGGTTCAGACTTGCACACTCTCCGCAGTGGATGGGTGAGTTTCGATTCTTGAATGCTATTATTGATTTAGGTAACTAACTGTATAAAGCGTGCTTCTGACTACCCTTGCTGCGTCGGCCATGAGATCGTCGGTACCGCGGTGCGCGTCGGATCGGAAGTGAAGGACATTAAGATCGGAGACCGTGTTGGTGTTGGTGCTCAGAGTGACTCCTGCCAGGGCCGCTATGGTGACTGTGAAGAGTGCGCCATGGGCTCTGAGAACTATTGCTCCAAGAAGGTCATCGGCACCTATAACTCCAACTACTTCAACGGCAGCAAGTCCTACGGAGGATATGCCCTGTACAACCGTGTCCCCTCACACTTCGCTGTCAAGATTCCCGATGGCATCTCTTCTGCGGCTGCGGCGCCTATGCTCTGTGGTGGTGTTACGCTTTACAGCCCGCTCAAGCACAACAATTGTGGACCTGGCAAGCGCGTTGGTATCATCGGTGTTGGTGGACTGGGCCACTTCGGTGTTCTTTTCGCAAAGGCCATGGGCGCCGATCAGGTCGTTGCTATCTCGCGGAAGAAGGAGAAGAGCGAGGATTGTCTTAAGATGGGTGCTGATCTATACATTGCTACCGATGAGGAGACGGATTGGGCCACCAAGTACTCTCGATCTCTGGATCTCATTGTTTGTACTGTTTCTTCCACAAAGGTAAGTTTGCAACAATTGCGCATGGATATTGAGTGGAATGGAAATGCTGATGATTTTGTTAGATGCCCATGGTCGACTATCTCGGCCTTTTGCGCACTGGTGGCACCATGGTGCAAGTTGGTCTTCCTGAAGATGGAGGTCTATTTGCCCCTGTTCGCAGCCTGATGCGTCGTTTGAACCTCCAGAGCTCCCTGGTTGGTAGCCCAAGCGAGATCCGGGACATGTTCGAGCTGGTTGCGGCCAAGAACATCCAGCCCTGGATTCAAGAGATCCCAATGAAGGACGCCAACAAGGCTATTGTGGACATGGAGGACGGAAAGGCACGCTACCGTTATGTGCTCGCCAATGAGTAAATTGATGGCGGCACATTGTACAGAAAAGCCACATTATGTATAGAAATATCAATTGATAGATACAATAGACGCAATGAGAAACGAATCACAGAGAGCCAATCATTGTCCACGTGACGCCGCTTTTCGGAGGCGCCACCCCGCGCTAATCCCAATAGGGAAATGAGGGACCGGTCTCTATAGAAGATTATCGCGATGATTCATCCCCGACTTCCTCTTCCTCCCTAGAAAGCATCTGCACTCAATCGGCTCTATACAGCCCTTCCATAATGGCACCCACATTGTCGCAGAAGTACTTGAGCACCCGCGGTGCGGAGTATGGCGTAAGTCACTGAAAACTTTTTCCCGCCGCGATTGGGCAATATTCTGACTCTTGCGATTAGTTGAGTTTCGAGGACGTCGTCCTGCAGGGATTGGCCAAGGACGGTGGCCTCTTCATCCCTGAGGAGATTCCCGCCCTTCCCACCTCATGGGAAACTGAGTGGGCTGATCTCAGCTTCGAGGAATTGGCTTTCCGTATCCAGAGCCACTTTGTCTCCGATTCTGAGATCCCCGCGGATGATCTGCGCGATATCATCAAGCGATCCTATGCTACCTTCCACCACCCCGAACGTACCCCGCTGGTCAACCTCGATGCGAGCAATAACCTTCACCTTCTCGAGCTGTTCCACGGACAAACGCGGGCTTTCAAGGATGTCGCATTGGCCTACTTGGGCAACCTGTTCGAATATTTCCTTGTCCGCAAGAACGAGGACAAGACTGGCAAGGACCGCCTGCATCTGACCGTTGTCGGTGCTACAAGTGGTGATACCGGTAGCGCTGCTATCTCAGGTCTCCGGGGCAAGAAGGATTGTTCCGTCTTCATTCTGTTCCCCGAAGGCCGCACATCGCCTATCCAGAGTAGGTTAAAGTCCCTTCTGTCTCTACCACTGTGGTCTTCTTATACATTGCCATTCAATCGGGTCTTGTCTAACTTCTTCAATTTTCTTAGGACTTCAAATGGTCACTGTTTGCGATGCCAATGTTCACAACCTGGCTGTCCAGGGAACCTTCGATAACTGCCAAGATACCGTCAAGGCTCTGTTCGCCGACCCTAAGATGAACGCCTCTCACCACCTTGCCGCCGTTAACTCTATTAACTGGGCTCGTATCCTCGCACAAATCACCTACTACTTCTACGCATACTTCCAGCTCAAGAAGAGCCCCGGCTATAATAAGGAGAAGCTCCGCATCGTGGTGCCCTCCGGTAACTTCGGTGATATCCTCGCTGGTTGGTTCGCCAAGCAGATGGGTCTCCCAGCCGACAAGCTGGTCATCGCCACCAACGAAAACGATATCCTGGACCGCTTCTTCCGCAACGACGGTCACTACACCAAGAAGCCCATCGGCGCGCCTGCCGAGGCCGAGGACGTCAAGGAGACACACTCCCCCGCCATGGACATTCTTGTCAGCAGCAACTTTGAGCGTCTGCTCTGGTTCCTCGCTTACCAGACCAACAACGGTGCTACCGCCGAGGAGCGCCGCGGATACGCCTGTGAAAAGGTCAGCACTTGGCTGAATGACCTCAAATCCAAGGGTGGCTTCCAGGTTCCCAGTACTGTTCTCGAAGCCGCTAAGACCGAATTCGAGAGTGAGCGCGTTAGCAATGATGAGACTATCACTACTATCCGCGAAACATTTGCTTCTTGCTTCCCTACCAACACTGGCGCTGGTAGCCCCAAGAGCTCCAAGACTGGTGGCTACGTCCTCGACCCCCACACTGCTGTCGGTATTGCTGCTTCCCGCCGCTCTATCCAGCGCAACCCTGGTACCAACCACATCTCTCTTTCTACTGCCCATCCCGCCAAGTTTGCCGATGCCGTCGACCTGGCTCTTGGTGGTAAGGATGGTTACAGCTTCGCTGAGATCCTTCCTGAGGACTTCATTGGTCTTGATAAGCGTGAGACTAGAGTCACTGACGTCCCTGCTGGTACTACCTGGGAGGGTATCCGTGACCTTGTTATTGCTGAGGTTGAGCAGGAGCTGCAGGGCCAGCGCTAATAAACTTCAGGTTTGGTATATGAAAAGTTTACTAGGGATTGACATAGGATGCATTCCTGATATTACGTTGTAAAGAGCATTTATGGATTACAGAATTTTTTACGGAAATAGATGACAAGAAAAATGCGGTATAGTATATATGAAAGCCTTAGTCAAGTTCAATATTTGAAGTAAAATTGCATCTTTTCAGTCACTCAAGAAAGAACCTCTAACATAGTGCTACCTAGTAGGTAGTGGTAATCTCCCACTGCATGTGGCAAGTTCCAAATGTTCCAAGTTTCAAGCCTTGTAGGTAGCCTTCCAGTTCAACTCACTGGTGGGATTCGCAGATAGAATCTTGGACCGAACGGGTTTAACGCCAGGGGTTATGTATAACTAACTTGAACCTTCAATGTTCAAGTTGGGTCACCTCATCCATCACGATCACGATGTGAATTGGGTAGTAGTAGTACTACTACTACCTAGTATGTACATGTACCACACGTGCGTGGATGTTGCATATAGTAGCACTTGAGTGAGGTACAACTTTCCCCGGTTCAACCTGATGGAAAGCTTACTGACATTAGAACAACCACTTTCTATATCCCTTGGGATATCAAAGTAACTATCCAAAATAATTGCGAGGAATAATCGTGCATTCGTATATAGATAGCTAGATGAAACTTCAAATGATAGGAAAGGAAAAAGATTCCAAGCAAAAAGCCATTTATTGATTACTATTACCATATATCACTAGCTGGACATCAGGAATAATGAACAAAATCTCGAAATGACCAAGCAACTTTTATGCCCCAGCCCAGAGCGGGGGAGCGCAAGCGGATCTAGAATCGATGCACCGTGGCCAAGCAAGTAAAGCACAAAACATTAAGGACCGAACCCCTCGATTCTTGGATCCCCACCACGAAGATGCAAGAACCACTGAAGTTGGGTAACTTGAGGAGAGTAGGGAAACCTGAAACCAGGTCACAACTACATCTCACTTATCCGCTCAAAGCTGGAATTTACAGCAGAGCGAAGAGACCGACAATACCAGCGAGGACACCGGCAGCGGGCTTGACGTTGGAGGCAGCACCAGTGAAGGTACCGGTGGCGCTGGGCTGAGCAGGGGTCTCAGGGGTCTCAGGGGTGGCAGGCTGGGTCTGCTCAGGAGTCTCAGGGGTGGCAGGCTGGGTCTGCTCAGGAGTAGAGGGCTGGGTCTCAACGGAAGGAGCAGGCTTCTGGGACTGAGGAGGAACAGAGGCAGCAGACTGAGGAGGCACAGCAGAGGACTGAGGAGGAACAGGCACAGCAGAGGACTGAGGAGGAACAGGCACAGCAGAGGACTGAGGAGGAACAGGCACAGCAGAGGACTGAGGAGGCA
>JAMAGU010000015.1:0-93369 GCA_023626375.1 Talaromyces sp. PF30-5 | reverse complement strand
TGCACAGGCACAGCAGAGGACTGAGGAGGCACAGGCACAGCAGAGGACTGAGGAGGCACAACAACAGGGATAGAAGTGGGCTGCACAGGAGCGGAAGTGGGAGGAACAACGCTCTCGAAGGTAACAGGAGTCTGCTCACACTGCGTGCAGACAGTGGTCTTGGTCAGAGTGATAGTGCTAGTCTGGGTGACAGGCACAGTGTAGGTCGAGCTACCAGAGGTAACGGTCGACGAGGTAACTGGAGACAAATGTTAGCGATTGCTATATTGTAGGATATACAAGGCCTAAGCCGGGACTTACCAGGGCAGGTGGTGGTCACAATAGTGATGGTCTTGGTGGTGGCCGGGTGGGTTGGGGTGTGAGTGGGCTTCTCAGAAGTGGTGCAAGGAGTGGTGGTGGTAGAGTGGTGCTCATGGTGAGTGGTGGAGTGCTCATGGTGAGTGGTGGAGTGCTCATGGTGAGTGGTGGAGTGCACCGGGGTGGGGGTGGTCTCGCAAGGAGTGGTGCTGGTCTCCGGGGTAGGAGTAGGAGTGGTGCTGGTAGAGCAAGGAGTGGTCCAGTGCTCCTCAGCAGGACGGCTCCAGGAGTGTCCCCAGCTGTCGGCCTCGTGGGCGACGGAGCTGTGGGCAACACCGGCCTCAGCGGCTTCACCACGGACCTGCATAACACCGGCAAAAGCCGGGCTAGCGAGGGCGAGAAGGGCAATAGACTGGATCATTTCGAGAGATTGAAAAGATGCTTTTCTTGGAAAAAGAAACTTGGAACGATGAAACGAGTGAAATCGGTGAAGTAAAAAGAGATGAAAGGGCAACCCGAAGGGAGTTTATATGCTTGTCGCAGGACATTGCCGAAGCGAACGGATAGAGCTGCCATGGTTACTTTCAGGAGAGAAAAGGTTGACCTGATCCACATAGGTGGTGTTCATGGCTGAAAGCAGGCACGGTGGCAAGGAGCCATGGATGTCAAAAACACCTTCTGATGTCTATATTGAACACGATGATACATCCAGTTGATGAAAGTAGATGCAAACGTGACATGGTGTGGTATCATCTGGGTTGGCAGGTCCACCAAGCTCCACATGAGCTCCAAATGCGGAAGCAAAGTGAAAGGGACCTTGCAATACTTCAAGTTGACACGCAAAAATTCTGTCAATCTATGTCCTGAGCCAATGAGCAGGGTCTGTATTTGGCTAAGAGGTATGGATTTTCAAATCCCGATCCTAAATACACGTGCATGTTAGTGTGGATGGTTCTAGAAATACCAACTCTCCAGATATCAGAACGGGGTGAGGCCTAAAGCTGCGGCAATCATGATTTATGAGTGGCAAGCCGGAAACAGTACATGTGGCATTCATCACCACGCTACAAGCGATCGTTCAAGGCAATCTCAATTGAGCCAATAGCATTCATAAATCCAGGCAGGAATTGTGCTCAAAGAATGCTATCGATTTGACAGCGCTGATATGACGATCAGAAACGGCCAGTTTCTTCCAGTACAAATCGGAGAGGTTCCCTAGGAATGAGGAATGTAGATCCAGTAGTTGGCTGCAGCTAATTCCACTCTGATTTGCGGGCATCCGGGGTCAGGAATGTGGATCATGCCTTGGCCTCTGGTTCAGCCCTGATCAGCTTGCTTAACAGATTGCCAGATCGAGTGAGCGAAAGAACCGATGGTGTTTGAAATGCACCATAGATGCGACAGCAATCAATTATCGATGACAAACTCCTCCCCGTCTGTCAATAAAATGGAAACTGTCTCCACCATTGAAAACTCATCATGGCCCACTGAGTGGTTTTGCACCTTGCGGTAGTGCCCGGAAGCGGATACAGACGCTCAGGGATGCACCACTCCCGACAAATAAATCGATCCAGTAAAGGGTCTTTTCCTTGGTAAACAGCTTTAGTCAACTTGTCCTAGCCTTATGACCCAAACATTGTGTATGGGTACCTAGATAGTGGGGAGCAGATGATTTGGCTGCAAACGGTAAGTGGGATAAGCTGTAGATTTTTTTTTGTCAATGGCATAGATGCAGGTTGGCTCAGTGCTGGAGTTCTGATGTCCAGGCTATGTAGGACATTCACTATCTAGTTCTTAGCGCCGGCAGAAGCAGTCGACGCGTTGTCCGGATTAGGCAAGATGAGTAGCACGTGATATAGGGCTTAGGGTTCGACGCGTCGACGCGTGGGACTTGCCTGTTCGAGTTCAATCTCGTGTACTTCGAGGTATACAAGACCGATTATAGGTAGCGACAGCAAATTGTCATTGCTATCTTCCTGGGAAAACATTGCAAGTCATGCCTCACTCAGTATCACCACCTGGCTCGGCCACACGAAACGATGACGAAGTGATGCCTGATGCCCCTGCAGAAGGCAACGGGGTTAAGTTAGAAGACATGTTTGATGATGACGAAGACGAGGAATTCCCAGCCTCGAGCGCACCAACGCGCGATGTCAAGATGGAGAGTTCTCCAGCACCAGCACCGGAGCCGTATGTTGAGTGAAACCAGGGTCGATCCGTGCTGCTTCCCTGCTTACCAGTTCATGGAACAGGACCCCTGCTCCGGCGCCATCGGGCGTGGATTCAGATGTCATGCTCGCCTTTTACCAGCGTCTTTTCCCCTTTCGATATCTGTTTCAATGGCTCAACCATGGAGTCGTGCCAACCCGTGACTTTGGAAACCGCGAGTTTGCTTTGACACTTCAGAATGATGCATACCTTCGATACCAGTCATACCCAACCGCAGACTTGTAAGATCGTGGAGTTCACTGAATATGGAGAGAAAGCACTGTGTTGACTAACATTGTACATCACAGATTCCGAAAGGATATTCTGAAAATGAACCCTTCCCGTTTCGAAATTGGTCCCGTTTACAGCACGAACCCCCGCGACCGCAAAACACTCCGAGGAGGCCAGATGAAGCCAGTCTCGAAGGAACTGGTTTTCGATATCGATATGACAGATTATGATGACATTCGAACCTGTTGCTCTGGCGCTAGCATTTGCGCCAAATGTTGGGCGTTTGTCACCATGGCTATTAAAGTGATTGATGCCGCGTTGCGGGAAGATTTCGGCTTCGAACATATTCTTTGGGTCTATTCTGGACGTCGTGGTGCTCACGCCTGGGTTTGCGATCCCCGCGCTCGTAACATGTCCGATGATCGCCGCAGGGCCATCGCTGGTTACCTCGAGGTCGTCAAGGGAGGATCTTCAAGTGGCAAGAAAGTTAACGTGAAGCGTCCTCTACACCCTCACCTTACGCGCAGTCTGGATATTCTTAAAAACAACTTCGGCCAGACAACACTTGTGGATCAAGATACGTTTGCCAGTTCTGAGCAGGCAGACAAACTTCTCAACCTCCTGCCAGATAAGTCACTCAACGACGCCTTGCGCAGAAAATGGGAATCTTCGCCTGATCGCCCAAGTACCAATAAATGGGCCGACATCGACTCTTTGGCGAAGACAGGGAAAAGCAGCACATTGAACACTTCCAGTCTTCGTGATGCCAAACAGGATATTGTATTGGAATACACCTACCCGCGTCTTGATGCGGAAGTCAGCAAAAAGATGATTCACTTGCTAAAGAGTCCATTTGTTATTCACCCTGGTACTGGCCGAATTTGTGTTCCCATCGATCCTAAAAAAGCCGAACAATTTGACCCCCTCTCTGTCCCAACTGTTCTGGAATTATTGGGTGAAATCGATCAATACGATGCGAATCACCCAGCGGGTACTGGGGAGGTCGAGATGCCCGACGCAGAGGGCAGTGCAGCTAACGGCTCTGATATCAAGGGCTCTCGCAAATTGCAGGATTATGAGAAGACCAGTTTGAAGCCTTATATTGACTTCTTCCGATCCTTTATTGCCAACTTGCTCAAGGAAGAGCGAAGTGTTAAGCGGGAGCGCGATGAGGGACCGGCAATCAAGGCTGATCCAATGGAGTTTTAAGTTCAAAGTCTGAACACCCGACTGATCTCTTGTCCCTGTTGCATTGTTTTGAGTCATGACCATGATGCCCTTTACTTTCTTGTTTTTTGATCGCAGCTTGTTCATCACAAGACGAACTCCGGCTTTTCTCTGGCGTTTTTAGGCGGCGGTGCATGATCCCCAATATGCTTATATGTTGATACTGCTTCCAATTTATATCTATCATGGAATAATATATCATCTCAAATTAACAATCAATATTATCATCTACACACTCCATGTTTACTGATTTTCGACATTCAAGATCGAGTTGTTCTATGCCACTCATGCAAGTTCCAGCCGGCGCCCCGCTCCAACCGATCAGCCGCAAACCCCCTGGGCACATGCATGAGCCCCCAGCGAAGACATGATTTCTTCTCCTTTGCTTTGCTCCTGAAACAATCAAATCCTCCTTCCGAGCTTCAAGGGCTGTACTATGAGCAGCAGCCTTTTACCATTGGTTTTCATAAAGACCATCAAGTCGGCCTGAAAAGGTCAAGAGACAGAAAAGAAAACTAAGGTGACGGACTGGGCTCACGTATTTTGCGGTCGTAATTGAATAGTTGCACTCTCAATATGTGATCAATTCAGACAAGGCCGTTAGAATCTGGAAATTTCAAGATCGAGACGATCAACGACTATGACTTGAAAGATCGGCCCTACGCGATTTTATCGCACACTTGGGGTGAAGACGAAGTCACATTTCAAGATACAGAAGGAGAGGGGGCCCAAGCAAGACAAAAGCAAGGATTTGCGAAAATCAAGGCTTGCTGCTTGCTTGCTCTTAAGAACGGTTTAGAGTATCTTTGGATAGACACATGCTGTATCGACAAGACAAGCAGCGCGGAACTCTCTGGAGCGATCAACTCTATGCACAGGTGGTGTGAAGAAGCCGAAGTTTGCTACGCATAGCTTGCAGATGTCTCATCCCCAATTGATTTCAAGAAAAGTAGATGGTTCAGGAGAGGATGGACACTCCAAGAACTCATCGCACCTACAGATCTTCTCTTTCTCAACAAGGAATGGGCTTCTTTGGGGTATAAAAAGGATCTCCAACAAGAACTGTCGGACTGTACGCAAATACCTATTAATATTCTCTCGGGAACGAGTGACCTTGACTCATTAAACGCTGCTCAAAACATGTCCTGGGCCGCAGAAAGAGAAACGAAGCAGATTGAGGATCATGCATATAGCCTCATGGGATTTTTTGGTGTGAATGTGCCGTTGATCTATGGAGAAAGAGAAAGTGCTTTTATTAGGCTCCAGGAAGAGGTTATGCGAATGGAGAAAAAGACAGGCGTAGTACGCGTAGCCATCGATACCCTCAAGTTTTCTTGTCAATTAATCTGCTCTTCATCGCCGCACCAACCCTGATTATCAAAATTAGGACATTGTGCTTCTCACAATGTACTGTAAGATAGAGCGACTGAGAATACCAAAATCTCACCTCACATGCTCATTCTAAGTCATCTTAATGCATTGCCCGAGGAGATCGCTCGGCCTCATGACCTGGATTCGTCCCTGCCACCACATCACAGCGGCGGTAGTAATCCCGCTAACGGTCACAGTAGTGAGAACCAAGTTGACAAGGCATCTCTTGAGGCGCTTTTTGACGAGTATGTCTGCATGCTCAGCATATTCTCCCGGGTTATTCGTTCGAGGAAATGGCTCGTCAGGAACAGGTTTATCAAGAAACTACACATGTCATCAGCCACAATTCGAAGTAAACACATCCAGCTTCATCCAACTCATACCTTGCAAAGCGGCTCCCACCCATCATCAATAGACCACTCAAGTAAATTTTCCTTGGGCACCATACCCCGAACCATATTGCAGTGGTCACGATATACCCATTTAGCGTTTTTCCGAATACTGTCTGTGGTAGTGACACCGTGAAACACGCCTGGATATCCCTCTTTTAAGTAAAGGCTATACAACCAATGGAAATCCGCTGAGAACCACTGCATTCCCCACATCATCCACGATTGATCGATCTCCTCGACGATCGTCTTGTTGATACTGCGGTACCACGCGTCCATATCGGGACGCGTATTGAGGACTACTTTAGCGTCTGGATAAGCGGCAAGTAGCTCGGGCGCAAAGAAAAGGCACAAAGAGTCGACTATAGCTTGGCTGTCGCCGACGAGAATATCGAATTCCCCTCTGGTAATTTTTATGTCTCCATCGCGCGCACCGTTGAATTTTCGTCGTATTAGATCATTGCAGAGCTGTAGTTTGCTGCCATCTGGTTCGAAGACTAGGTCCCAGCCGTGATATGTTTGCAGGCCAAGAGTTCTTAGGCCCACGCTTAGTGACTCTGTTCCGGTGCGTGGTAGGCCTAGGCAAAGGACTTCGACGGGCTTGTTGCGTTTGTGCGGAGCCGGATCGGGGAATCCGTAAAGTAAACGTTGTAGTGCGTACATCGGGCACCTGGGGGTTGAAAGGAGGAATATAGTGTGAAACTAGCGGGAAATTAGGGGGGTAAGTTTTCTATATAAATAGTAGGTTGCCAATCGTTAGAAAGGATCGACACGGCTCTTTGATGTGCATATACAATAATAAAATTTGGGGGGCCTAACTGCGAACGCCGTGGGGGCCTTAAAGATGACAGCCAAGTAAAGTTAGTGTACACAGAATGGATAACAATAGACTCTTGTTACTGCATAGAAATAGAATTTCGGATCTAGCAAAAATGCTAGCCCCTTGCTTGAAGTAAGCAGCCCACTTTCCAGCTCGGCAAGACTGAAGAGGCGGTGATAAATTGCATAATGACTTTGAACTTTGCCCCCAGAGAATATCCAGCGTCAAGATCTACAACCTCTCTCTACCTTGGTACAGCTATGAATCTAGCGGAGATGCTGTCATAGACAGTCGTCCGGGGGAAACTTCTGTCGCCCATTGGTTCTCTTCCGTCTGGTTTGCTTATCTCATGCGGAAGTTGGGGGTTTCCCCGCAATTAGGCCTGAGCCTCAATGCACAGCTATTACTAGTGCATGGTTAAAGTGCAAATGAGGGGCGGTTTGCGCTCAAATGCACCCAATCTCTCTTTTCATCTGAAACCCCCCTATCAATAATACCCAGTGAAGACTGGAACGCTCAATACTAGGAGCAGTATGGACTAGCCACACAGGTCGATATGGAGAAGAAAACCACCACCACCAACACTATGTACATGCCCACCTGGGCAGTGAAGCATATGTAAAGAGCGGAAATAGCAGAATACACTACATATACAGGGGTGCACAGAGGGGTAAAGCGGATGATATTTTTCAATAATAGTATGAAGCCATACGGGCCTATATAAAAAACATCAATTGATGAAGACAGAAGGTTTTGAAGTTACGTATTCAACCTTGGAATGTTTCGAGGCCGTAGCTCACCGTTGTCGTGGTAGAATTCATACTTCTAGAGGACTCCCTTCCCCACTACTAGTTGGTAGTAGTACAATAGTTGATAGTACTAGTATATACTGCGGTCACGCATTAGTAACGAATACCTTCTGCACACCTTTAAGTTGAAGAGGATCGATCATCCTCAAACCTACTGTACAGAAGTTTAATGTTCTTCAGTACAGTTACAATAAAAAGGGGTTATATAATTTATAATTGGTGGTACATATCTGATCACGTAGGCTACTAGCACATACATAGACCAGTTCACATTGGAAAATTATTACAACGCAAGGAAACGCGTGATGAAACGTCAGGAGTAGAGGAGAGGTGGTACCCTGAGGTGCAGATAGTCGGAACACGAGGAGACTCAAGCCAAGGACAAAAACATCGTTTAAGCAGCAATGAACTTGCGAACATTCTCCAACCAGGAGACGTACTCCTTCTGCTCCTTGAAAGCAATGTAATCGGTGACCATGTTCTGGAACTCAACGTTCAGACCACGTTCCTCAAGGTAGCGGCCCCAGAAAGCAATGAGCTCAGGGTCAAGGTTCTCAGCGGGGGGACCAGCGTAGAGATTCTGGCGGGACCAGTCCTTCTCGGCGGTCTGTGACTGAGCGAGCTCAGCATCCTTGTAGTGGGAGATCTCCTCAACCTGGAGGTCACCGTCTTGGATAACAGCCTGGATCAGAAGAGCACCGTTGTTGGCCTTCTCGATAGCAATGTTGAGGCGAGCGGGGAAGGTGGGGGGCAGGATGTCGTCCTCGGACTCGATCTCACGGCCTTCGCCCTGCTGGTAAGCGGACTCATCGGACAGAGCGTCGTCGGACAGGTCATTCATGGGGTCCTCGGAGAGGTTGTTGATGTCGGCGACAGTGAAGGTGACACGGATGCTGTAGAACAGATTGCAGTCAGTTAACTTGATGATTTGTTTATTCCTGGATATGATTGGGTTGCACATACTTCTCGTTGCCGAACTTCTTGGTCAGGACGACCTCCTGCTCACCAGCGACATCCTTAACCTGCCACTCACCAGCCTGCAGAGTGTAGTCGATGCTGGCCTTCTGCTCCTTGGCGTCCTCGGCACCGGAGGCCTTCTCGTGCTTAACTTCCTCATCGAGCTTGGCGAGAAGTTCGACATCTCCTGTACGGGGGGAGAAAATCAAAACATTAGCATTGTACATCAGAAATTTTACAAAGCGCATTGCAATCAAGCGTGAGAGTTGAAAGAAAGACAATTCTCAACACAAAAACTTACCCTCGGCAGCGGGCTCGCGGAAGACACTGGATGTAGAGAAAGAAGCGTAGATGGGCTTAGAAGTCTGCTTCCATGGCTGAAGAGCTGGCTTGGGGAGAACAGCCGGACGCAGCGAAGTGCGAGCGACAGCGCGGGATGCGCGAGGGATGGAACGAGTGAAAGCACGAAGGGAAAGCATTGTGATTATGAAGATGAGTTGTGATGGAGACAACGAAACAGCTGTTGAAGAAAAAGATGGGAGCTAGCGCGATGATGTTAATGCCAAGCCCGGGCCTTCCCTGGCTCCGGCCGATTCGGGGCTGCAGATCTGCCGCCGTCCATTGGTAGAGCTATACTGTACACCAATGGATAATGAGTTATCACTATGAGATTAGTGGATTTATTTCTATTGGGAAAAAGATTCGTATTCAAATATCTATCATAAATAGCATAAAGATAACAATTGGTATCAACTAGTACTTTTCGTGAGAAAACAAGCTTTTATGCATATCCCATATTACGCCAACCGCACCAACTCGAAGCAGTGAGGAAATGGGAAAGAAATCAAAATTGAAAGATCAAAAGCACCATTTGTCATTATGACATTCCCTTGGGAGGGAAGCTGGAGTCTTGCTTGGCCCCATCTTTGAACAATCGGATGAATTTGGCCGAGCTAAGAGCGGTCCATTCTCCATTCCAATGTTTTAACTTCAACAGCGCATCCTCGTCACCGATATCTGGCATCCAGAAACCAGTCTTGAATTCCTTATCTTCGGTCTGTGTTCGCTGCTTCAAGGCCTCTTCTCGTCGGGTAGGTGGGCGGCCCTTACGGCGCTCTGATTGAAGGGCAGCGATCTCTTCTTCGTCACGGTTGATGCACCTATATGTGAGGTTAGGATTTTTTTTTCTTCCTTCTGCAATATCCCGCTTCAGTGCACACATACTTATTTACGACCTCTGCCATCTCGGCGTCGGTCAAAGGTTGTTCGACGGCTTGGACGGCGTCGTGGAAGTACTCAATGCGCTCCACTAAATTCACAGTCAGTGACATTGTTTTAAACGTTGTCAGGTCAATTTCAATGCTCACTGTATGGCTGACGAGCCTTCAGCACGGCTGCACCGTGGCGGCTCAACCGGTCATCGCGGGCGCCCGCACGGCGCAAACGTCGAGCATCACGACTATTTTCATGCAGGGAGTCCACAACTCCGCGCTTCTTGGAGATGTGCTTATGCACTTTTTGCAGTGTGACGGGCATTGTGACAGATGCTGGCTGGTTGTATCAATTTGTTGAATGCTCCAAGTTGTATTGGCCCACAGCTTCCAGATAAGATTCGATAATTATTTTTTTGGGCGGCTGCAGAATTGGGCGGTCACCACGCCACCACCGCCTTCCCTAAATCATCTCCATCGCGTCTGCGCGTTGAGAGGGAAACAAACGTGAACAAACATTCCACCAGCCATGGCGGTATTTGCTCGGTGACTTCTGTCTGAGTTCTTTCCTCCTGCCATACTGCGCATTAATTCCCTGTCGTTGGGCCTTGCACATTGCCAAATCCGCATGTTTTTGTTTTTCGACTGAACTCGAGGACCCGCTTGAGCCTCGACCTCGGTGCTCACTATGGGTATCAAAGGTAAAGTTTTCCGATGAAAGGGGGAGTTTGTGCGAGGTTAACTTTAAGCTTTGATAGGATTGCATGGTCTTCTCAAATCCATTCAGAAACCATGCCATCTGAAGAAGTTTGCTGGGCAAACACTTGCTATAGATGCGTATGGATGGTTGCACCGCGGGACCGTTGCTTGTTCCGTGGATCTGGTTCTAGACAGGCCAACCAGGAAGTAGGACACCACCGCACCCCACGAAAGCACCAAAAATGACCACAAGGCACTGACACTAATGATGGTAGACATATTGATTTCGTTCTTCACCGAGTTCGTATGCTCCTGTACTTTGGAGTAACTCCCTACCTTGTGTTCGATGGAGACAATCTTCCCAGCAAGGCGGCTACCGAAGCAGACCGACACCGCCGTCGTCAAGAAAGCAAGGCTTTGGGATTGGAGTTGCAACGGAAAGGAAGATTGCCAGAAGCCTATCAAGAATTCCAGAAAGCCGTCGATGTGACACCGTATATGGCTCGACAGCTCATTGAAGAGCTGAAACAAATGAATGTACAGTATGTGGTGGCTCCATATGAGGCGGATCCTCAGATGGTGTATCTTGAACAGAAGGGTATTGTACAAGGGATAATTTCCGAGGATTCGGATTTGCTTGTCTTTGGTGCAAAACGTCTGCTGTCAAAGTTGGATCAGCATGGCGAATGCATTGAACTCAATCGCGCCGACTTCACAGCTTGTCGAGAAGTCAGCCTTGTTGGATGGAGCGATGCGGACTTTCGTCGCATGTGCATTTTGAGTGGATGTGACTATTTAGCCAATATTCCCAAGATGGGATTGAAAACTGCCTATCGGAGCATTCGAAAATATCGAACTGTGGAGAAGGCACTGCGGATGATGCAATTTGATGGCCAGTTTAAAGTCCCCGCGGACTATCTGACCAATTTCATACAGGCCGAGAACACTTTCCTTTATCAGCGGGTTTTCTGTCCGACTGCCAAACGGCTCTTGACCTTGACTCCTCCCGAGGGTATCAATCTTGAAGAAATGCCTTTTATTGGGGCTGATGTTCAGCCAGAGATTGCGGCTAAAGTCGCCTCCGGGGATCTAGACCCGACTACGAAGGAACCAATTTTGTTGAAACCAATGGCTGCAGGTAAAGTGCCCGTGGGCATTAGTCGCCGCCAAACTTTGGGTTCGTCTTCAGAGCTGAAGCCCAGCAAGCCGATCAATTCGTTCTTCACGCCGAAGCGGAAACCTCTTGCAGAGCTGGATCCGAACAGCCTGACCCCGTCCCCAAGTCAACAACGCCTGTTGGAGAGGAACTCGCACAACTCTTGGCAAGCGAACTCGGCGCCCTTACGCTCTAACACGACTAGATCCACCCCGGTGAGGGCCTTCTCGGACCAAGGCCTCAGCCCTATGGTCCGAAGTGTTGAGCGGAATACTCCTTTGGCGCAGAGTAAACGAGTATCGAGCTTGCAATCTGCTAAACGGCAACGATTATGCTCCGATACGGACGACGATGCCCTTCCTGCTCGTCCCAACGTACAAAGCCGGTTCTTTGCTGCTACTGAGCAAGCTAGCCCCAGTGGACATAAATTGTCTCGAACTAAGAAGCCACGAAAGTCGACATTAGACGTCTTTTCAGACGAAGTAGCGGAAGATATCTTCTCACAAATATCTGATCCTGCACCTGAGCCTCCGTCGGTTGGAAGCGAAGCGAATGAACGGCCTGAAGAAATTGCTAAACCTGAAGCGATTGAGACTGGTTCGAATACCGAGACCGATGGCAACGCTGCAACAAATGAAGCCGCACTATCACAGCCAGAGAGCTTTGAAGATCAAAAATTTAATGGCGCCCTCGCTTACCACGTCCAAAGACAGAACTCAGACCTGGCGTCTAGGTTCGCGTTCAAATCCGGGTTTAAGCCTGTGTCGCCTGCCCGAAACATTCCCGTGACCAAGATCCCAGTGATTCAATCTACTCATGCAGGCCCATCGGTGTCATCTCCTCGACAGTATACAACTGTCACCCCAAACAAGACACCTCAGCGCCAGCGCCTCACCGCGTTGCAGCGTATTGGTCAATCGGCTCTTAAACGATCGCAAAGCATCAACTTTCCAACTTCCCTCCGCCATACGGGTTCGTCCGAGTCTCAATCAGATGAGATACCAATGACAACACAGCCCAATACACCCCAAGGCAGTGAGGACTTCATTGTCCCAGACAGCGATGAATCTGAAGAGGAGATCTCGACCAGCTTCGGGTCCACTTCCACTTTGAATCTGAAGCGGTTTTCGTTTGCCGCCAAATGATTCGACGCAAGCATCGGGGCGTTCATGCATTTTCAGGTCTTTGAAATGGAGTATTACTGGGGATAACCACCCACTTGTGGAGTGCATTTACATGGATCAGTAGCCCTTATTTTTTCATTGTTCTTGGCGTGGGGTAAATAGTGCTCTTTGCTTAGTATTTTATCATTGGATGTTGCATTTTTAGGGTCAGAATCTGGAACGGTATTACTTTGCTTCCCTTTTCTTTTAATTCCTGTCATTTTTCCATTTGAAAATTCATGCTGCGTAATCACGGGGTCCGGAGCACGGAGTCGAGTGTGAGTGTATCAGATAGTAAACTGTGGAGGCTGGGGAGGAATCCACGAGTGGCGCTGCAGTGGAGCCAACTTAAACCCGATCAACGCTAGTCCATACCTGGTTTAGCGTAACTACCCAAGGGCCACCGATCTGTGGCAGAATAACCCTGATTGGGAGGCGGTCGGGTCTGGTTTCCCGGGAAGCGGGCGAGTAAACAAAGGCGGTTGGCCCAGCCTCCCATATTCTCATACTTCTGTCTCCATCCCCAGCCTCCAAGGGACATTGTTGTGAAATTGAGCCTGACGTGGTTTTGCCTGGATAACAGCTACGATCTTTTCTCCTCCCCTTTCCATTCCTTCTTCACATTCCTCTCTTTCTACAACTCCTCTGTGCTATACACTAGGTGGTGCATGAACCTTTATTTCTGACCAATTTCGAGTCTTATTATCTAGGTGCGATTCGAAAAGGAAAGATTTGTTCAAACTTCGACTGTACTGGTGTGGTTCAACCATCGCGACATTCCATTGACCAGAAGTGTCAAGTCTTATTATACCTCGTCTCTCACATTCTTTCTCCGCATTCCAATCAACCTTGACGTCGGGCGCGATCGGCCGTTACTCGAGAATCTCGATCTACGAAGAAGGAAAACCGTTCAGGAAGGACATACAAGCAGGCTTTGACCCTGTACCTCAATTTCCAAACTCCTTCTCGGAGATCCGAGGAGTGAGTCAATTGACGTGGAAGAAGGTCGGCTATTGTGCCGTCGTTGGTCGCAATGGCTGTTAATTTCGCTGCTGGATGGGCCCGTATGTGACAGCAAATCTATTCGTATACCATCGCACATTGTACAAGCCGCTAACTTGAACAAAGGTTTCATTCCCATGATTGGGTACCATCATGTGCTGATGATTATCATTGCAATTGCTATTATTCTACTATGTAAGTTTAACTCATCTGGCGTCGGTCTGAATGTCAGCCCGTGTGAGTGAGGAATGTAACTAACAATCTCCCAGCATTATTATTGGCCGGCTGTTCATCATCATCACCGCAAATCCCTAACATCTTCTTGATCTCGCTATACTATGAAAGCTACAAGCCCAACTTCAATCTCGCACAAGTTCAACCCGATGTATCAACAGCCATCTCTCATATCGTGAGTGGCGCTGAGCTGGAAGTCCGAGTTGGGTACTTCGGTATCTGTGTGCAGCCCGATCATGGCTCGTACATTTGCAATTCCAATGCCACAGCACTGGCAGAGGTTGTTACAGTGGACCAAGACCCACTCAATCTGATCTGGGTTGCCTCGACATTCAAGGACGCAGTAGTGTTTCCATACCTCCTGTAAGTTTGATTCGAGTCTTCGCATTCAATATTCTCCCAACAAATAACTAACATTGTGTCTAGTATTGTCGCTGTCGTACTTGCTTTTCTTTGTTTCATTCTACTGGCCACATTCCCTGGCTGGCACGAAGAGAGCAACGATGCCGGCTCCGAGCTAGAAGTCAAGCCCTTCCCCTCGCGGCCCGTCTCACAAGCCGCCCTCGCACTCATTTTCGTTGCCTCAGTATTCGTACTAGTGTCCGTGTTATGGCAACATACAGCATCCGTCGCAGCAAGTACCATCGCCCAAGATATGGGTAATGGAAGTGTCAAAAGTGGAGTCGGTTCCTCAGCCATGGTTCTTGGCTGGTTCGGCTTTGTACTTTTGGTGGTCGTTACAATCGGCCTCCTCGTTATGATTCTCAGTATCAAGCTCATCAAGCAATTGACTGATGAAGAATAACTGACATGATATTTCCTGCGATTTTCTTTTATCTTGCTTCGTTTTCAATGTTTTACGCCATCTACACACCATACGACTACTACACTACCTTATATCCGACACTACGACACGAATGGAAAATGATTAATATCTATGAGCACACGGAAATTGCTCAATCTCTATGCAACTGAATGGGTTAAATGGGACACTGATGAGACTCGATGTCTCAAGGAACTTGGGTTTGGAAATTTGGATTTCATGAACATATCAGAGGATCGGGATCCTCTTGTCTGCACCTTTGACTCGGATAATGTCAAGGGCGCTTTGAAATGGCTGTTTCCCTTATCATATGAAATATGTGGAATCCGACATAGATTGAATGCCATCAAATTATTTGTACAGATTTGCAAACGGTGTTATGGATTTTCTCGTATTTCTTCATTGCTTGTTCCTAGGCGTTTTTTCATGTATAAAAAATTGTGTCTTCTTTTTCGCCCGTTGATCCAAGTCATCAACGACTGTTGCTTCAATGTTTCTTTACGATCCTCTATAACAACCATTGGGACGATCACATGAAATCTCAGTAGTGAATGGATGATCTGCCAAGTATATCCTGGCTTCAAATTCTATTTCTACTAGTTGTGTCTACTCGTAAAATTATTGTTTATCTCAATCTGCCTATGTTATGCCAATAGTAGACGCGAATGCATCCATAAAGCTACAAGTACTAATACGTCATTCAACTTCTCAGGACAACATTCCAGTTGGCCTTCAAGTTGAAATTTACATGCTATTCATCGCAACCTGACAGCGGATTCCCCAGTTTAGAAAAGCTGTCATCTTCTTTTCAGTGAAATCCATTGTCCACGCACCACTCTTCTGCTCAACTATGTGCCGTTGTCACCATGATGGATGATGTAAGGAGAAATCGATCTATTTTCTTCTATAATGCCCATGTCATATAGCCCAGCCTGGGACCAATAAAAAGCCCGAATTCGACTTCTCCGAGTCCCCCTAACGAGTTTGCAGCAACGTTTTACGAGACCACCTATCGACCAATAGCCTAGCAAATACAAGTCAACCCCTAGCTAGGTATCATATATTACGGAAATATAGGTTTCCCTCAACTGCCCGCGGGTTGCTGAACAAGGATTCGGTTCATGGCGGCTACACTCTTGGAAGTTGTATTTTCCTCCCCTCTTTCTAAACAACACCGGCTTTCTTCTTCAGGCTTCCAACACGATTTTAAAGTCAAATAATGAAAATCTAACGAGTCCATTCTTCATCTTGAACTTGCAAACGAGTATATAACGGTGGTGTCTCGAAACTGATAAGCTCAGAACTTGAAATGGCTGCTATTAGGTACTGCCCATGTGCATCCCACTGGCAGAGCTCCCGGACATTAAAATTATATGATGCAGCCAACGACGGTATCATTCAATCCTAGGCTGAAAGATATGTTTAATAGTATTGGTATTCGCATGAGAAACAAGACCTGGTTTCTGAAACGATCTACCTATGAAGGAGTTGTCCCAGTGTATCGTTTTCAGTGCAAGAAACTCTTCCTCATATCGTTATCTTGACTGCGAATTATGGCCAACTGCAACCTTGGGATATTTTACATACAAAGCTTTAGGTATATGTAGTGTTTTAAAGGAGATAAAATGGTGAACGAGGGAATGCCACGCTGGGCAGAGGTCCATTTTGGTCCCTTCAAGAGCCTAGGTAGCTGGGGCAAATTTTCTAGAATTTTCCTCGCTATATAAGCATGAAAATAACCTTTAAGGGTCTTTTTAGCTCATTTTCTCCGATCGATTTATATGTAAGAATGCCTTTGGGCAGAATGATAAATCGTTGCCACGATGCCCGGCATTCCGGGTTTACGGGTTTACGGATCAACGCGGCGCCAGAGTCTGGAACTTTCCCGCCGGATTTAGCTATAGTGGCTAGGTCATCGATCAAATCTATCTAAGCAAACTCTGGTATAAAGCCTAATTGAAATGTCTAACTTAAGAGACTGAAAAAATTCCAAAGGCCATTGCTGCAGTGCATCGGCTCATATTTTCAGCATCAAGAAGTGCACTTGCGCGGTTAGATCTGCAGCACAGACACTTACTTGAGATATACCCACTAGCACAACTCCACAATGGAGACCTTGCGCGATACTGCGTTTGGCAAGCTAGTCCGCCTAGCTACTCATTATAAATGGATGCAGTATCCGGAAGAGCAAGACTCTTCAATTTGGCCAGAGTATCTCAAAACTGAGGTCAAAGAAGAAGAAATAAGATCCTCGACCGAAACAGAAAATGACTGTCCCAACGACTCGGATCTGGAGGCTTGCGGGATCTATACCGTCATGTCTCAAGCTTCGACTCGGAGCCGACGGATGTCTTCTGCCTCTACCGTTGGAGCCCCGGAACAACCCCTCGTCATCAGCTGGCGAGGCCCTAATGACCCAGAGGTAAGAACCAACAACTAGACATCCTGAAAATACCCAGTGCTAATGATAATTTTCAGAATCCTCAAAACTGGAGCACAAAGAAGAAGTTGTTCGTCAGCTCTCTCATCTGGCTCCTGACCTTTGCCATTTATGTCGGCTCCGCAATCTATACACCCGGTATCCCCGGTGTTGAAGCTCAGTTTGGCGTGAGTAGCGTTGCAGGCACCCTCGGCCTGACTCTTTTCGTCGTTGGCTATGGACTAGGTTCGTCACCATATGCAGTTAGCTGGTATGAAGAGAAACAATTATTAACAGAATCGTATAGGACCAATGGTTTGGTCTCCATTATCCGAGATCCCAATGATAGGCCGAAGCCCAACATACGTTTTAACGACATTCGTGTTCGTCTTCTTCAATTTCGGCATCATCTACGCCAAAAACTTCGGCATGCTACTTGCCTTCCGCTTCCTGACGGGCTTCATCGGTTCACCCGCTTTAGCAACAGGCGCCGCATCAATGGGAGATATCTGGAGTCCCAAAATACGCGATTACATGATCGGTATTTGGGGTATGTTTGCCATCTCAGCTCCTGTTTTAGGTCCTATGCTCGGCGGCTTCGCGGCCGCCGCAAAAGGATGGACCTGGACTATTTGGCAATTGATGTGGGTATCGGCCTTTGCATTCGTGTTGCTATTTTTTGGTCTGCCCGAGACTTTTGCGCCAAATATTCTTGCCCGACGCGCGCGTCGGGTGCGTCGAATCACAGGGAACTCGGGGTATATGTCCGAGTCTGAAATTGAAATCAAGGGCATCAAACCGGTTGATGTTATTTTCGAGGCTCTAGTGCGACCTTTTCAGCTTTGCTTTGCTGAGCCAATTGTCCTCTTGCTGAATCTATATATCGCTCTGATCTATGGTATTCTGTATATCTGGTTCGAGGCATTCCCTATCATCTTCAGCGAGATCCATGGCTTTAATTCCGGTGAGAGTGGGCTTGCTTTTATGGGCATTCTTGTTTCGACATGCTGTCTTGTTATTCCCGGGTACTTCTACTGGAAGTATAAGTACCAGTCAAAGTACTTCGATGAGGATGGGAATATTGCGCCGGAGTGGCAAATGCCGCCTGCTTGTGTGGGTGCGTTTGCGCTGCCCATTTCGCTGTTTTGGTTCGGATGGACTGGTAACTTCGCCAGCGTGCATTGGATTGTACCGATTATTGCCTCGATGCTATTTGCTGTGGGTGGATGCTTGATCTTCAATTGCATTTTTTGTTATCTTGCGCATGCGTACCCGCGGTATGCTGCTAGTGTGCTCGCTGGGAATGATTTCTTGCGTTCTTCATTTGGAGCTGGATTCCCACTTTTTGCGACGGCCATGTTCCATAACTTGGGCGTTGGATGGGCTTGTACTTTGTTAGGTTGCTTGACCGTGTTGTTTGTACCTTTCCCCTTTATTTTGCTCCTCCGTGGAAAGAGGATTCGATTGGCGAGCAAATATGCTCGTCATGATATTTAGCCAGTTGTGGAGGACATCTATGCGAAGTCATGATTATACCCTTCGATATTACGATAATGAAAAGTTTTCTGGTTCCACTCAGAGGGTTGAATATAACTTCATATAAGGAAACGTGTCGTAGGTACCATACGTATGTTGAGAAAGTTCTCGGAGTCGAGCACAAGAAAAAGTTTGTTTAGGGTGGCATGATCATAAAGCAGGAAAGAAAAAAAAAAAAAAAAAAAAAGAAAGCAGAGACATTCGAGGTCGTAAGTCCTCAACTCATGCCGATGACGCCTGTTCATAATGATAAGCGCCTCCCATATGCACTAGCGAATGCAACGAAGATATTTGTGCTCCACAAATTGACAGGAGACACGAAAGAAACGTACTGCCAGGTTTACACGGATGGTTATCTATGTATTTTAGTAGTCCATTGGGTATCCACTGTCATTGTTGCCTCCTTTGTACTCGTATGAGCCCTCATACCCATTGCTATAGTCATCGAGTGATTTGTAGTGAGGGTTTGCAGGCCCTTGACCACGACCACGCCCGCGACCACCACGTGCAGTCTGGCCACGTCCTCGTCCAGACCCACGCCCCCGGCCTCGATTGGAGCCTCTCCTGGGGCTGCTATCATCGTGATACCCACGGGTATCACCTCCAGGTCGCTGGTAGGGGTGGTAGCCATAAGAGTGGGCCTCGGGCCCTCCGCTATAGCCAGCATGAGCATGGTGTGGGGCGTACTCTTCTTCACGATCTTGCCGATGACGCTTTTTGGAGTTCTTAGGTCCAAGTGGGGGCCCAGCCTTGTCATCATCCTCAATACGCAGAATGACTTTTTCGCCAACAACAGTCTCAAAAATTAGAGCATGATTAGGTGAAACGGGCTGCCAGTTCGTAATCCTGGATGCTTCAACAGGGCGAGCTCCTTTACGAACCGCCAGAACGATGAGCGGCACTGGATTTTCAGTATAGATCTGTTCTGTTGGTGGAACCGGGGCGACACGGGCTGCGAAAACCCTATTCTCGAAGACCGCCGTCCCAGTAATCTGCCAACTTATTTTCTTTCCAATACCGCCAATCTGATCCAAAACGGTGTGTGGAGCCGGACGGGGTGTGATCAGTATACTGTTAGCCATGTACTTCAGATCGTTCGATTCAGCAAGCCCAGTGGGGACAAGTGGGTTTAGCACTTCATTGATCATGCGGTTGGAGTCATTTTGTGAAATTAAGTAGCCAGTGTATATAGTCGTACGCTTGATACGCAGATAGTGCTGGTACCCTTTAACTTTCCCTAGAGATGGATTTCGGAGAGCAAGATTGTGTGAGTTGATCATGCGCTGCACCTCGGCAGCTTCCGTTACTGGGTCAAGATAGGTACAGCCATCAGATACCTGTATAACCTCAGCGGTGATAGGCTTCCGGGATAAGTGTGATGACCCCGACTGGATTTTCCTGTTCATTTCTTCGAAGTGATCACGGAAGCTCTTCACACTGGAATCGAGTTAATGACATAATGCAATGCCTTCAAGTCGTAAGCTGCAACTTACTGCTTTGGACGATCCTCATAGATACGGATTTCTTCGGCTTGATCATAAGTATTAACAACGTCTCCGAGGAAAGCATGCTTGAATACGGCGGTCGAGGGGAATCGTCGCCCATCTGGCCCAACTTCGGGCTTCAAGCTAATCAAGTCGAAATCTAGCTTTTGGCTGGCTACCATGCGTTTAACAAGATCTGCAAAGCCAGCCTCACTCCGACCAGTCAAGAGCACTGTGAGCGCATCCTTCTGTTCCATGCTGTACCGCACAAGACGAAGCTGGCATGTGTTAGTGAGGGACAATCCTCAATCTGTAAGATACTCGATCGCCTCACAATGTTCTCATTCCACCATCCTTCCCAAGCGCGAGGCTCTTCCACATCAACACCCTTGCCTGTAGCCGAAAGGATGTTCGGGTCGTGCCACCATCCGCCATTTGTGAAATGTGTTTCTGATTGAAGATGTCCGATAGTACTGCCGTGCCATAGTTGAGGATTCGGTAAGGGACTGAGGAATACTAAGTGGAATGTGGATCAGCATGTCACTTCTACCCGACTCGGGTAAGTGGGCTCACATGTATTATCGAAGTCATAGACGTGGACAGCCCGAATTTGAGAGAGAGCTATAAGAGATAAACAGTCAGTGCGATTGTTTTACAGTTGGTTCATTCGGTTGATATTCCTACCTGGAAGCTCCTTGCTAGCAACAGACCACCTCTTGAGCGCAGTCAGGGTGTGTTGAGGTAGCTGCGACGGAGCAGCAGTCGTACTGTACGTCATATTCGTACCCCCTCGCCCGTATCGAGCGAGATTCTCAGAGACAACAGCTTTCGCGGACCGCATCGAAGAGTGTATTTCTGCAATGAGGAAGATATCTGACTGGATCAGTGCATCGCGCAGCTCTGGCGATTGAATGGCAGCAGTTGGGACTGTGGGAGACTCCAAGAATTGTTGGATTTGGTTCGAAGTGACGTAGTTGAAGCAAAATGCATCTTCCAGGCGAAAGAGGAAGCTGCGACTCTGCCGTTTTTCTGCCAGTACGTGGAGGGCGGTAAAAGCTTATCTACTCTCCGCATTTCCACCACTCAATGGTCTGATCACAGTTGGATTTCTCCTTCATGGCAGACGATGGAGATGTGCAACAGGAAATACTCCAGAAAACCCTTCGAGAGGTAGCAGACGAGGAGAATGATTGTGAGCCTTGTGTGATCTGTCTGGAATCTATCACAGAACCAAGCACCGCGAAACCATGCAACCACACCAACTTTGACTTTCTATGTCTGCTTAGCTGGCTCGAGCAGCAACCCAATTGTCCTTTATGTATGGATCTTGATATTTGACATTTTATAAACTTGTGGCTGATACCGAATCAGGTAAGACTCAACTTACCTCTGTTCAATATGACTTGAAAGCCCCGCGAGGTCCAAGAGTATACAATGTACCGCTCGAAGATCGATCCGGACAGCAGTCCCGAAGCTCTGCTCGAGGTCGAGGGAGATTCGCTGGTGCTCGAAGAGCCAGGCCGCGGCATCCACGTTCCTGTCCACACCAGCAATCCACGTCCGATGACCCCCTCGCCAGTCGGCGGAATGTCTATCAGAACCAATTATACTCCCTCCGAGTTGGAACAAACCGCTTGTCACAGTATAGTGAGGTCACACCGGAAGATTTCAACCGTGACGAGGTACTAGTATCACGAGCTCGAAAGTGGATACGCAGAGAGTTGCAAGTCTTCAGCTTTTTGAACCCGGAAGCGGAAACGGATGAGGTACGTGGGCGGGATCGAGTACCTCGCCCGGGCACTCAACGCTTAGATGAACGCAGGGCGAACAATGCCGAGTTCTTATTAGAGTACGTGATTGCAATCCTACGCACAGTTGATATCAGAGGTAGTGCTGGTCAGGCAGAAGAGCTTCTGCGGGACTTTGTTGGGCGTGACAACGCTCGTCTATTTCTGCATGAATTGTTGGCGTGGTTGAGAAGTCCCTACATCTCCTTAGAGGACTGGGATCGCCATGTACAATACCCTAGACCAGCACAGAGCTCTAGTGCTCGGAATGAGCGAGGCTCTCGCCGTCCTGATCGTCTTCCTGGTCGTGCTCGCGATCGGAGCGCATCTCCTGCTCGCGACGGTGGTGATGGAAGTTTGTTTAGCCGGGTATCAAGACCCCAGGCTGGACCAGGTAGAGCGACGAGAGGGAATCATTCTCGACCGCCTCGACACCTTCTTGACCGGTATATCCCAGACTAATGATCACCAAAACTATTGTACTATATAGACTTTCATGATTGATGAACGATACCGAGAAATTATTGGGTTCACAAATTCAAAAGGCAATGCAAAAATTAAAATGCTACTCAATAAAATACCTAGCTGCCCATGCTTTATAATGGTTAATGCAATCATTATGTCGTGAATGTTATCAAAAGACTTCTTGTGGCCCTTATCGCCTGCGGAACCGGCCACCACCACGAGATCCTCTGTTTCCAATCTTGAGAGATCGATAATTCGCATGAGCTTCGGGTTTGAGTTTCCGTTCTGGACGTTTCTTTTCTTCCTTCTCGGGGTTTGCCTTTTTAACAAGCTGCTTTTGCGTAGTCTGAGCTGGAGGATCCTCAGCTGCTGGCTTGACCATCGCAACAGCCTCTTTGATTCGCTCCGAAAAGCTCTTTGGTCGAGCTGGCACCTTGGTTTTTGGGCCAAATTCGGGGTCACCATCAGAGTCAATATCCGTGTCTCCCTCAAAGTTCGACCCTGCATCTGAGATAGAGTGGAGAGAGGCTACTTCGTCATTACCTCCATCACCGGGGTGGGCGTTGGCCTCAACATCTTTGGAGGCTTCTTGAACTTGTGTTTCCAGCACAGCTGTCACTTCTTCTTCGTCATTGCTTTCTTCAGGCATATCAGGAGTAGTTTGCCTTTGAGACTTTGGCTTAGGCATAACTGGTCGCATGTTGACTTTTCGGGTGGTTCGCTTCTGACCCTTCTTTTTATATGGTCGATAGTTCTCGGTCACAGTTGTCTGATTTTCAGGAGCCTCGAAGTTGATCATGTCCTGCTCCGCCTCAATTTCACGGAGCACATCCCACTCATCTTCAAGGCGTTCCTCTTCCATATCCCGGAGACCTTGTACAATAGATGATAAACCCCGTCCAGCGAATTGGGGTGGTTTTCGCGATGCAATCGGACTAAGGCCTGGCCCATCGTTCGTAGTGGGCGGAGGGAAACGGCCTATATTTGAGCGACGGAGAAATGACGGTGTTTCCGACGTATTTGAATGTTTAGATCCCACTGGCTGTGCTTCCTGGACGTATTCAGTTGCAGTCTTGTTGTCTTCACCTTCTACCATGGCCGCGTAGCGCATTGTCGTGGGCGTCGCAAAGAGATTTGCCAGATAGAACTGCTTCGTTGAAGATGCTGGTGTCCGTGAAAGTCGTGATGTCTCTTCGGCCTCTTCTTCTGGGGCTTCGGCAATTGGGTCGAAGCGTTTGGGTTTAGATGGCGTTTGAAAACCCGCTCCTAGCGCATCCTTTTGCTTCTTTGCTGACGGTGTCGCGTTGCTACCCCCGGATTCAGACAGCATATCGAAGAGCCCAAGTGCCTTTCCATCGCGCTGAGGTGTAGGCCCAATGGCTGCTTTGAGGGGCGAGGGTGCTGGGAGACCTTGGTTATGCGTGCTGGGACTGAACAGTCGACGAAATGTTGAGGGTGAATCGTAGGGATCTAGTTGCGAGGGATGAATCCTCGCCGTGCGATTGTTGGTCGGGGTCGCAAAGGGGCCTCTAGCGGCTTTGCGCGGTGTGGTATCGTGAGGGAGATGCGAGGGACCAGTTGGAGATGTATGTTTGCGCTTCTTAGCTTGCGAATCGGCGTCTTGTTGGTGCCGGCTTTCGCGACGGATCAAGGCCGCTTCGAGGTTTTTAAGTCGACTATATTCTTTGTATTTGGCCGCTGAGTTAAAACACAAGAGCAGGTTAGTCATAGGCCAGTTTATAATATCTTTCACGATCTCATGTGTCCAATGTAGTATCCCACGAGACCTAACTTACCGATTCCTGGGTTACTCTTGATATCCTCCCGACCGGCCTTTCTGCCTTCATGGGTGGCTGCAAACTCTCTTTCCCATGACTTCAGTTCTGCCCGGACAGATACAGCATGCGCTGCCACTTCTGAGCGAGAATTGGATTGGTCGACCATTGTTGTGAGGACGGGTTGTTCCCTCGACATGCACGACGCGGCTTTAAAGATGGAAATACGCGAAACCAATTAACGCGGTGACGTCGCGTGCTCGGCCCACAGTTCCGTTCTGCTAACAAGCTAGCCCCACCACTTTTCCTCTCACCAACTACTCCCACCAAACGCTTTTGAATATGTCAGGTCCACATCCTCAGTTCAGTCCTGCGTGTCCGACACCCTACATCCTCCAACCCGCGGAGCGAGTAAAGCAAGTCAAAGCTTTTCTGCAGACTGATTTTGGCGAAGCCCAGCGAGTGAATATTGAAGCTCTCATTCGCCTATATGAGAATGGCAAGCTTGGACCACGCTAACGAGGTGATCCCCCAGTCTACCTTGTTGAGTGACGACGAGTCGAGAGGAACCCATGGGAAGATGAGTCGGTACCCAATAACACGATGACATGCTGTGAGGTATACATTGATATCTGTCTACCCATTAGCTATCTATTTCAATGGTTTATACATGTACTAATGATATCTTTAGACCATGGATTATCAGCAAATGATCCAGCAACATGCACTACAGGCAAATTTCATATAATCCTATATGGTATGTATTATCAATAGTCTCAGGCTAATCATCTCTCGTATTTATATGACTATTAGCCGCAGGAGTTGGTCCAGTCGAGGTCTATACGCACTTTTCTTCCAATCTCAACTTGCCAATCAGTTATACATTAGTTTTGTCAAATGCTAGCTTTTTCTTTGTCTTGGTGTGCTCCTTGTCAAAGAGCAATTTAAAGCACGCGTGAATGTATGATGCCAATTCCAGCTTATCCAACTTTATATACGTTGCTATTAGGACCAAATTCGAGAAACTCTTGAATTCCTCAATCATACAGATCGTGATTCAAAACTGTCATTCTTAAAACCAATCATATTCAGCAATTCTACCTTTATCAAATGTCATAAAAGACCCCAAATGTGTTTCCCTTGCCTATCTGCATGTACATGCAACCCGGGTATAAGCCGCTTTCCCTATTGGTTTATCTCCTCCGTAATCGCATCATCCGCGGTGAGCGATGGAGCTTGATATAGGCTTGGCTATGCTATCTAGAATTGACCGGTCAGAATTTACTAATTTAATTACGCACCGAGTTTGGAATGCCGGCAAGAAAGCTATTGCACAACATCTCGAATATTGAAGAATACTAGTATATACTATATATTCACAACAATCTTAGGGTTTGTTAGGATTTAGGTAGTAGGGGGGATAGTTAGGGTGGTTAGTTACCTAATTCCCCTAAAACTCAGATGTCCCCAAATACACCCAGTCATCTCTAGCTATCTTGTTGCTCTAAGTTGCATTGATTCCGGTGACATTTTTTCTTATGTGAATCTATTGGGGGACTAATAAGCATGACGAGCGTGAATCAGCTACAGATTCATCTACGACGACAAGCAAAAATATTTGAACTTTAATAACATACGTTCTAACATTTAGTGCCTTTCAAGGAATTCGAATGTTTATTTATGCTTCAACTTTTACTAAAGCCATGCCATTATTTGTAACAGATACTTGATACAATCGCTTAAGCGACTTAAATGCTTGACACCATAGCTAATGCTGCTTCACCTGAGAATGTCCTAAAGAAAAGACTTAATTCTGATTTGATCTAATTGGACTTAATGCTAATACATGCGAATAAAAAGCAGATTTTCTTTGGGTGTCACACAGACAAAAAGGTACATGCACATGTGGACCAAAAGAGAAAAAAGCCTTGGAAGAACACAACTAGAGGAAATACTCACACAAGCAAGATGGTATAGAAATATAACCAAAGTGAGAACAGATACAAATTCTCAAACTCAGAGCCAAGTAATCACATGTGCATCCGACAAAAGGCAAGTCTGCGGACTGGTAAAGCCTCTATGGGCAGTTGTTGCTAGGGCAGCTGTCACCCGAGCTGTCTTCCGTAACCCATCGCCAAGATTTCATGTTCGGAGGAAGTGTAATGCAGCTGCCAGCCTTGGCCGTGTTCTCATCCTTGACACAATCGCTCTGGCAGGGGCATCCTTCATCAGGAGAAGCAATAAGCACGAGAGGAGCTCCGGCTTGGCCGTCTCTCACATAGAAAGAGTTGCTGCCTGCTCCAGAAAGGCAACCTGGATCGGTCATACGGATGTCCTCTCCACAGCCCTCCGAGCAATCAGTGTCGGTACAGAAATAACCCCACTGGTTGCCCACTGGAGCCAGTCTTGCGGTGAGGTTGTTGGCCTCCGATTCCAAGTCGGTGAGGTCTGCTGGGGCAGCATAGGAGAATTTGGCCGCAAGTGATAGGAGGGCGATGCTGGAGAGGATGAATTGCTGCATTTTGAAGCGTCGGTAGGAATTTGACTTTGTTAAATGCCGCAGAGTTCGGTGTAGATATAGAATGAGAGGACTTTGAATTTATTTTGAGTCTTGTAAGAACTTGAACGAAGATATGTACATAGGCTGGGGCAGATATGGACTTTATATAGCTTGAATATTCGTGGACTACATTGTGAAATTGTGATTTCTAAGGGTATATTAGCAGACCATCTGAACGCCCAATGTCGATGACGCAGCTTCCAAGGTTTTCGATTGTGTTTGTACTTGAATCCCTGAATTCTCCCGTACTAGTGGAGGCTCTAAAAAGTGATCTACATAGCATTGCATAAGGCCAAGACCATATAATACAACTTTGGGGCCATACTCTATCTCGGATGGACCGGATCCTTATTGGAAGAAAGGATATGAATATCTGCTTTCTTCGTCTACAAGTGCATGATTTCGGAATATTTATCGCCATTCTTAATCTAGCATTCAATATAACCCACTAAGCTCCCCCGTAAATTTCATTTCACCTATTCGTCGCTCAATGCCTAGCGAGCTTCCGATGAACCGACTCAAATGTCACTAACCGGCAATGAGCTGGGAACTCAGCGGAGAGAAATGGGGCGGGGCGGGGCGGGGCCAGGTCGGGGTTCGTCGGGGTCAACAACGCCGTCCTCTAACGCTAAGATCGGTGCGAGCTCGGCTCATAGATTTTACACGCGACTTGGCAGAGCTCCATACATCTAGCACATGCCCAGTGAAATGCTTTGCCATGCCAAGAAATACTACAGTTGGTTCCAAGGTTGTGAAGCAAGGTCAAAATACTAGGACAATCAGTGGTAGATTTGGTCAATTACCCTTAATGAATCGAAACAATGAATAAACTATGACACAGAGCGACATAACGTTCCATGCAGCCTGTGAGGTGGCGCTAGTACCGGTCCCTGCATACTATACGACTAAGCATATTGGCTCCCGGAACAAACTAGGCTTGAGCCTAAGCATGCTACATAGTATGTCAAAGCGTCGGGTCGATATAGATTGGATCTACTGCGCCATTTACTCTATTGGCAAGCCGGCTGACCAATATTACTACCACAAATAGAACGTAAAAGTCTTTAATGCACACTGTGGATACTTACTATTCAATACTGTAGAAATTTCTCGATACTATGCACAGTATGTGAATTAAACGAGCTCTGCCAAGTATCTTTTTGTTCCCTTTTGCTTTTATAAATCTTTCGACACAGCCGGCGCCAACCTTGGAAGTTGGCTGACCCTTCATTTTGGCCCTAGGGTTGATATGAATCCACTTCAAAGTTTAATTACCGGATTCAACAACCGCAAAAATTGAAGACCTCAACAAGTACTCTTTACCTATGAGTGAGAACCCTCCCTAGAGAGTCCACATGCCTAGGTAGTACAGTACAATGGATTACCGGCTAATCAATAAACAGCGGCTGGTTGAGGTAATAATACTTGTACGGAGTTACGAAACAGCTCGAGGTTGACTACCTAGACAATGAATAAAACGAGACACTAGATAAGTTTCAAGGTTTTAGATATTGTATTAAATTTGATGGATAAATATTTCACTCGAGGGATTTTAAGAATAGCTGCACATGCGACAAATTATTTAGCTCGCGTGGGATTTCCTCATTTGCTCACGGTGCGTTGATCCAGGCCCCGAACCCAACCCCAACTCCACCTACGCGTCTGGGGCTGCTGTTATATAGTTTCGACTCTAGAAGCTCTCTGATACGTCATATCCGTCAGACGGTCGGTTTTGTCATTCTTGATAGAACATTTGAACAATGCTTGCCTCGGACACTTAATAATTTAGTCCTTTTACATAATTAGTGTAGGAAATGTGGAATGGTCCTGAATCCCCCAGGGCATCCAGTGAATTTGCACTTGTGCAGCGGTCAGGTTTAGATCAAAGAATGGGACGGGGAAGTCAAGAACCTGTGATTCGTAGTGAGCCTGGTATACAGGTTTCGACAAGGCTGATCTCGAAGTCTCAAGTTGAACAAAGATGGCGTGGTTTTGGACCAAATAAATGACTTGACAAGCCCGCTGCATGTCTGGGTGAATATGGGAATATACCTGTACAGGACAACTTAGAACGGTCGAACTTTCATTGTTTGATCCATGAATAATAATCGTGATTTTCCAATGGCAAAGTCCCTTCCGAGGGTGGGAATGGAGGGTCTTGACCTGGAAAATGTCAAGAAAAAAGTCTTCGAAAGCCCCCTTACTAAGACGTAAATTGAATAAGTAATTAAAGTGACCAGGAAATTGGAATCCCTAAAGATAAAACTCAATGGTATGCAATCATGGCCGGATAGAATCCCAGACTCATAAAAGTTGGCTGGCTCTGTGGAAATAAGTTCCGAGGTGCGGTTTGACTCAAGCAAGTCACCATCGCAGGTCCTCAATATGAACTCCGCTTGGTGCTCAGAAGCTTTCCACTGAACGGGAAAGTGGCAACTCAAAATTAATGGGGATGATTGTTCTTTTCGACGCGATCGTGGGGTATTGGAACCCTGCGACTGAGCCCGCTTTATAAAACAATGCCATCTTCAAATGTTGTTTTGGCGCAGGCAGAACATGACATGCGCTGACCATTACTGTTTTTGAATGATGATCGTGCCCACAAGTCAAGACTCTGTGCATCGCATGCTGGTTTGGATTTTCCCACACATTATCGCATGTGTAGCTCTGAAGCCTGGCCCTAGACCGTTGCGGGTGTGCTGCAGTGCGATTCTGCGAAATTACACCAAAAACTGCTGCTTGCTCTTTCCTTTCGACTGTGATAGTTCATATGTATTGAGGTGAGATGTCATGTGCAGTAAACACCTCAGTTGCAGTCTTTGAGGGGTTCCAGCCCGTCAATTTCGGATCATATCCAGATGTCCTTATTACGCTCGGCACATGCCCAGGTGTACAGGTGTGCAGCTGGGAACCCCGCATTTCTAGTGCTGACGACAATACTACTAGTAGGCGATCGGTATTCAGCGGACGTAAGTCGTGCCGAGGAGCGTAATCCTACGTACGAGTCATGTGGAGATATTGATCTTTGAATGGCACGATGCCGTAAGAGAGGAGAAAAGAATTAAAACCAATTTTCTAGCACCGCATGGGAAAATTGAAGCAAGTCAACCAAGTAAGGTACATGTATGGGCCAGGTCTTCAAAATTGAAATTTCTCAAGCAAGTGCTTTATAGATCTCGGCCTCAACCTCCACCCATAAAGCAAGGACCTTGGCGTCGGCAAAAGGCAGTATTTGCGTACACACAATTCCTGCGACGCCCTTCTCCCTGTCTGCCCACCACCACAAATTAGCCAAACCTGCCCAGTGCCCAGTACCCTTTGATCGCCCTGTCGCGCCACCATTGCTCATCATGAACGTAAGGCCCCAACCCTGTGGTGGATTCCCTGAGACTGGATATAGTTCAGGAATGGGGTTGGTCAGTTCCGGTTTTGCATCCGGGATGCTCTGCCGACTGTAATTAGGGAACTCAGGAATCTGATTCGAGAACATCTCATCCACAGTTTCCTTACGAAGTAACTGGATGCCTGTCTTGGGACATGTTCCATTGTTCAGAAGCACAGCTAGAACCTCTATCAACGCACCTTCAAGTTAGCGTAAGAATTCTTTGATGCGGCCGCAGAATGACTCACTGCAGTATTCCTGAGGCTTGGCAAACATGCCTGCGCCGCCGCTGTTGAAAACTCTAGCGGTTTCAATCTTGCTTCCTGGATCAACTACTAGGGGTGTTCGAAGAATATGGTCTCGGGCCCTCAGAGTACCGTCTGCGCTTCTGCTGTTCATATAGGCTAGTCTTCGGCGCATATCTTGGTTCGGGATCATTGACATATCCTTGATTCCCAGTGGCTGAAAAACATGTTGCTGTAAATAAGCATCCAGCTTCAGGCCAGTTATGCGCTCCAGTGCAATTCCTGCCCAGTCAATTCCGACCTATTTTCATAAGCTATTGGCGTCATGACCTTGGAGACAGGGTACTTACGCCGTACTCCCAACCTTCACCGGGCTGGAAAAGCAGAGGCATGGTCACATCCTCCACGCGCCCAGAGAACTCGTCCACCCCGACCGGGTATGACCACTGCCTCAGTCTCTCATTGAAGAAGGTATAGCCAAGCCCAGAAGTATGTGTCAAGAGCATACGCAAAGTTATTGCCCTCTTTTTTTCCTCAAGACTTCCATCAAGTCGCAAAATCTTGAGATCCTTTAATTCAGGGCAAAGGCGCTCTATCTGTGCCTCATCATCTAGATTAAACATGCCTTTCTCAACCAGCTGCATACAAGCCACACCAACCAGCATTTTTGTGCAAGACGCAATCCAGAAAATGTTCTCCAGAGTCATTCTGTCTTTCGATCCCGTTCCACGCTTTCCAGCGGCGTGGGCAAATAATTCGTTCCCATCTTTGCCAACTACCACGACCGTGGTTCCCGGGATGCCTGAGTTTTGGTCACTGCAGGCGTTTTCTATGATATTTTGTAGACGTGAAGTCACTTCCCGTTTGAGAGGCATTTTGGCTGCTGCGCGGGAATTGTTGTGATCGTCGATGTTTTTGGGACTCTTCGTAAAGGCAAATAATGTAGTTGACACATATTATGCGTGCCAGACATATTTAATAAGAAGATCCTGCAGCATTTTGAAACTTTTCGACTTAACCCCGCATCCTAGTCTACCCTCTGAAAAACTTTATGCGTTGTTAGGGTGGGGGTTTAAGTCAGCTCTCTGCAGTAATTTTCAATGACAGCGGAACCTAAGCGTGCGGAACCGCTGCAGATTGCGGGTGCAGGTGGCGACTTTGATGACCGGCCGAAGGGATCCAATAAGCAACACCCAGGATACGCCATAGGATGCAACGAATGCAACGAATGCGGGGACTTTTGTTTGCGATATAGTCAACTGACAGAGCTTGCGCCACCTGAGCCATTACAATGCATGTCGCGTCGGGGGTAAATCGAGCGACAAATCCATCAGTGAAGAGAAGATACATGTATGTAGCAATTAAATTAGCATAAGTAGCAGGGACCCCGGGAGAGAGGCTAGTAGACATTCAAATTTGAACTGAAATCGTTCGATTAACATTTTTTTCACATCCGAGTCAGTACCTCTGAATCGATTAATCTCACCATTCAAGATGGGTAGCCTGAGAGAGACAATCGTCAGGCCCAAGAAATACAACACCGAACTTACAGGCTACTCCACCATCCACGCAGATAAGACCGGGCCATATGCCGAAAATCTCGAGGTAGATGCTTTAATTGTGGGTGCTGGTTTTGGTTGGTAATTATCGATTCTGAAGGTGTCAACCAATAGCTAATGAAATAGCCGGCATCTTCATGCTCAAAACACTCCGCGATCGGGGCTTGAAGACGACGATTTTCGAGGCTGGCAACGATACGGGTGGTACCTGGAGATGGAACTGCTATCCTGGCGCGGGTGTCGACTCCGAAGTCCCGGAGTACGAATTCTCGTGGCCGGAAGTATACAACACTTGGAATTGGCCGAGCAACTATCCCAACTATCAGGATCTACGTGATTACTTCGATCATGTCGACAAGGTTATCGGTGTGAAGAAAGACTGCGCCTTTAATACTGTCGTGATCGGAGCCCAATTTGATATAATGAGTGGACAATGGTCTGTGAAAACCGCTGATGGTCGATTGACAAAGGCTAAGTATCTCGTCCTCGGAACGGGTTTCGTAGGTCATTCTTCACATTGGTCGATTGAGCGTAAACTAATTAAGCATTCAGGCCGCGAAGCGTTATATCCCCCCCTGGGCGGGCATGGAGAAGTTCAAGGGCGTTGTTCATCACTCCTCGTTTTGGCCCGAGGAAGAGGTGGAAGTAAAAAACAAACGGTGTGCCATCATTGGAACTGGTGCCTCCGGTGTACAAATGACACAAGCCTGGGGCCCAAAAGCAGGTGAGCTGAAGGTTTTTCAGCGAACGCCTAACCTCGCCATACCTATGCGCAAGCGCGACCTCACCGTTGAGGAGCAGGAGCGCATCAAGCCTTATTACCCGGAGCTCTTTCGATATCGCGAGACAAATTTTGCTGGCTTTCTGTATGACTGGTGTGAGCGCAACACATTTGACGACAACCCCGAGGAGCGGGAAGCATTTTATGAAACCATCTGGAAGGATGGGGGTTTCCGCTATTGGGTTGCGGTGTATAAAGACAACCTTTTTGATCCCGAGGCTAATAAAGAATCTTATAAATTTTGGGCTAAGAAGACCCGCGCCCGTGTTGGCGACCCGAAGCTAAGGGAGCTGCTTGCGCCAAATGAGATGCCACATTACTTTGGTATCAAGCGGCCCTGTCTGGAAAAAGACTACTACGAGCAGTTCAACCGAGAATCAGTCCATTTGGTTGACATCAAAAATAATCCAATCAAGGAGTTCACAGAGACTGGTATCACCCTCGAGGACGGCACTCACCACGAGCTGGACGTCGTCGCTGTCGCAACCGGATTTGTATGTTTTGAGATGAATGGACCTTTAAGCCAGTAGAGAGACTGACATATGCAGGATGTCGTCACAGGTGTCATGACCCAGCTCGGCTTGAAAAGCATTGATGGTACTGAGCTTGAAAAGGAATGGATTCCAGGCGCAAATACATACCTTGGGACTACCGTCAGTGGCTATCCGAACATGTTCCATATCTACGGTGCACATGGCCCGACACTTCTCAGCAATGGGCCCACGTCCGGCGCAGTGCAGGGCCGTTGGATAGCCGACGTTATTGCCAAGATCGAAGCCAATGGGATCAAGTATATTAACCCCAAGGCAGAGGCTGCCCAAAAGTGGAAGAAACACATTGTCGAGCTCAATGATAGGACTCTCTTCCCCACAACGAGGTCGACTTACATGGGTGGCAGCATTCCTGGTAAGGTTTATGAACCAGTGTGCTACTCTGGTGGTATTCCAGCATATGCTCGCGAGATTCGAGTGGCTTTGGATTCATGGGAAGAGGGATTCGACATTGTCAAGGTCTGAATCATGCCTCAAAGGATGATATAGAGGACCCACAGAATGCATAATCAAATTAAATCAACAGATTTCTGTCACTGGAGAATCATGGACAAGCATAGTAGAGCCAAAGCGCATCCTCGTACGGATAAGATGCACATATCTGATGGTTGCATGTGCAAAGCTCGTTGATACATGCTCGTGTATGGACTCTGATAATAGGACCTAAGATTGCAATGGTCCGAAAACATGATTTGCCGATTTATCCTAAAAGCCCGGATTAATTATCAGATAGCTATTTGTTATGGCGGCCTGAGGCCACCACAGTAGGGCATACCTCTCACTTCAGGCTGCTGCTCTTCCACACGCATACACATCCCCACGACTACAGAGATAGAGGAACAGAGCGTTTTCCGCCGATCTTCCCCCCTCGATTTGTATTCCGTGCCTCCGTGACACTATGACTCTTCAATCGCTTGCCACGACAGGAATGTGCGTCAGAAAGTTTCCCCGGGATTTGGGGGCCTAAGACGGAAGAGATCCCGTGGGGGGAACTGTGCTCAGCATGTCTTATAAGGTGAGCTATCCCCATAAGCAGACGATAATCCGGTCAGCCGTACTGGAATTCGTCTGTCATTTTCAGTTTGATCACGATGGCGACATCCACGGAGTGTCCTCTGCTCGACACCGAGTTCGATACACTGGCCAAACAAAGTTTAGAAGAATGGAAAGTCCCTGGTTTATCGATCAGTGTGATTCACGGTCCTCACACTTTCTCCAAGGTAGAAGCTCCGCGACGAATCTATTTCGGGCTCTAACATCTTCTTTACAGGCCTATGGATTCGCGGAACTTCCAAATAAATTGATGACCACAAATGCAAGTTTTCAAGTTGGCAGCACCACAAAGGCGTTTACAGGAGCTTGCATGTCCATGTTGATCGAGGATAGTAAAGGGACAGATTACCCCATAGAATGGAACACTCCGCTGTCATCTATCATCCCTGGTGATTTTGTATTGGCAGACGACTATGCCACCCGAAACACAACCATCGAGGATGCCATTTCACTTCGATCCGGCTTACCAGATCATCTCTGGAGATACATTTTTGGACCAAGAGATGGAACTGTCAAGGATCACGTCCGGAGTCTCAGGTATTTACCCCTCACAGCTCCGCCTCGTACAAAGTTTCAATATTCAAGCCACATGTACATCGCTGCGACTCACGCGCTGCAGGAGCGTACGGGAGAGTCGCTCGGCTATTTCATGAAGAAGCGCATCTGGGACCCATTAGGAATGAGCAGGACCTATTTCTCGGTTGCAGACGCTGAAGCAGACCCTATAAATCGAGATACACTTGTAAAAGGATACACATGGGTTCCGGGACAAGGTTCAGAAAGCGGCTATTACCACCTGGCCAGTCCACCGAATTTCGAGGCTATGACCGGCGCGGGTGCTATGGTTAGCAATGTTGTGGACTACTCGCATTGGATACGGGAGCTCATTGAGAGAAATGGCCCTCTGAAGGGTCATGAATCTTTGACTAAGCCAAGAATAGTCCATTTTAACACTGGTGATGTCAACCTACCTGGCCCTTATCACGGCTATGCTTTAGGTTGGGTAGTAGAGAATTACCGTGGCGAGACTGTATACACCCACTCTGGGGGTATGCCTGGCTTCGCAACCTTGGTATTCTTTGTACCTGACAGGAACTTCGGGTTCGTGATGATGGGAAACTCTAATACAGCGGCTCATGCTTCAATGCCATTGGCCATCCATTTACTGGACAGAGTACTTGGGCATTCAGAAGATTCGCATCATCAGCTGAAGATGGCAGCATATTTCGCTCAACTATCTGAGGAGACAAAGATCCGGATGTCTTCAAAACCGGATGTACAAACTCTGAAGCCATTTATCTTCCCTATGTTACCTGATCCCCCACTATCCCACTCTTTGCCTTTAGAGAAGTACAAGGGCACATACTCTCATCCTGCCAATGCTTATTTTATATTGAGCCTTGACAATGGTTTGCTCACGGCGATCATGCCCCATGGTTCGGTCGACACTCAGATAGTGTTGACACATGCGAGTGGTGAATTCTTTTTGGGGAAATTCACCGCACCTGTGTTGGTTGACCTCCCACCCTTGCCAATGGAGTTCTACGTCGATAATTCTGGGGCAGTAAGAAAAGTAGGCTTGCTTGTTGAGCCTTCCATGGGAGATGAGAAGATCTGGTTTACTCGCAGTGAATCTTAGGCTACACATCACTGTATCACCGGCCTATTTTGTCTCCGTTGATCATCTGTATACTATCTCCACTCAGATTATTTCCGCTTGATGTACCATATTGAACTCAACTCATGCACTTTGACGGGCTGAAATAATGATGTTTGTGGGTATTACGCTATATAGAAAGAGCAAGTAAATATGCGAAGTAGTAGCCTTGCGTAGGTCTGAGTTACCCCGTTGCATGTTGATGATCCTCACCAGCTCGTCAATCCCCGTGCTCGATCAAACCCACCTCTAAGCTGTGTTTCAGGGTGCACCACCTTTCCTTGAAGAAGCGTGTATTTTATTAATCCCTCGCAATGTTCAGGTCGCACGCGCGCGAGCCAAATCATCTGCTGCTCCTTCTTGCGGTACACAAGCACGTTTGCAGAGAACTTATGGCCACCAACATGCGAGACGAAGAAGATACCCACGCCGCCAGGTCGTGAATCATCCGCGTCCCGATCTAGACCGAGAGGACGGAGATGACGCTCGAGCTCACGCTTGATGAGTGGGGCGGTGATTCCGCAGCGGGCATCACGGCGCCGATGCGAACATAATAGGACAACATAATCCAATTCGCATGGACGCGCATTCAATCCAGACGTAGTAGTAATTTCGCCATTGATTGCTGGCGAGGGGTTGTCAATAAATTGGTGAACGACTTCTGGCACGTCCGCTTGAGAGACTGAGTCAACAAATGTGAATGATGGAAGAATCAGCACGGTCGTTGGCTCGGTGTAGTCTTCAGCGCCAGACTGCTCATGCGGCTGGATATTCGAAGCCGATACCATGTATCGCTGCATACAATATTAGCGTCACATTCGGCAAATCGATGGGTGGGGTTTCGAGTCTGCAAACACATACACCCAATTTTGACTTGGCGGAAGACTGATCGAAAGCTTCCATCAGCGATCCGTGCTCGTGCTCGACCTTTTCTTTCCAGTCTGAACGCCCTGTTGCCACGAGAACATGCGAATGGAATTCTTTAATTTGGCCATACAGTGGTCTTGAATTCTCAATCTTCACTTTTGAGGGAAACTGGATGGTGCAGTCTGCGCAGTCTCTAAGACAATCTGGACCGTCTTCTTTGGGCTCCACTTTCGGGAATAGATAATCTTGTGTGCGACCCAACGATAACAATGATTTTAACATGTTGGCAGCGTTATATGGAGGAAAAAAGGATACCGTCGTCAAAAAGATTGCCTTGATTATTTATAGAGATAAGTTCTCACTTGGCTTCGCGGGTGCCTGTCGTGGTTATAACGTTGAGGGTCTCAGTATCCCCGAGGTGCTCGCCCGAAGCGTTAATGCCGACCGGCTCCGACGGGCGATCTCCGAGACTTTACTTTCCTTAACTCCATTGCGTATACCTCTGGCTTACCTTGATAGCTGATTCCTTCGATCCCTTGAGATTTCACATTAAAAGAACTACATTGATTGCGAGTCATGGTATACTTCTAATGGAAGCGATTCCTTAGATAATTTAAATCACCCTCTCAATTTTCCGGGCGCATTGTCAATCTTTGAGCTTACTGGGACTGTTGAATTTTTCGACGGGAGGTCTAGCGCGATTCATTATAAAATAAGACAACATTAATCTATGTCAAGAATTGAGCTCATCGAAAATCATAACATGAGCCCGGGTAGGTGCGTCTATGGATCTTCAATTTGGAACTAATGAACTTCAAATGTTGAACTCGCTGCATCCAGAGGTCCTATTGAGCGACTTGGGAGATAGTATTATATGTATAAACACCATCAAGTACTACTAATAGGAGCAATATTTCCAGGGCTCAATAAAAATTTACAGGGAATTTCGAATATTCATTTTTCAGAAAAATTTTCAAAGTTGCATTTCCCTAGATTCCAACGTGCTTGAATGCACACATATGCATCTGTTGAAGTTCAAATGTTTGCTATCTACTACCTAGGTACTACAAGTACTAACTAGTACCTAACAACCTAACTAGTAGTACATAGTACTGCCATATGTAGTAGTAGGGGGCTCAATAAGCGGTATTGATTGCTATACTACTAGTACCACAACTACTAGATGGGAGTAGTATGTTCTTTTAATAACCTTGGAAATTTAATTGAATGTCCTGATGATATTGGAATATTTCGTTAAAACAACGTTGGAAGTAGCGATCTATTGATTAGTTCCATGCTAAATATCACATTCTTCCCAACGTTCGCGCTAGGATCGAACATTTGAAAACCACTCCTCTTTGCATCGACAAAGTTGCGACCGGAAAAAATCACGCGGAATTTAATTTGATGATGAGAAGATGAAATCTTCAATCAACTACCCATGGAATCATACTGAGTCCCATTTTATTACGAGTGCCTGCGTGCGCGTGTCTGTAGATCTGGAACCCACTGAAACGTCATATGCCCATTTTTCAAGGTTGTGCGCAAGTTGATCATTTGCTTGACGTACTCTGATTACTCTTCCGTAGCAACTTTGAAGCACCTTGATGTTATTAGAGGATTTCAATGAATCCTCACTGGTTGTGGGCAGACTTGTAACATTTAAACCCAACCTTGGAATTCTCCCCGGGGCCGTCGGAAGGCCGAGGGCCCATACATCTTAAGTTTAGCTCGGGCGGGATCCGTTTTGACGGCCTGCAACTCTCCTGTAGGATATTTTTAGCCTCCCCAGCCGCAACTCCGCCCCGAAGACACGATTAACCTCTGCAGGAGTTGAGTGCTTGTCTTTTGAATGCTAGGGCGACGGGGTGAAAATAGATAGAAATTTGATCTTATCTATGCTATTATAGAGTGATAATAAGGCCCTGCATAACAAATAAATAGGGAATACATGTAGTTAGCAAGAACCCTCGACATGTATCTCTAAACATACGCTTGATCATGCGTAGCTAAGACTAAACCCGGCTGAAGGAAGCAGTTAGAGCGTGGATGACACATTCTGCATATGCCGTACTCTATACCTTTGGCTGACTATCTTTCAACGACTCCATAATCAATAGAGCACTTGAGGGACGCAGCCTTCGGATCGTCGGCCCATAGCTAGAATCCGTTAGGGGGCAAACCAGAAAAGGGGCCGAGCCGGTAAGATCGCGACGATTCGATGCTTTGACTATTGCCCACAGTCTTTCTAGTCCGAAGAGAGACTCTCTCATAGATCAGATTCACAGACTCATCTTCTAGGGTCTCACATCAGATAAAATTAACGTATCAACACATCCCCAAGACAGACTCCGCGGTGGGAACGCGCTCATCCTGGCATTATCTCCGTGATCGGACACACTTACCGCATTAGGACTGACCTCCCGTGGGCCAAACCACGTAAGCAGCAGGCTATCCAGTTCCCTGAGGCCCAAACCCCCAGAGCAAAAAAGCAGAAGGGTCGCATCTTTCTTTCAATCGAATCAATTGTCAAGATGGAGGAAGTCCACACGTTTAGCGCGCAGCCCGACCGGCCGCGCAAAAGGCGCCGCCGCACCATGGCCTGCACACAGTGCCGCAGCCGCAAATTACGCTGCGACCGAGAATATCCCACTTGTGGGCGGTGTCTGAAGAGCAGAGCGCCTACCAAATGTACCTACGAGGATGGGTTTCTATGGCAGCAGCCGACCACTGTAGCAACAAATGCATTTACATCTGACCGAGGATCCACTATATCTTTCCCCCGGAATGAACAGCCTCCTCTCCAGACGCCTCCGGACTCGGGGATAGCAGCGCCGTCTGTTCGGTCGGAAACACTCGTTTCGACAACCGCGCCCGGCTCGGGCCAACCCACCACTGAGCCTCGCCCCTTACGAGGAAGACATGGCAAAGAACGTCGTGATTGTTTCCTAGAAACTGTTCTTGGTGCTCCGAGGGCTGCACTAAATCAGGAGTCATTTGCGAACACAGGTCTTTTGGATAGACCTAAGGCGACGGGATTTACGCAGGCTGATCATGAAGATGCCGATGCAGCCAGCCTCGACGGTTCACTGACACCATCAAATCAACTGGATCTGTCTCCTCGCATCATGATGAGAGGTCGCGAGACCAAGACGCGCTTTAGCGGCTCGGGGATCTATGCTAATCTAGTGACTCAGGTAAGCATTCTTTGTCCCTTTTCTGCTTTATTTTCTTTTATATTTTGATTTATTTTTGAGCTTGGCACATCTGCGAATGATTGGAAACGAAATAGCATGATGCATACATATATGACAAATCATCAATGAAGCTGCTTGTTGACAAGACTATGTAGTTCCCCGACATCAAGGCGTTCGCAGAAGATATCCGAGTGTCGAACCCAATCTTATCAAGGGTTCGCCCAGATTTGGAGCGCGTAAAGCGAGGACTGTGGAAGAGAAAGCCTCTCAATGAGCCATTCCCAGACCCAACAACTGTCTCACTAATATCGCTGCTCCCTACGCGGGAGGTTGCAGATGAACTTATCCGAGTCTATTTGGCATATGTCGAATCCACACATCGCATAATTCACGTGCCGACTTTTCTTCGTGATGTGGACGAGTTCTGGGCTACATCAGACAATGTCGTTTTTCAACCGGCTGCCTTTGTTGCCCAGCTACTATTGATATTTGCATGCGCTTGGAATTACGCCGATTTGGAATTGCTCCAAGAGAAGAGTACTAGTACCAAACCTCTTCGCTGCTATACTGCAGTAGAATGGATATTACATGCCGAGAAGTGGATTAATAACGCACATATCAAACGAGCAGAAATTAATACTCTACGACTGTATATCTTGTTAATAACTGCCCAGAACTCCTTTGGTATGAAGCGCAGTCAGGCATGGCTAGCTACCAGCCATCTGGTCAAGTCAGCCATGATGTCGGGGTATCACCGAGACCCTAGCAAATATGCTGGAATATCTACGTTCAACATGGAGATGCGCCGGCGCATCTGGTTGACCATTGTGGAGCTGGATCTCCAGGTCGCTATTGATAGAGGAATGCCCCCAACTGTTCACCCTTCGGACTACGATACCCAGCTTCCATTGAATATCAATGACGATCAGCTTCATGAATCTACCACTGAAGCTCCAAAGGCCTATCCTGTCAACTATCCTGCCGATTGCTCCTACCAGGCTGCCCTCGGACAGTCACTTGCACTTCGCTTGAAAGTGTGTGCGCTCATGAACTCTCCCAGAATCAGCTGTCGATACGAGGAAATTCAACGCCTTGACTTTGAACTGACGCGCCATATATCTCAAATCCCCGCTTGGCACACGCCCGATGTCACATCGCCCGCGACATTCGAAAAGGCGACTCTGTGGAAAGCGTTGATAGAGGTGAAGTTGGCACAGAGTCTTCTGTCTATCAACACACCCTTTGCTATTGAAGCGCGCGACGAGCCATTATTTGCCCCTTCCGCAAGGTCTCGCTTGGACGCGGCAGTCATGATTCTCTCAACTCAACGCCGACTTTATGAGACATCGCCGCTGTTGTCACTTTGTGTTCTTGGTGAATGCACCATCCAAGCCTTGGTTTCAATTTGTCAGGTATTGCATTCACTGGGTCCTCATTCTGGTAAGTCTGATTCCTCTTCTTTTGTCCTCCCCGGTCTATATTGAGGCTAACGCTTTTTTCTTAAGCTCCTACGGCCGTACCCCCATCATCTATTTTTCAAATCTCAATGCTACCGGGACTCCCTGAATCCCTCATATCACTAACAGAAAGCGCTCTTCTCGCCTTAGAAGTTCGTTTTCTCTTGGTCGTTAAAGGCGCAAAGGACTATTTCTTCTTATCGACCATCAGTGCATTGGTGAAAGCCAAGCTCTGGCCAACGCAGGCACTCATGTACAAACAACAAGTAGTCGAGCGAGTTCTATCGTTCGCACAGACACTGTTCTCCCGACATGCAACATGTGAGCACCTTGGCAATCCGGGTGTGGGTAGTTTCAAGGATAACCAGGTCGCGGCTTTCCTTGCAACCCCGGGCATGGCACCGGTTATTCCGTCAGAGTTTGACGGCATCATTCCACCGCCAAATCTTGGCGTGACTGTAAGTTGAGAAGAATATTCCTACATAACTGCAAATTACCCCTGATGATCCGAGGACGCCGATGCTGATCTTTGATTCAATAGCCGCCCGGGGATTTCGATCCCTTTTTGGATGTCTTTGATTGGGACGATCTGACGGGAATGGCAGCGATCTAAAATAGTGTAGTGTATGATAAACCTATGACGCCTTCCGATGATTCCTTGCTTTTGTTCGTCCAAACATTTCCTGTCTATCTATATCCCATCAGTGTCAAACTTGAATTTACAAGCCGTCTTATCTCGATGATGATGTGTTTCATCATAAGTCAGTCCATCCTGGAAAATATTTCTTGCCGAGCCAGAACAAATAGTCTTGCCAAGTACCGAATGAAAAAAATAAAAACATGATTCCAAGCTCTGGGCGGGTTCCACCATGAAATCATGATCTGACCTCGGAAGTGACGATCAGTCGTGTGCTGCAAGGGTATGCCGATCGGACAGTCTGCGAGCCTCAGGAGCCTCCCCGTGAGCCTTAAGGTAAACAAATACAGTGAACGGCCCGAAAGGCTCTGTGCAAAAACTACAAGCACTAGTTCCGACATATTATTACTTATTATAGTGTGAGCCTTGCGATTCATGCGCTTTGGCTTTGCGGACCACATATTGTGGGTCTATAACCAGAACAGCGCATCGCAAGTAATCAGGCTCATATTTCCGCCCCGGAATATCCCTGTGGGACGGGTTATAATTATCAACTGGTCTGGATCGGGATAAACAACTAGTCAGTAGACGCTGGGGCCAAAAGCTTGGTGTAAGCGAAAGCGAGTGGACCACGATAGTCACAAATGATTAAAAATGAAAAGGTAACCAATGAGCCGATACCGAAGCCACTTTTTGTTATCGCTCAGCCTAACGCCTTTCTCTTGCCCGTGAGACCAGCGCGAGCCGTGACAGGCTGTGTTGGGTGGGGATTTGCGGACACTACTTAAGTGGTACTTTAACTTGCGCGCAATAATGTATGTGATCACCGGTACCTACAGGTATCCACCCAAGAGTGGCAGCCTAACCTCCCTAAAACACTTGGCTTTTACTTAGTGTCGATCCCGTGGGACCCTGGGCAAGGACAAGGCTCGATGGCTGTGCTAGCTGTGTTTTTTTTCCTCTCTTCAATTCTTTAATCTTCTGGCCCTTGCTTATTTACCATGTGGAAGCCTCCTTGTGATATTTTTCTCTTTTTGTTATAACATTTCAACGTTTTCCTCTTCTGCGGACCTCAATTACTCTCCAGCGCGACATGCGCTGATCGGCTCGACATTACACATATTTCTCTCCCCTTGATAGCGATTGGCGCCCGGCGTTCTCATTATCTCTCCCACATTAACGACACAAAAGACTGCTATTGCAGCATAATTTTTGCAGCGAAAGTTCTGTAAATACTACGCATTTCCGTACAGGACAAAGAAAAAAACGCCCCATAAAACAACCATCGCACAAGGGATAATTCAGGCCTACAATGCATATAAGCTCCAATTTATGGCTCTTATCGCTGATGCTCTTTTCCCCGTTATCGGGTGCGTCGCCATCTTCACAACCAGCACACAAAGTATCTCAAGTCTATGACACAACGGACCAGCTACCACTCCCGAATAAAGGCAATGTAGCCGTGCATGACCCTAATATTCTGATCTGGGACGATTATTTCTACCTCTTCAAAGGAGGCGTTCATATTCGCATTCTTCGCACCCAAAATCTTAGTGGACCTTGGGAAGAGGTCGGGACCGTACTATCCGAAGAGTCAGTAATTGATGTCGGCAATAGGACCCGCCCATGGGCTCCTACAACCATTTATCAAAACGGCACATTCTACTGCTACTATGCACTGAGTAAATCCGGGTCTCAGGAAAGCGCAATTGGTGTTGCGACAACGACTTCGCTGGGCGAAGGCGAAAAATGGACAGATCACGGTGCGGTGATACGGACAGGGAAGGGAAAAGGATCCGATGTGTGGCCGTACAACATCACCAATGCGATTGATCCATCTTTTATTACTGATAATGAAACTGGCCAAAATTACTTGAATTTCGGAAGCTTCTGGCATGATATTTGGCAGGTGCCGCTTTCAGATGATTTATTATCTGTTAAGGATGTCGATGCGCCGGACGCAAAGCAGTTGACTTTCCTGCCGCACCAAAAGGAGAAGCCGGAGGAAGGAGTTTGGATGAGTTTCCGGGAAGGCTATTATTATACTTGGTTTAGCCATGGGCAGTGCTGTCAATTTCATAGCGGTTTCCCGGCTCGTGGACATGAGTATGATATTCGGGTTGGGAGATCCGAGAATGTGAGGGGGCCGTTTGTGGATAAAGATGGTGAAAAACTGCTCGATGGTGGTGGGACGATTGTTTATGCGTCAAATCATGGAGAGGTTTATGCGCCCGGTGGATTGGGTGTTTTGCCTGGAAATGATTCGGCGCCTGATGTTCTATACTACCACTATCTGAACACCAGCGTTGGGTTTAATAATGGGGTAAGTGGTGCCTTTTTCGTGATGGGGCCTGTCAAAGATTATTGAAGCTAACTTGTTCTCAGGAAGCTCATCTGGGCTGGAACTACCTTAAGTACGACGATGGATGGCCCGTAGTCCTTGATGGGGTCGATATCTCCAGCGGCGCTGGGTCTACCCTTCCTACTCCAACTTGGCTTACATTAATGATATCAATGGGTATGTTTCACACTGTATAACCGCTTACCTTGTCATGCTAGCTCACTGACTTTGATCTGCTAGTTTTATCGCTGTATATATGGGCATAGACAAAACCTTGCCTTGGCGTTCTTCTGTGGATAGACTTGCATTTTTTTCCTTTTCAGCGACTTTGCACATAGACAGCGTACGCGCACATGGCGTTCGATTCTGGGTCTAATGACTCCATTCTGAAAAGCAGACTACCCTTTTTTGTATATGATTCAATCTTCCAACTTGAATGTTTAACTTTTACTTCTCAATATTGCTCCAGCTAAGAACGGGCCTCGGCATCAACGAATTCCCGTTTTCAGGATCCCAAGCTCGGGTTTACGCTAGTCCACAAGGCGGCATTATGCTAAAAGACCCCGTCAACCTCGTATTCACCCCACTTCATAATAGGTATCCATAGGCTTTTTTTTTTTTTTTTTTTTTCACATTAAGTGCCCAGGTGGCAGATGCTCAGCTTGATTTCAGACAGTGTCAGACAGCGACGCTTTTTGGAACCTTCTAGTTGCCCTGAACTTGGCGCGTCATGCTGTAATTTTTCTCCCCCATCTCTGACGACAATGTGATGTGAGATACGGCATCTATACTATTTGTTCCCATCACTTCATCGCATCTTCTTTCTTGACTCCCTTCCTTCTTGCTTCCTCGCACTGATTCTTAGTCAAGTCAATAAGACTGTAAAGAACAGGCCTGAATATTACAAAGAATGGAGGAGGAACTTGACAGGCCGTTCCGCTTTATTGTCACGGGCCAATTTCTTGCTATCAAATATGACGGCAAGAGCTTTGAGATAAGCCGTGATCATCATGGCCGTGGATCTGTCTTTTATCTTTTGGATGACTACGAACAAATCATCTATAATCGCGCATATATCGGTGCTTTGTTGTCGCATACAGAGTATGAAGATGATGTATTTTACATTGCCAAGGACACAAAGTACTTGAATCAAAATGGCCAATGGACGGAGAACATTGAAGACGCCGTGAAAGTCCAGATTGACCCTATAGGAGATTATGGTGATGTCGAAATACCCACGCCGCCACCGATATCCAATCCCATCATCGACGCTGGAAATCCCATTTCTGCAGATGGAATTGACCTCTTCCTACCCGATAAATGGTTCTCGCTATATGCCATTACGGGGGACTCTCTTTGGCTAGGCGACGCTACAGACTTTGAAGGCAAACTCTGTTTCACGGGAAACCCATACAGCGACGGTATGGCCTTCCAACTCTCAAAGCATAACGGGAAGACACGAATCTTTTCTCAGAGCGACAACTATTTGGCTGTAATGATGGACAGCGAAGTCGCTGAGCATTTGGATGAAGCTTGTAAGCAGCATACTCGGCTGACTCGATGCGCCATGTGCATGAGATGCTACACTATTGGATTTACCACCGAGCCACAGGAGTGTCTTTCTTTGGTGCCGAATGGCCTGCCTAGTATGTTTACTCTGTACGATGGTCTTTGCTATTATCGGTTCAACGCTTTGAAAGGCAGCTATGCGGAATTAGAGCGCGTTGAAACGATTGGCGAAGCGTCTTCATTCCAATTCGTTGGTTAATTTGAGACGGAGAACGCATGGATAGCAGAAACATGGAATTTCTCCTATCGACATATCATGATTGAAAGAAAATTATTATTGAAAATCGAAACTTGGTCGCATTGCGCACTATCCAAAAGGGGGTATCTCAAACAATAAAGCCAATACACAATACCAAAGCTTGAAGTCCATCTATAAGAGAATTCCTGAAAATACCAAGCTACTGACCAGCAGTATCGTGCATATTCCTGTCGGGATAGATGGCCGCGACCCAGCGTTATCTTTCATATGACCGCCATAGTCGATTTTCCTCGCATTCAAACAATAAGAGAGTTCCTGTGCCTGCTTTTCGGAAGTAGAATTGCAAACCGCCGTGCAAGGCCTTGGGTCTGAATAAAACCACACCGTAGAATGGCAACATGACTGCAAAACTTCTGACATATTCTCGTTTGGGTTCGTCGTTTGGTATAATGGGACTTCGGCATAGTATTTTGGTGGGTCAGGCAGCGAGGGGAAAGTGTCCCGGGCATAGTAGCAAGATTCGGGTTGTGTGAAATTTGAAGTATCATTTGTGGCGATGTTCACTGTTGACGCCATGGCGCTGGATTTTTGGAAAGCTTGACACGATCGGATAGACGCGGGTAACTTTTCCTTTGTGGTGGATGCTTATGCAGGGTGTAGATGGATCGCGGAGTGCAAGTTTGGTGGCTCAGAGATAAAGTTGTAGGGTGCCAGGAAGGTTGAAGCGGGTATTTGATGCGATTCCAGATGCTTGGATTGGGAATGATCTTCGATTTCCAGCAGAGGAAGTGTGGAGTGTCGCGAAGAGGGGAGTTGGACCCTTTTTAAACTCGCGCCTCTCGTGGGACGTGCCAAGGCGCTACGGCTTACTGCGCTCAGCCAACACGAAATGGCCCGCGCCAGTGATGTCAGGCCTAGGAGATGAGGGCGAATAGTAGATGTCCGATGCTAAAATTGACATACGGTCTGGGAAAGTGTGGCTGGCCTGATATGGGGGTATCTGCGCGGTCCATCACGAGTGACAACCCCCGACAAGCTTCAGGTTTGCCGAGTTGGCTGACGGTGCACAAAGCCGATGTGGTACGTGGACTCGCATATCTCAGTATAGGGACTTCACAATCGACCTATACTTGACTTTATTCCGTTCAGATCAATGAGCTATGGAAACAACCAAGGGGAATGCAGGTATCTACAGATGTATCAAACAGAGATCTCACAATCTAGCTTCACGGTTTGCCTTTCTCCACATCTTCTTACGACGCTCATGGCCCGCATCAAAATCATCCACCCATTTCTGGTTGAAAGGCGGGAGTCGGCGTCCTGGTGCCCCCTCGCGTGGTTCGCCTGCAATCCGCCGAAGGTCTTCGAAATACGCGTGGAAATCGGGGTTAACAACCATGAAGCCGGGCCCGTCACCTTTCTGCGCAATACGGTCTGTTTCCCAACTCTCTTGCTCCGCCAGTGATGGAAGTTTACCCCTGCCAGCAAGAATACGAGCGGCTGCGACGGCTTGCCATTCAAAAACCTTGAAGGTCAAACCAGCCCCGACAGCACCAACAAAGACGAGACTAGGGTCGTGGCGATAGAAAATATGCTGATATATGTCTGGCACTCGGTTGTTGCGTGTGGGGATTTGAGGTAAGAAAGGGAGCGTCCATGTGAATCCTGTACCAAAGATAATGTTGTCGACTCCACTGACGGACGTTCCGTCCTCAAAATGAACAGTTCTATCCTCGGTTGTGATGTGAGAGATTGGTGGCTGGCGCTGAATCTTTGGGTGCTTAAATGCCTCATCACCGAAAAAGACGTTGTAGCGACCGCGCACTACGGCATGGATGGGCGTCTGGGCGCTGTCTATTAGACTGACTGCGGTGTCTGCTGCAGAGACTGATGCGCCAACGGTAACAACTTTCTGAGGGATTGTCAATGACAGCGATCTAGATGCGAATACAAGATGCGATAAACTTACCTTTCCTCGATAGGTTGCCGGTCCCCGATAATGCTTGGAGTGTTCAACGCTATTTGGGTACTTCGCCGCGAAAGCTTTCAAACCGGGAATGGCAGGGATGTATGGAACGGCATAATGGCCTGAAGCCAGGACAAGACCATCAAAAGACTCATTCCACCAATAATCCGAAGGACTTCCATCGTGAATCTCCCGCTTCCGAAGTGTCAAGTCCCATTTCTGGGTATTAGGATTCTTGACTGCACGCTCAACGGTTGTGTTATATTCAACAAGACCACCGTACCCCTTTTTGGTAATCAGGTCTTCAACATACTGGCGAATGACCGTGTGGTGACGAAATGGCGTCTCTGGACCATGTCGATCAACAGACCACTTAGACCGAATAGTGGGGATTGGCTCTTGAGAATATGACATTACTCCCGCATCCACATTTGTCTCCAGTTCAGGATAAACGGGAGAATCTGTGTATCGATCTTGAGTGCCTGGCGGGGTGCGACAGGGTAGCTCCTGCGGAATGGGCAGTGGCGCATCTGCTGTACGTGCTGCCAGCCCATCAAAGTCAAGTTGACGAGGTGGGTCATCAGCTCTGGAGACCCTGATTTCAAGCTTAGGATAAGTCGATTTTATGTGTAAGAACGAATTCGGGGCAAACTCACCAACATCCACCGGCCTTTTCTTGACGTTCAAAGACTCGAACTACGTCGAAAGCTTTTTCTTGCATCAATGCATCAATAGTGATAGCGCCTGAAGGGCCGGCGCCAATGACGGCGACACTTTTCGCAGCTGGCATGGTTTACACGGCCAAGGACCGCATGCAAAAGAAATCAGTGTCGTTGAATTAAAGTAGAACGTAGGCCTCAAGATGGGTTGCGGTGCTCTCGGCCGAGCAGAGCTTGGATAATCAAGATGTTCGATTCGATGTTGGCCTGAAGGACGTAAGGTTAGACTCTGTCACGCCATCGGGTCGACTTTCGACGAATGTTGATGGAAAGGGGCCAATTGAATGATCGAGTTTGAACCTCATAAAATTGGGTCCCTCCACCCAAGCTTCTCTGATAGATCATGATTATATAAAAAAAGATATTTTACTGACCTGTCACTCCTGATGAGGTCTGTATCAACCCCCGGATTTTTTTTTTCTTCAAGTAGCCGACGAGTTTGATCTAAAATTGCGAAATGCCGAGCCGCGTCTCCAAGGTTCGGCACGATTTGCCCGTTCTTCTGATTGGCTGTTGTGTGGATAAACCAGGGACTGTAATGCGATTGGCCAGACTGGTATTATGCCTGACTTACAAGGCATGAAGTGAATCGAAAAATGCATGTTCTTTCTCTCGTAAGAAACCAGTATGCGTCGTGATAATGAAAAGGGCCCAAATGAAAGAACAGTGTATCTACAGCTTTAAAATATTTCAAATCTGTTACTATGGAAATCTTAGGAGGTTGACGACTTCTGCTATGAAAATCGCCAATCTACCGCATATACGTCTCCGGCACCCACCCGATCTCCTCCATCGGCCATCGGATCCAAATCCTATACTTGTGATCAAGGAAAGAATGAATGCGCCGAATCAGATGTATCGCCCAGCCCTCCATCCACCAGAATTTCTCCAGCTCTCTGACAAGAACGACAAAGTAGGCTAGTACGCACAATGCTTCGTTATTCGCCGCTTTAAGGAGCAACAGGTAGTCGTCCCCCATCTCAAACAACCATTGATAAAGCCCACGCATCTTATCATGAGCTTTGAAACGCGGGTCATCTCGAAATGTATAGCTCCGCCGTAATTTGGAGACTGCATCGACTAAAATCGCAACCGTGCGCGCATGTTGTTCGCCTGACAGATCTTTTCGGATACGAGCCTCGAGTTCATCGAGCTTCTTGTTAGGCCGGGGAGAATGTTTCATCCAGAAGTCCTCAGACGCTTGTGTATCAAGAGCGATCAGCCACACAGGCGAGTCCATTAGGGTCACTTCGGCTGCGCGCATGCCGTCAATACCCCGGAGCAAGTACAGCCACTCTGGAACTACTCCGTTTTCGACAACGAGAATAGTATCATCCCCTCTTGGCCTGGCTAGGTTATAGAATAGGGTAAATAGCCCAAATATGAATAGACTACTACAGTTTTGAGGTGTGATGTTTGACACTAGCGGTAGACCCTCGCTTAGTGATGCAGCATGGTACTCGGTAGCGTGTGCGATGAGGTCGCTATGCCTTGCAGGATTGAATCGCGCTAGGTGAATAGCTGATAGTGCCAATATGCCGTTCAGTATATAATCAGTTTCGAACCCCATCTGTGGGACAAGTACTCTGAAAACATCGCGGACCTGTGGGTCGCTAGCAAGCGTGTAGCATGTTGAGACTGTGAAGTGATGGAGAAGCTCAAGTTGAAGTTTGGCTTGTATTGGAGCTGGCTGAGCAATTTTCAATCGCTGAATGAAATCACATTGCAAACTACGCTTTAAGCAATTCCTACAGGATGGTCGCTCTTCATCACACTGAGGGCGCGAAATTAGTGTTTGTCATAATGCAGCCGACTTTGAAAGTACTAACCTTAACTTTACGCGTTTTGCACTGCTGGCAGCCGGTTCGAGACTTTGAGTGCCATTTCCGGTTACCTACTACACCGGTAGATTCATTTCTACTAGTCATCTTCTTTGTCTCTGGAATGACTCTGCTGGTTTGTTTTGAAGATCACTTTGGCTTGATGGGATACCATCCGACGCCGGGCGGTATCCCACGGTATCCCTCAGGAATTAGTCATCATAGCATGGGCACTTGAGCCAATGATTGAACCTGGAATGCACTAAATACACTTAGGTAAAGCGTGTTTGAGGTTGATACTGCTCAGGGCGTCTCAAGTGCTGGACACGATGTTTACCAATTGAATCAGCTGTAGCCCACATAGTATTAGGTTCATCTGGGCGCACATATGAAAAATAAAGACAGTCATCGCCTGCACATGTGGAACTAGGCGAACGGAACTGCATGTGTGGCTGTGGCTCAATGTTCAAGGATGTACTTCCATTCGGGGTACAAGTTCAATCAATGGGCAATGTCATTACACAGGTTCCCGAGGTCTTTCCAAGGTTCTTGAACACGCAGAAAACTCTTTTTCATTAATTTCATCCATTAGATTACCAAGCGGTGCTTCAAGTATTCACCATCAGGTCAGCGCGGAGAAGTTCCTTATCCATGGTGAATGGTGGAATAAAGTTCAAGAGAAGAAGCAACTCGAAAAAAGAGGCTTATTTCAAAAATTCAATTCTAGGAGTTTTCGCTTCAAAGACCAAGACGCAAGGTAATATAGAGACTGTAAGTCCTCGAGTATTTCTCAACATGTGAAAAGTTGAAGAAATTGTCAGCTTGGGTATAAGTAACAGAGTTTCCTAAATACTGGGTTTGTATTGATCCCCAAAATATGTATCGAGATGGCTTTGGGTTTGATAAATGGCGTATGCAGGTTCAGGAGGATTCACTCTATCTAGTGAATAATCAACTCGAAGCAGCTTGAGCTCAGTACAGCGGAGGCTCAAGAGGCTAAAGGAGGATAATCCAGATAACGGTGGACATAGTAAAAAAACATCACCAAATTCCCCAGGCACTGATTCTGCAAAAAAAGCAAAAAAAAAAAAAAAAAAAAAAAAGCCATCACGAACTAAAACTGCTCCTTCATGAGACACCATGGTGTCTATGGAGACTTCATCTGCATGTGGATTCGTTGAAATTTAGGCATTGGTTCAGCTTCTTAATGCCCACGCATTCTGAAGTTCGAGGAGTATAGACTCATTTGGCCAAGCATGATTTCTTTTTATGAAGGCTAGAACATCCAATAGAACCCTCTGTGTTGATATGTCTGTAAAGATCTCTCCACACATCGAAATCACAACAGCGGCAGTCACCAATGTGGCTTGCACTTTCTTGTTGCACAATGCCATACCGCAGATGTTCAATGTATGTTGTCGCACTCTTTCGTCAATCGTAATATTACGAGCTGTAGCTCCAGGCCCGATTGGTTGTCTTCGTGGGTGGTAAACTTCCAACAAGATACACGCCAGCTCAAAGTGTTGGAGGCCCAATACCTGGCAATCATTCATATGAAATATTTCCGGAAAGTATCGCCCTACCGATGGATCTGCATCTTTATAGAATAGAGGTTTGAAAGATGGCGGGCGCATTTTTTCCCAGTTTTCCTTGAATCCATGAAGGTACTCCCACTGTCCGAGTCGATCTAATGGAAATTTCCCATCTAAAAATAGCCCACCCTCGTCACCGAAGCAAAATCGTAGAACGTCAGCACACCAAAAGATAATATGGTTCGACCATTCAAAATCACCCGCAGGCTCGGGTGGATTATAGCTCTTCCCTGTGCGCCTAAAAAGCCGAAAGGGCCTCCTGTTTATCAACACGGACCAAATTTCTTGGCGCAGTGCGACTAGACAGGCTGAATATCCGAGTGAGGTGAAAGGGGAATCAATGACATCTGCGGTTCTGAGAGGGGGATAGTCGTCATGGAAAGAGCCGAATGTATAATCTGGTTGAGAAAGCACCACAGCTCTAACTACTCCGATATAAATCTCCGAGTCCAGTCCAGTCAGTTCCACTGATAATATGTTAGTTCTGGCCGAAGATCCGGAATCGAGGTTTTGATTACCATCCAATTGTTCGTAGAATCGTAAGATTGTAGCTGCAGCCAGTGCGTTTTCATCGTAGCTGGTAGATGGGTCATTTGACATGGTGATGAAAAGGGAAACACAAGCATTGTGATATTCAACCACAGTCTTCTCTGTCAACTCAATAAGAGGGATGTCATCGAAAATGGGTGTTTTGTTGGGCCACTGCTTTGAGAAAATTCTCACAAGGTGTCCAGCTGATGCGGTACAAATGGCATAAAATAGAACCGGACAAGTCATGGCACGCTGGGGGACCACGTAGGTAAAATGTTTGTCCTTATCTGTGCAGTCGAACTACTCAAATCAGTATGCTATCATGTGTAACTGAAGTGTCTTGGCAAAAGGACAGGTGAACTTACTGAGCATGCCAGGTTCTCCACGAAATGTCTCATCAAATATGTCTCCTGAAGTGTCAATACTCTTGCTTGTTTCGCAAAGTTGGAGGACGGCACAGGTGTTGGTATTGTTGTGAGCGAAATACTGGACGGCGTGTGCTGAGGACTAATGATCCCGGATATTGGCTGGCCAGAACCACCGTTCAGTATTCCATCTGTTGACTCAACTACATTCGAATTTTGAAATTGCGTGGTCTCTGCTATGGAGGAATCAAGAGCTGGAGTGTCGCGTCCGGATAGGATAGATGAAGAATGCGGGCTTTGTGAAGTATTGATACGGTGGCCACTAGTTGCTGATGAAGGGGGTTCATAGCTGATCTCAGCTCTGTTTGGGACAGAGGAACTCCTCCCTCGCTCCCATGACCCCTCAGAATGCCCGGCTGAGGCCTCTGGTCTCTCGTCGATGAAGGAGAGTTCATCTAGGTAGAAATTGTTGGTAAACGATCTTTTATATTCATGCGAACAAGTAGCTTACTTCCACAGACAGCTGGTTGAATCCATGTTTGATCGAAGGCGAATTTCAGGTCTGACTTGAATTGGGTGGCTTCTTTAAACCGAAAGGGAGGATCGCCGACGCATTCCAGTTTCGCTTTCCTGCAACGCGTGCAAGGGCGGTTGAGGTCACCTATAAGAGCGTCAACAGGTTGTAATCGCACTCATGGTATCGCTGAGTCTTGCATTTCGAGTGTTTCTCTGATTCAGTGGTCAGTCATCTTGTATCGTAGATTGCATTGTCTGCATGTGTAGTCCTCGTGTCCGTGAGGAGAATACCTTTGCAATTGTTGCAGGGCCCTACGCGCTTCTCTGAACTATCATGCATGGCATGTAGGTTCAAGACTTGGAAATTATATTCCCACAGAAATCATCTGCGTAGAGTCGAAATTGAAGGAGCAGATCTGAGTCCCGAGGTCGACCCACGCCAGAAATTTGGTGCGGGGAAACTCAACAGCGGCGAAGTGGGGAGGCGATGAGGATACTACGACATGCGCCGCAGTTGCTCCGAGGGGCGTGATGACATTGTCACAGAGGATCTATACACTTATTGAGACATTCACCACTCTTGGTGTAAATCCCATCAATGGAAGTCTTCCTACACAGTCCTGAAGATGAAGAAAAAACTGAAAAAAGCCTGCTTTGTAGCTAGAGTAAGCCAATCGATTTCTGAACCTAAGGCCTCATACCTAGTAATTCAAGCTCCATTGCTATGGCGAATCGTGATTTCTTTGTCAATATGCCTACTACTACTACTAGCTAGTAAATCATGGCTAATTTATGTTCTGCAATTATTCAGCATTGAATTTTTGAATGACAAGAAGTCCTACAAAGCGCTTGTCTCATACATCAGCTTGGCCTCTCAAGTTCAGCATAACGTCATTCATAGGTTATGCATCGGGGTAATGCCGTTTCTTTTCCAGGTCAAACCTTGGAAGAATGAGAATCGGAGACTGATGTCCTGGAAAATTAATAGTGAGATTCTGTCAAATCTATGCTGAGAAACATGTCATTCATTAGGGGCTCGAGTCAAACGATCGTCTCCCCAACTCCCAAGCATGCACGATTCAAGTTAACAGCCCACTGTGTACGGGGAAATGGGGGAAATTCGTCCGGAGAAGTGGAGAAGCCGAAAGGGGAAATTATTTGAGCACCCAATCATGAACCAAAGGCGAAAGTGGGCCACCATTGATTTGGTTATTTTCGCCCATTTTCTCCGTTCTTGACGGTCGCAAAGTGGGTGTACTGTGTCTACCCAGCGCCAAATGACGGCGAACATTGCAGGATGTGCGACCGGGGCTTTTTGCTGGAATTGAGATCCTTTTCTTTGGTTATCACTAATGATGGTAAAAACTCACGAGGTTTTATTCTGCTAGTCAGGGAATCAGCTTGAACTCAAAGAATGATCACAACCGCTACAACAATGGGAAATCACTCCGTAGCACAGCAATATCGTAGATATTTAACAGTCGTTCAAATCTTCAAGCTTATCCAATGTTGTTGAAATGTCGAATCCCCTCAAACCCTTCAGTATGACGCCGACCATTGCGACCATTACTTTCCCGTTAATCGGCGCCTACTTGGCTGTCGTTTGGCTTATCCTTCCAGTATTTAATTATTTTCGCGACCCCAAGGGCCTACGAAAATACCAGAAGCTCTCATTCTTCTCGGGGATTTCAGATATTCCATATTGTTACCTCAGCTCCAAAGGCTTCCGATCAAAAGGAATCACAGAAGCACACAAAGAATCCAAATCTGCCATCCTGCGAATCGGTCCGAACAATCTCTCTTTTGCAGATGTCAAGGCAGTCAAAGATATTTATGGCCACTCGACGCCATGTCTCAAAGATATCAAATACTCCATGACAGGCGGCCCACATCCCAACATTTTTGATGTGGTAGACAAGTCAAAGCACAGTGAGAAACGCAAGAGATTGTCAGCCGCCTTTGCGATTAAAAATCTGGTTCATTGGGAATTCAAGGTGGCTGACACCACCGCGCGCCTTTTAAAAGCCTTCGATGCGAGGTGTACAGAACCACTGGGCACAGGCTCAGATCCTGCCAAGTCCGATCTGACGGTCGAGTTCAATCACTGGATAAACTTATTTACCATCGAGGCTATTAACAGTATTGCCCTCTCGTCGACATTGGGGGTCCTTGAGCAGGGCGATGACCTGGTTACTGCGGAAAGAATGGATGGAACAAAATATAAGGCACATTACAGGAAAGCTCAGAATACGAGTGCCTATGCAGCCTCTCATTTTGTCTGGGACTATGAGAACTTTTGGTTGTTCTGTCAACTTTCTAAGCTCATGCCCAAGTGGCGTAAGATCTGGCGAGACACAGAGCCATGGAAGGACGTCATCTATCATCAAACAATCACCCGTCTTGATCGCTACCAGAAAGGGGAGAAGCTCGACGATTTTTTCTCATCTCTCATGGACAGTAAATCGGGGAATCCCTTTAATTTGGAGCTAGGTGAGATCCTTGGAGATGTGGGTGCATTTATCGATGCTGGTGCAGACACCACCGCCATTGCTCTTACGCAAGTCTTGGAAATGTTGATCCGACATCCGAATCATTTGGGTACTCTAAGAGAGGAAGTTGATAATGTACTCGAGGGAGATGAAACCGTCGCTCCATTTGATAAAGTCAGACATCTTCCCTTTCTACGAGCTTGCCTGGATGAGGCAATGAGACTCATTCCACCCACTTCTGCAGGACTTCCTCGAAGAACCCCTGCAGAGGGAGCGATGATTCTCGGTGAATGGATTGCCGGGAACACCAGTGTGTCTATGCCAGCATATGCAGCACATCGTGATCCAGCAGTGTTTCCCAACCCAGAGGAATTCCAGCCCCATCGCTGGATGGATCCTGAATCAAGAAGGAAGATGGAACCTTTTTTCATCCCGTTCTCGACGGGTGGTCGAGGATGCATAGGACGCAATATCTCGTACTTAGAGCAGACCGTCATGCTGGCGACATTGGTTCATAGATACGCTTTTGCATTGCCTGACGCCAACTGGAAATTGCAAAGATTTGAAGCCTTCAATCTTATTATGGGGGAGATGCCGATCAAGATTTGGCGGCGGAACATGACACCTTAGGTCCACTTTAGCACGAAATGCAGTTTATTTTATCGAATTTGGCCACGAGGCTATACAAACGTCTCGCTAAAGCTACCTGTAGAAAAATCCGCGACTTTGAAAAAGGTCTGATCGTCCGTTGTGTTGGCAACCCGCTTAAGGTAGATTGGCGATTGTAAATCGAGGACAAGCTTTGCATTTCACACTAGTATGGTCAAGACAAAAATCATGGGTTGAACATTTGAACATATGAGCTTCAAAATACAATTGGAAAGAGCCAAGGTAACTTTCCATATCTTCGGGGAAGTGGCCAGAAGCAAATACCCTGGAAGTTTCTGATGACTACGAAAGTCAACACGCTATTTATCTCGCCAATGAACTTATTAACGATACGGTATATCTTATGTTGGAATCGCTTTCTCACTAAGCCGAATAATCTCGTGATCATTCTCTCTAATCGGCCAGTTCATTCCCACCTGCAGTAACAAACGTAACATCTTCCCCGGAGCTCTCAAACATAACACCAAGCTTCCTAGACTGTTGTTTGCATATGTTCTATTCAAAGCTGCTCCCTGCCTTCCCGCTCATCCACCGCGCTTCGTGTACCAGGCTTGAAGGATTGGAAAGCTCCTATTCTTCAAGTTCTGAATGCAGTAGCACTGAGTTAATTGTTTCATGGAAGTCATGAATCCAAATTGAAGGTAAGAATTATAGCTCCAGCAACCAAAGGTGAAATATTTATCACAAATAGGGTCAAGCATTTTGGCAAATTGCACATACGGCTATTGCCACGTCTTGGCCCACTATGCTTCCCCAAAGGGGAGAATATGATAGCTGTAGCGGAAAGCCACTGGTTTCTACAGCCGTGCTTGGGCAGCTCGATGCTGCACTTTCACGTGTAAGGCCCGTCTGTTTAAGTTTCTCGTGTCAATAAAATTAAACTCTGGGCCAGGATAGAATATTTCGAATGACAAGTCAAAATTTCTATAGAATGAACACCAATTGGACCCGTTACTGTGTAATGTACTCAAACCTGCAGCCAATTCACATCCCGTCTGTGTCTGTTGACGGTCCACAGGAGAGAAACAGAGAGACTTGGAAGCGATGGATCGCAAAAGAGAATCAACTGCGAACATTGCTCGGTCTCTTAATTGTTAGCGGTGTAATTTATCAGTTCTCCGGAGATTCTGTCAACATTTGGCCATCAATAAATTCGCTCCCCAGGCCGTGTGAAAACCGGTCATTCGCGGCTGACACACCTGACAAATGGATTGAGGCTATGCTTGAAACCAATCAAAATCATGTGAAAGACTCAGACCTGACAAAGCTTCTTTTTCTTCGCTCAGACAATTACGTAGAATTTGAATACCATCGTCTGTCAGTTTTGGACGTGAAAGCTTTGATCGAAGTGATCAGATCGTTTGCCGCTGAAATGGAGAGCGCCGATATTCTATTGTCTATGGATGATACTTCGACCAACCGAATCAACATGACATTATCACGGATACGAGCTTTTATTCTTGCAAGCAATGATCCTACATGGATAGAAAAACGGATATGCTTACTACGTTGGCACACTGTCAGTCTAAATATGATAACAAGCACCGCCCGAGGCGCTTGGAGAATGTGCTATGAGCATGGAATTTCACAACACATATTTGGGGGCGAAGCTCGAGTGGAAGAAGACATAGATCCTGCTCGGTGGCTGCGGAGTGAAGGTTTCAAGATATCTCTCTTGCATGCCATCAACATCCAAGATATCGCTTCGCAATTGCCCCTTGGGATCTCGTATGATGAATATCTTCCTGGGGCTCTTTTTGCCACAGCAACCACACATTTTCTGGCAGACTAAAGATTATTATTCCCCTCTCAGTTGATTGGAATTTTGTCATTTTCTTCCAAAAAACAACACGGGGGAGCAGTTCTTCTCTCACGACGAGCCGTCGGAGGATCTTGACGTCAAAAACACACGCAATTTCCTCGCTGATCACACAGGCGTAATTGACACCAGTGGTCCAGTTATTGGTGATTTTGTGGCTAAGGAAATCGTTGATCTACAGAGCAAGGCTAGCGATCGCACCATACAAAGCAGGAGTAAACAATGATGGCCATCCCAAAATATTTCGTCTTAAACAAATCAGAAAAAATAGCGAGAGTACCGGATGAAAAAATGTCTTCCTTATTATGTGAGCAATCGGGTCAATGTAAATTCCCTCTCTTGGAAATTGGCCTTGACTGCGAGTCGCGGTGTGGCTTTTTGAACTTTCTATTTACAAGGAACGGATTCATTTATGTGTTTTCAAAACTTGTTGGACTAAAGATGTACATAGTACAGTACGCTTGGGGATAGTATCTAGGTATTGAGTCGGGCTTCAGCCGAACATTTGAACAATTGAGTGGGACAAGCTGGACGGGTAAATTCCGGGCATTCCACAGGTCGGAATGGACCCGAACGACCGTTGAAGAAAAAAGACAAATACCTGGTTTAACTAAGCGGATGCGTGGCTTCTTTGGAGTCTTGAATCTATTTCTGCGTCACACCGGGTGATACCCGACTTATGCAACACGCAATTTCATACTACTAATGTAATTCGATACTACGTGCCATTTTTAACTTAGTCCTCTTTCTCTACCTCAACTGCTTGACTCTTTCCTCAGAAGTGACGTTTGTTCTGAGATAAGAAGTCACGTTGCATGGATTGAATCAATGGAATGGCCAGTTAGAAAAAGGTTATTACATGTGAGCATGACTTTTGATTTCTCAATTGAGACTCTTGGCAAATTCCAAAACGCCATTTCGAACTGCGTCCTCCTTTATGAGCTCTGCATACTCCTTGCCTCTGACCGTAACATTGACTGGGAATGGTTCATCCGTTCTATGATGGTTGAGCTGACGAGGATTGTAAGGTCCAGCCTATTTTAGCACGAATGTTAATACGTCTCCTGCAGAGGCCATCTGGAAGGATCATGGACCTACCGGCGCATAGTCATAGCACATTACCAAGCGTGCTATGTTAAGGAAGAGGCCCCTTTGAGCGAGGCGATATCCAACACAAATACGCCGCCCGCCCCCAAATTGCCACAAGCCGTGTGCCGCATCAGCTTCGTGGCCATCTAACCACCTTTCTGGTTCGAAGCGGTCTGGGTTATCACACTCCTCGCAAACTGCAATGCCATTGATGACGAAACCAACACCAGCTGGGAAATTGTATTCTTCAAATTCCATGTCTGATGTAAGCACATGGTCAGGAGTGAATGGAAAAATGGGTCTCCACCGAAGAAGTTCCTTGATAATGGCGCAGACGTAGGGCATTTGATTCATGTCAGACATGACTGGCAGCCTCATATCATCTTTGTCTGCGGCGCATACTCGATCAACTTCTTCCCGTGCCTTCTGGTAGGCTTCGGGATGGCATAAAGCGGCCATCGCAAATATGTTCAGGGCCTCGCGTGTAGTATCACTGCCTGCTTCAATGAGCTGCATAGCGACATACATAGCCTCCTGGTCATCGCCAGTGAACTTTGTGTCACTATGCAGAAGAACATCGCGGACAAATGATGGTGGTGCAGAGCCGGAATCGATTTGCTCACGTACAGGCACCCACCAAGACCGATAGACCTCATAATTCCATTGACCTAATTTCTCCCAATGCTTCCGCCATGGTTGAAGAAATTTGGGCAACGAGTCCAATGCTGGAAACCAGTCCACAAAGCTAGAACCAATACTTCCGACGAAATGCGTCACCACATCTTGAAGATCTGCTAGCTCCTTGCCCGTTTTGACTAGTCGCTCTCCAAGCGCAATTCGATGAACTACCGAATTGGCGTAACGATAATGGTGTCGATACCACTTTTGGGGTTGAAAAAGATATTCAGCCAGCAATTGTGTACTCTCAAGTTCTTGCCATGCGGCGTACTGTTTTAGTGCTGTGCCGCTTAGTAGAGAGTGCATAACTCGGCGTTTCTCAGTCCATCCATTAGGCGGCAGTAGCAATGAGCGGCCATAGCGGCTGACTATCCCACTGGAAACTGGCATAGGCGATCGACCATTCGTCAGAGATCCTCTTTTGGCAATTATTTCACTCACAACACGCTGACTATTGAGGAGAATCCATGTTTTAGACCCCAAGTGCAAAGTGGTCATTTCGCCATACCGCGCAAGATCACGTTGCTGCACACCGTCAGATTGAGGCTTTGAATAACAGCCAAATGCTTACCATTTGATGATCATGATCCTCGCGTATAGACTTCATGAGCAATAAATTTCCAAATAAGGGGATTCCACTCGGACCAGGGGGTAGCCGCCATTTCTTGCCAGCAGGTGCTGCTCGTTTGCCCACTGGTCTGAATATCTCACTGATCAGTAGAAATGTCGAGAGTAGAATTATCGCGACAGCGAATAGTGCCGATATCACAGGGTGGTTACTTGCATAGTCCCAAATGCTTTCATGAACTGAAATAAACATACTCGTATGGTCGATTGACTTTTATCATACTGCGACATGCGCACTGAAACGGCCACGCGTGCCACGTATGTATGATTTATTTTTGAATCAACATTGGATTACTGTGTATTGCATGTGGGCAACGACTCATGTTTCGGGTTCATCCCGGTCTTTCGTATGGGTCCGAGTCATGGAATGAAATTTCCTCCGCCATCCCGTCTATTCCGAACTGTAAATACGGGTAATTAGGAACAAGCACTTGTGCAACCAATAAGATCATTTTGATTGCAATTAGTACCTTCCTGAGAGCGAAGGACTGATCGAGATGAATAAAAATTACACGGGTATTTTCTTTTTATTTTTCGATGTTCGACGTCATCGATATCGGGATGATCCCGGGTCGACATAGTCAATTAAGACATAATCTTACTAATTCGCATCTTCTTCCGGGTTGCCTGTTGCTCCAAAATGCTCATATTGTTGTCAATATTGTCGGCTCTCTTGATCATAGCCTATTTTCGAAAAGACGGCTTCAATAACATGGCAGACGAAACAGCTGACTGGCTCCAGGAAAAGGTATTGGGCTGGATCCATGCACCCCCGATCAACAAGATTGACACACATCACCATTTTGTCCCCTCGTTTTATAGTAAAGGTTAGTTGATACAAATTACGAACGAATATCTTACCCATGCCCGTGTAACTAACACCCCTTTACTTTAGCGGTTGAACAAGCAGGGGGTGAGCTCACTCTATCTTTCTCTCTTACATTCAAATACACCACGTGCGTCATTTTAACAAAAAACTTGAATTCAGGAGATCCCAGCGGCTGGCCTACTCCAAGTTGGTCTCCGCATCGGTCGAAACTCCTGATGAAGCGGCTTGGAGTTAAGACAGCCATTTTGTCCATCACGGCTCCTGGTGCCTGTATACTCAAAGGTCAAGCATCTTTCGATCTAGCACGGAAACTTAATGAGACCGGTGCTGAGTTGCGCGATAAAAACCCTCAGACCTTCGGTTTCTTCGCATCGCTGCCAAGTCTTCTTGATACCCAAGAGGCTCTTGCTGAGATTGCATATGCTTTGGATACACTGCACGCGGATGGTATCACCATTTTTACTCGCTACGGCCCAGGAAATGTCTATCTGGGACACCCCTCTCTAGAGCCTATATGGGCAGAGCTCAATCGCCGCAAGTGTGTTGTGTTCGTGCACCCGACACATCCGGCCGATACAACGCCAGTGAATGAATTACTGCCACAGCCTGCAATTGACTATCCGCATGAGACGACGCGTGCAGCGATGGACATGATTATCAAAGGCACGCGGCGCAAGTTTCCTGACTGTAAAGTCATTTTATCCCATGCTGGTGGCACTTTGCCATACCTGGTAAGTCGGGTAGCAACGCCAATGCGCAAAGCGCCCGATTTCGCGGTAAAGCACCGTATGGGCACAACGCATTCCCAAGTTATGGATGACTTTCGTAGCTTTCACTATGATTTGGCACTCTCAGCGTCTCCCTCTGTCCTGGACCTGGCCTTGAAAATGATCCCACACGATCATATTTTGTATGGGGTGAGCTGCTATGATAATCGCTACTTCTAGAAAGAATACTGACAGGGATTTTCTAGAGCGACTTCCCTTACGCCCCGCTTACTGCTTATCCAGCATTTTTAGAGGATCTGGAACATTATGCTATGGATGAAGAGCTCAGGGACAAGATTAACTTCGGCAACGCACTTCAGCTCATTCCTAGATTACGTCTTGGGCGCAGTTAGGGCTAAGATCAATCTTGTACAATTTCCAAATTAGGTTCGATTACGTACATCCTTACCTACAATAGTATTCAATATCGTTATCTTGGACGCTGTTGACCTTTATTCACGGGCTTCATTGGGTTAACAAAAGTACGAAATAAAGACTTATTAGTATTAAGCAGTATATTCAGAGTAGAAGAACTTGAACTTTGAAATGAATACGAGCACTGAGTTAAGGCTGACATGACTCACATGTGCACCGGGCAGCCATTGCCAGCTATGCAGCATATCAAATCCTAGATATTTTGAAGCTAATATTGTGCTAAATGAGTTCATGCAACGGACGATACGGGGTCTATGTGCAAGATGGCACAACGGCATTGGTGTTGAGGCAATCTGCACCATGGTATTTAAATCCTTAATCCTGGTCATTTCGTATACAATATTATTTCTTTTGCTTTGTTCGTTATCTTCTGTCTAACAATGGGAATTGTTCATACTATTTTGGCTGCCGAGGATAAGTTCCAGGAATGCCTCAGCTTTTATCTCGCAGCTTTAAATCCGCTTGGCGATACAATTCGACACCGATTTGGTGATTTTGTCATCGGCCTTGAATGACCTAGCGCAGATTTGAAAGATTACAAGTATGCAGACTTTTGGATCGGCGGAACCAAAACCCCAAGTGGGCATACCGCTCATATTGCCTTCGCTTCGATTAGTGAGCACTTCCTCGCTGGCAATACGCATATCAAGACTAACAAGAAATCACAAGGCCGCGCAACAGTCGACGCCTTTTATTCTGCTGGTATTGCGGTTTGGGGTAAAGAGAATCGTGTGCCTGGCGTGCGAGAATTCTACCATTCGAATTATTATGGAGGGTTTCTGCTAGATCCCGCTGGGAACAATATCGAAGCCAGGATGTGGGGCCGAGAACCTCTGTATTGCCGAACAAGCATCATAGGCCGGTCGCGAAGGCTCTGGTACTTTGATTCATCAAGCGACTTCCTTCCCTCGAGGCTGGAGTCTTATTCTGAATAACTAAACACCCATATTGTAATAGTATTGCACAAGGCGGTTGGGCCATCAGAACCTTTTTCATCCAAGGATGTAGACTTCGGCATTCAGGGCCATCTCCAATGGACGAATGTCGTTAGTCACGTATCACCAACCTCTAGCAAAAGTTTTTGAAATCGAAATAGACAAATGAGGAGATTTGCCTTCAAGTTAGCCGGAGGTTGAAGGCGTATTTAGAAATCGAGTGACTTGATATTCTCAAACATTGACAGATACTGCACATGCGGTCGTCAAATTGTATGTTATCGCTCGATGCTAATAATGTGAAGACATCTGGATATGTCATTTTCCTTTGCCCATGAAGCCAGCCCGAGGGCCCTTCATCTGTGATCAATGAAATGCACATGTGTAGGAAATCGTCAGGGTAATGGTCATAGTCAAGCTTGCATGTATATGTCACCAAAGCTCATAATGTGTTTTCATGGAAAGCTGGCGTGAGGAAAATGTCGAATAGATTATAGAGCGGAAACGAAGGGCTATTCATTGCCGCGCATTCATCTTGAAAAATTCGCTCATATAGAAAATCGTCGTCAGTTCGAGAAAGCCCCTCCTCAACAAAATCTGGGCGGTCTCTAGAGCTTCTCGTTTCAGAATATTGCGCATCCAATTGAGCTCCACTGGAATGACGTTTGAAAAGTGTTGCGAAGAAAGGGTACACAGAGGCAATGATCGGCCACGACTCTTGTGACTCTCTAAGGATAAACATGCAAAATTGCGCTCGGTTCTCGGAAATCTTTCTGACCTGAAAATCTCCCTTCAAGTTTCCGACGTTGGAGATGTGTATACATAGAGTAGCCATAGTAGCCGGTAGACTGTGCAGAAACGATTAGCTTTCGTTACCATGTGGCATTAACTATCTGACAAGCATACATGTGGCCAGCAATTGAAAGAAAATGGTTGTTTGAAATCAGGTCCTCGAATACACGGAACAGCCTCGTGGATATCTCATATATTGGAGTATCTAGACCGGTGTTTCGTTCACTAACGGGGCTCTTCCGATACGATAGAAGCTGGTATAGGCTAAATCGCCATTAGTGATAAAAGGTATCAGTTGAAAAGAAGTGTGAAGACCAACTCGTAGGTTACTTGAATTAGCATTCCCCATGTACTTCTTGTTGGGGCTGCTAGATCCGCCGGCAGAGATTTTGACCATTCCGAAAGCCTCTCGATGAAACTCTTATGGGGAGAAAATCTTGGATCTGATCTTTGCCAAGGGTGGCAAGAGTTGACTGAGATCATCAGCTCAGCGGATCAATGTTTATGACAATGATAGAAGAGACAATACCTGTTCTAGCAAGCCGAACATAATGTATCACGAAAAGCACTTGCTCTCGAGCTGTGCTAGTCCTCTCCCTCATCTCCAACTCCGGCAAGTCCTCAAGATCATCAATCTCGATTGTTGGTATTTCGCAAAAGCTGTCAAGTACATGTGGCACTCGGTCGAGGCACATAGACATATGAACATCCGCGGCCTACGGATGCTATTAGTATATTTTCTTCACAAAGAACAATCCATACACTAACATAGATTATCCACCATAATCTTCGCCACAACGCTCGGCGCACACCAGGAAGAGCGGGGTACGGCTTTCTAATGGCGATTAGCACAACTAAATCAAAGCGAGTGGTCATAGTAGCTCACGTCTGGTGCATTCCAAGCCCCTGCGCCATCCCTGCTGTCACGCCAAGCCAATACCAAGGATCTTTTTGTTCGAGGGGGCCGCTCCACCAGTGCGATAGGAGAAATGTAGCTTGAATCACCGTAATCGCGTCAGTTTCGTATCCCGCATCGTATATGTCCTTCGCGCGATGGTAAAATGTGAGACTGGCGACAAAACGAGAAACGAAACCAGCTTCACTGATCAGAGAGTCTGGGCAATAGATCGTCGCGACCATAAAGACTGCATTCAGCAGGAGAGGTGAAAGATTATTTAACTCAAATCGATTCATGAAGTCCCGTTTGTCCAAAATGGGCATTGGAGGAAAGAAGGACTGAAAAAAAGTATCCAATAAGGAAGCGATGACTCCTGGCGTCGGCAGATCAAAGGCCCCCTGATGCTTGAGTCGCTCGGTCGTCGAATTTCGCAAACTCTCAATGTGTTTGACAGTCGGCTGTCCGAGTCTATCCAGCATCGCCTTGTGCAGGTAGTCCTCTATGGGCCTCGCTTCCGGGTCTGCGGCATGCTGAGACGGATGCCCGAACTCTCGAATGAGGTAGTCAATATTGGACGGGTCGACCATGTAAGCTGTTTGTCCTCTGGGGATTAGAGCATATGAATTTGGTGTCGGCTGTAAGCCTGCAAGATCTTGCGCATTTTTGTCCAGTTCGTCAACTTGAGATTTGTCATTGTTAGATGTAGATCGCTCCCGAACACACGGAGTGTGCAAGGTCGTGGAGCGGCGGTCGAGTGACGGGGAAATCAGATCAGGAAATGGAAGCTTACGTTGCCTAGAGCATATTTGTTAAATTAGCTTGTTTACTTGGTCTGCCTTTTGAGATGGTTATACCTTCCACGACGAGAGATGATAGGCTTGCAGATGATTCGAGCAATCCGACACTGGGTACAGGCTCCTTCACCCCGGTCGCATTTCACTCTTTTCTCATGACATCGCTGGCAAGCGACCTTGGCCGGGCGTACTCGTGGCATATGATGAGATCGCGTCATTAATCTCACGAAAACCATGCACTGATCGTGTCTGCCTTTGTTGACTGGGGAGGCTGCTTGGAACTCCACGAACTCGCCGAGTTATCCGCATCCTGGTTGGCGAAGAGATAGGGACCCACCATGACGCCGACTTTACCATGATTTGATTGGTTTTCTAAGATCCAAACGTGGAAAGGAATCATGCTCAATGTATGTCGACTTCTTCCAATAAATATGAGATGTTGACCTTTCGTATTTCATAACTGCGATCTTCTATCTTTCAAGATTGTTTTTATTGAACTTGAACTTGTCGAATAACCTGATGCTATCAACTCTGACCACGCGGTTACCATGCCGAGCCTTGGTCCCTTCACTAGGACCTTCAAGTCACCAATCACCCAACAAACTGGCTGGTCGCATACCTTATGCTGGAATACTGAACATTCGGTCGGCGTCTCAAGTCACCGAAAGTCGACCGCTAGCTGAGCGGCCCCGTGGTACGCCTGCCAAGTGGGATAATAAAAAGTCAGCAGCATTAGGCTATGCCCTGTAAGTCACATTCGGCTAGGTCATTGTTTTCGGTTTTCTAATGAAAAGACTAGGACCAAAGCGGATCAAATCCTCGCATGGAGCAAAGAAGGATCTTTATGGCCGTTGACTTTCGCTCTCGCCTGCTGCGGTGTTGAGATGATGGGGGCATCGATGCCCAGATACGACCAGGACCGATTGGGGATCATCTTCCGGGCGTCTCCACGCCAGTCGGATGTTATGTTGGTTGCAGGCACGGTGACCAATAAGATGGCACCCGCCCTGAGACAGCTATACGATCAAATGCCCGATCCGAAGTGGGTCATTAGCATGGGGAGTTGCTCCAACGGAGGTGGATACTATCACTATAGCTATAGTGTTTTGCGGGGTGTCGATCGAATTGTACCCGTTGATATTTACGTGCCAGGATGTCCGCCTACGCCAGAGGCGTTGCTTCAGGGCGTGTTTCTGCTGCAGAGAAAAATACGGAGGACACCAGTGACAAGAATGTGGTACAGGAGATAGGACCTTTTACAACTAAAGCTCGGCAAACATTTCAGAAAAGTAAAAGGATCATGTTGTAGACTTGAGAGGAAAGCTAATTCTGGCACGCTAAAAGAAATCAAATCGTAAACAAAACGCATCCCGGTAGCCGTAAAAAGTACATTAAACCCCTCCATGTAAAAACATTAACTCCTTGATGCCTGATTATGACATCTTAACCCAATTTTGAAACATTCACGCGGGTGGCCTAGGCCTGTGCCCGAGGCGCCCAGGTGTGAGCACCCTGGTACTCGGTGGGTCCGTTGGGGGCCATATGAGTGTACTCTGTGGGCTCGGTGTGGGGGACGTTGCCATAGCTCATGGGCTGAGTGCCGTAGGCAGGAGTATCGTAGGTAGCGGTGTTGTCATAATCAGGGAGCTTGTAGGCAGCACCCATGTTGTCTGCGGCAATGTACCGGGCCTTGACATCAGCCCAGTACCAAGGCACGGTGATGACCATGACGAGGAACATCAGGCCAACATCCAATCCGTAGTTAGGCCACTCGTGCTTCTGGAAGTATCCAGTCTGGCCGTTACCGATCTTGTATTCAGCCAATCGGTAGATGTTTCGGACGGTGATGAGCAGACCACAAGCGTAGATCGAATAGAGCATACCCTGCAAATGCAGTGATGGGTCCACAGACTTCATAAGGTGATGCTTCGTGATGCGGATATGGAACACGACGGCAGCGACAACAAAGAGAAAGAAGAAAACGACTTGGAGCCCCAGACCAGCCAACACGATATTTTGAGCAGTCTTGGTGTTTGAGTCGGAGCTGGTGAGCATGGTGGCTCCGGCGGCTTGGACGAAAAAGCAGAAGACATCACCAACTACGAAAATCTTGGTGAGCCAGTTGAGACGAATGACGGAAAGTTTTGGATGGCCCGATGCCCGGATCAGACGACCGAGGAACATGTATACTCCAGCAGCGAACACGATGGGCGCTAGAAGAATCAGCAGAAGTTGGACGATGTAGATTCCTTTCTTTGTCAGGTGGTCATGTGTGTAAAGTCGTGCAGCCAATCCAACAATTTCAACTGGTTCGTCAGGTTAGTTGAATGTGCTGCGACGCCAAATTCAAGTTTGATATGGAACTTACATAGTCCGCCCACGATGAACGTGAGACCATACCATTGCCGTGTGGCGAATGTCTTCCAGAGATGTGGTGTTGTGACGATGATGAATAGAATGGCAAAGACACCAGCGGCAATTTTGGATGGCTCATAGTATACGTAGAATGGGTTAGAATCGTCTGAGGACGCCATTGTGATTGTGAATAAAGTGGCTGATCGCGAAAGTCGAAAAGATGCCCCGCTAGATGAGGTAGGAGATGGGCGATGGGAGACGGCTGTCTTGAAGAGAGAAAGCCGATGATGCCACTGAAGATGAGCAGAAAAAAGAAATTGGGCACGGCGCTCTTCCATGCTTTTAAACATTTGGGCACAATCAAAATTATCGGCCCCCAAGGGCCTCGAGACCATCATCAGAACTGGATGTATGAGCCCCAAGGCAACACAGCCATCACCAAGATGCAGGTCCGCATTTCCTGCCCACACGACCCAATCAGAGTCCCCAAGATGTTAGATCTGCAGTTTTTAGACCCGGAACAGGGGTAGTGCAGAGTGGAGATTGCTCCAGCCTTACAACCCAGTCTCTCCCAACTCGTCGAACAGTTTACCTTGTTTGAGTTAGTCTCTCGGGGATAACCTCAGCACGGCCCGGTGGGTTCAGGTATCGCTTACGCCTGCGCAAACGAGAGCCTCCGCAATTTTCAGCGACAATTCTATATTCCGCACTGTTCACATTTATCGCTTTGTAGGCCCACGCATGATGGTAGAGTAGCAACCAAATTCAGGAGAATAGAGCAACTGAGCACACGAGTGCCTCCTACGTATTCGTGCATCTGATCCCTGAACATTTTCCGCCCGCACGTTTTGCCAAGACACTGCGAGATAGACCGACACTGGCAAGTGCGAGGAAGACACTGGGTAGCGCAAGTCGATCGTTGATCAGAATTAAAGTCATTAGCGCAGAGGAAGCACCCACTAAAAATAATATGGCGAACAAGGTATTGGCCAGGGGTTGCGCTCTGGCGGGCTATCCGACCTATTTCGTTCAAGTGCGATATTGTCCAATGCTCCCAAAACACGACTTTGACCAACCGCCACAATGACGAAGGGTCCATAATGGCCTAGTTTGATGTTTGATTGGCACGCAACATTGTTGTATTTTGAGTTAGATTGAGAAGTGGATTCCTTCGTGTCTAAGAATAGCCAAGCTCAAGCTCTCCCGTTCCACCAGCCACGCGAAAAAAAAAAAAAAAAAATACCCCTAAAACATCATGCCTATGTTTATTGACTCATGGGATCACAAAAGACTATCAATCCTCAATTTAGTGTTGCTCAGCTCACTCCTCACTGGCTAAGCCGTAAAAGAAGCTATCTCCACGAGTAATGCTCCGGGTCCGCACGGTGACAAAGAACTCGGGATACGTATGCTAATAAACGCCCGGACTTAATTTTGCGCACTGGTGAAGTCTCTGCTTGCGCTCCCGCACTTTTCACCAATCTAGGTAAACCCCACGTCTAGCCAGGCCAACGCCAAGCCTGTTCGTTTCGGCGCCAGTTGAACTTCACCGTTCCAAAACTTCAATCGCTCTGTAGGAGGTTTCCTAATAACCAGCGACTAGAAGGCTCTTTGCGAGACAGTACCTTTATTGGATCCATTCATTGAGCAGAGAGATAGTGCCAGCGTGCATTTACTATATAATTGAAGCTTCATAGCGTGCTGAAAATTAGAAGTGGCATATCTCATGCTGATGTCAGCCAAGATGGACAGAGCAGGGGCACGTTGTGCCGATGGGGGCCAAACATCCCGGGATGCGCACACCGGCATTTGGGTACGCGTCAGGTTTGGGATCCTGTTGTAAAGTAAAAAGAAAGAAATAAAGAAAGAAAGAAAGGGAGAATATAAGTTATAGCCGTTTGATAATTGATTGCTAATGTTTGTTGCAGGCGCCGATCGTCCGACTATCGATGTCAGGGGGAAAAAAAATCAACAGCCTGAGTGAATTGACACGATCAATAGTGTAAAGTACTAGTATAAGTATCGGGCTTCAATAGTGAGGTAAAAGGTTGTAGAATTTTCTTATTTCTAATAGTCAAAATTGCTTTAGTTTCACTATTCACTGTATTCAAATGTTGACGTTCGATGTGAAGCTTGGTAATGTTTTCCCGACTGTTGACCTCAGAACTAAGTATCCAAATATTACTCTAGTAGTATTAGTATCTATATATTGCTGTAAACCTACTTAAGTGCTGAACCATAATCTTCTGATGTTGTACCTAGTCTTGAGGTGGCCTGGAGGAAATATACTGCCCAGGTGGTTCAAGTATAAATCGATATAGCTGGCAGTACTTAAGTTGTCAACCTGTGAGAGCTGTATTGATACGGGCTCGAACCTTGGAAGGATCATGATGGAGAGATACAACTGAAGGAGGCCTTCGATATATGGATATACGTGGGTATGGTAGTCAAACTAATCGCTGAAGAGCCCCTGAGGCCCTCTTCGGCGATTGTTAATATTGCTGTACGCGGCTTAGCCGAGTCATGTGGGCATTTATAGTCATAAAGCCATACAGTAAGAACATAAGACCCCTTCTAGACCAAACATAGAGCTGTCTAGCCCATAACAGGAGGGCATACATAGGACATATACGAATGTCGCCCAGTAAGAGACATCTTGGGAAACTGATCGAAATAAAAGCACTTTCTTATATGGAACCCAGGATTGTACAAAGCGTATCATGGGTGAAATCGTGAGAAGACATTAATGGAAGGCTGCTCTTGGCTAGATCACCCTAAAAAGTATGGACACTTAGAAGATCAGGCACAGGACCTTCCTTTCAAGAAAGTCTGACTTTTGAGAGGATCCTCTTAAGAAGAATTTAGTCACAGAGTGGCACATTGAAGAGTACAGGCAGCATAGGCCATACGTCATAAGGGCTGGCTTTCAGTGCTGGCTGTCCTAGTCCAAGCATTCCAGGCCTAGGCGTACGGCTTGCAGGGGATTACAGATGGGTTCTTTGATCTCATTGGCTTAAGCCGTGGTAAGTGAGTGGATCTCCCGCAGTGGCCGTTGATCCTGCGTCCCCTCCCGCTTAAGTCATATTTCGGCGATCGGATCAAAAGATTCAGGGAAGCCTAATAAGTCGGGCACCAAGGATGAGGGAGCGGATGTCTGCGTGGGCATACGCATTCGACAGTCAGGGAAAGTTTTTATCTAGGTATTCTGCAGACGGGTGCGGGATGTGTGCAACGGATACTTTTCCCGTGGATCGGAACTACGTGGTCACAGTTAAAAAGATGGAAAAGTCTTCGGGCAAAATAAAATCAATATGTCATTTTTGCGGTATCTACTAGTAATTCATAGGAGTTGAATCTCACACTACCTGTTTTTTCTTTTTTTTTTCTTTTTTTTCTGTTCTCTGCCCAGTTGGTGATATGAAACGAGTGTGAAGAAGTGGCCAAAGCAAAATTGCATACTGCAGCTGCTGCGAATCTGAAGCTTCGAAGAAAGATAATGTGAGCAAATATCGACATCCTGCTCATAAAGAATTGAAGTTCCGCCAGTGATAGTAGACAGTATCAAACGCCACTCATTTGAATGAGAAGACGAAGAGTCCGGTTAGTCTATACGACATAACCCAGTGCCCCTACCTGTCCATACCATCCAGGGATCAGGCAAAATCTCCTGGTACGGTAATATGGTGGGTGGCATAGCTTGGGTTAATAGGCTCAATGGGTTCGATCAAGCCCAGGCCCCGACGATGCTCATGCAAAAGGCACCCAAAAATACCAGAATACAAGCATAAACACGTCTTCTGCCGCGAAGGACGCGCCAACTTTCATCGCTGAGAAAGTCCTCGGACATGAGCTCAACTAGAGAAGCGAAGATTAGAAGCCCCGACGAGATGGCATTCATACATCCAACAACTAGCAAGCCAACCTCCGAATCGGGACTGTAGAGAGTATGAGTTGCAAGCCCGATGGCCTGTCCAATGGGGGTTCTAAAGAGAGAGAAAAAAAAAGTCAATTCACGAAGGCCACTGGGAAGGTTAACGTGGAAATAACGTACGTGCATCCATAGGCAAGGGACATGATCCATGGCTGAAGCTGATCTTTCCTCCAGGGCAAGGAGGCGATCCTAGAGCCAAGTGCCAGACCCTCAAAAGTTTCTGCATATCATGTTGTTAGACGAGCCGGAGGAAAAGCATCATATGAAGCCAGTCAAGAACTTACGGTGAAAGACGATGGCAATCAGCAAAACGACGAATTCGTTACCAACAGAAACACTGAGTGACATCCCGATGAACACACTGTGGAAAAGAATGCCCATCTCCAAAAGATAAACTTGCATGGTCTCCTTTTTCTGCTTCTGGTCGGGAGTCAAGGTGAATGAATCGTCTTTACGCTCGACATCAGTCTGGATGGTCCCTTCACCCTTCTCGTAGTGCGTCTGTATGTTGGGAGCTGATGCAACACGCACAATTTGTCCGTTTTCTTGGCCCATTCGGTTGATAGCCCTGCTGATACTGGCCGATCTTCCGACAAGCGGGCCCATATCCCGCAGATGGGACCCGGTATCTAGCCCCACTGCGTGGGACACAGGCATACTAGGAAGCCGCGGGTTTACCGACAAAGGATTGTCATTCACTCTTGGTTGTGAATTCTCCTTTTGGCGAGAGCTGATAGAATCAGGATCAGGATTGGCGATGCGGTTTCCACCCCTGCAGACATGCCTCGCTGGACTAAAGACCATTTCAATGACAGTGACGAGGAATATGCCACCCAATGCAATTGCCCCAGGCATTGCCGGATAGTCCTTTGTCCAGAAATCTGACAGACATGGGTTTCCAAGGGATTCAAAAGCCGTTGGAAGGAGATGCACGAAGGCCGTGGCGATGAGAACACCGGTCCCGAAGTGGCTCACGAAGAAGAGGAAGGATGAGGGTACATGCAATCGAGGAAAACGGGTTGCGAGAATGGGAAATGCACATCCTAGTCCTGATACGAAGAAAATGATGAAGAGAGCGGCAACGTGCAAGGGTAAATCATACTCATCGCCGCCCACTCCTCCTGAAGCGCACTGCGATCGCTTCTCTGGAACGGCAAAGGATCTCTCAACTGGCTCTCCCACGACGATTGGCTCTGTGGCTATCTGTTGTGTGGTGACATGATGTGTCGAGATCTGATGTCTGCCATTGGTAACACGAGAAATGAGGACTGACATGCAGATCACCGAGAGCAGCCACAGTCCCCAATCCTTGACGCGTTTGGATGAAATGAAGGTTTTGGTGACGGGAGAACCTTCCAGAGAACCCAGTTCAACTGAGCTCCTCCCGTAGGCGAGGCGTCCTGTTTATTTTGTTAGATATCGCACCGATTCGTGAAGATGGAGAGGTTTTCTTCGTACCTGACTGTGTCAGGGACGCCCCGCCCAGCGGTAGGGGAGGATCCCGATCGTCGGATTTTCCTAGAGATGGCTGCCATGGACAATTTGATCCACACCCAAGTATATCAGGCCCTTTCGCCTCAGTCTTTTCCTCGCGTGCGTTTGAAATTCCAATGAGATCTTGGCGAGTTGTCAAGTCCGGCGCAAGGCGTGGCGGGTTTTGGTTCCACTCCTTGTGCGACAAGGTGTCGTCGGTGCGCGAGGGGCAGTTCATGGTGTCCCAAGTGATCTATATCTTTGCCTATCTATTCGCAGCCCGGAATGATACACAGTGTTGTACATGCTATTTGTGTGTCGTCGTCGACATAAGGCAACATCGATTCCGAGGGCTTGGCGTGCCGGCCCGACTTTGCTTGGCAGCGGAGCAGCGGAGCAGCTTTTGCCTCCATTCTGAACTCTGATTGACTCTTCGGGCCGACGACGCAAGCTTGGGAAGGTGAGCTTCGACCCTTCTGAGTCAATTGTGAGAACAGCCTGTCCAATGATATCACGGTTTGTTTTATAATCATCCAATAAGCTATCATGAGAACCTTGAATTTCGTATGAAGCGGTGGTGCCCGAACAAGTGTGCTTGCAATCCATGACATCAATGCTTTCTCTATCAGAGACTCCGGACAGGGGATTGTCGTTTGTAAAGTTCAGGACCTTGACTGCCAGGGAGAAGACCAGAAACTCTGGTTTGAGCTCCTCGATCATTGCAGATTTATTTTAAAGAAGAGATAGGAGGTCCAGCGGGAGAAGACTTTGAGGTTTGAAAACATCTCCTCAAAAGTGTAAGTAGTTTAGGCTATCAGATCTACTTCCGGAACCCCGCTCTGGGCTAAAGACATTAATGCTAAGCCCAAGAGCTTCCGAATGTTGGGTGATAGTCCGGCGGTAGTAATCGAGAAGCTTGCTGGGAACCACGGATCTTGTGACAAGCGCCACATGATGCTTGATGTGACACGATGCTTCTGGATTCTTAGGTATATAGTTAGCGAGATAGTTCTTGTATATAGTCAGGCAGATTCGCGTGCATGAGGGAGTCGTGAGGTGTGTGGTTGCCTGTCTCTGATCAGACTAATTAGAGATAGGTATAGTAGTTATAACTGATACCTTATACTACCTAGGCATATCCTACTTCTCTTTCTTATATGTAGGTATACTATCTACTATTATCTATTATAATCTTTTCCTATTTTTTCTCCTTTTTTTATATTCTTTATGTATCCTTAATTATAGTAGATCTTATATTATAGTATAGTTCTTCTCTAATCCTAAGGATCCTAGAAATTAAAATATTATCAAGATCTTATAAGGAATATAAGAATAAATCCTAAAGAAATAGAATCTAAGATTTCTATTAATATTACTTGGGCGTTTTCAGGCTAAAGCTTACCGCTATAGTGGCAGAATTTCTAGAGGACGACCTTCCTTACTACAATACGTACATAAGTGCCTAAGCAGTCAATCCTAGTAGGGACTCGGAAGTATCCCAGAATGCTTTCCAGTTCAGCTCTAAGATCATGCCTGCCCAAAAACAGGCCATGAATCGATAAATTGACTGTTGCTGTGGCAACATTTGAACAACCGGGGCTAAATAGTATGGTGAATACCTCCGGACATTAGAATTGCAAATCCACTTTTAGGATTTTTAATTTTGTGTCCCTAATTTGAAGCCGCCTGGTACCAATCGCTGGAAGGCTGCTGATGGATCATACGCCTGTTGTACTTGCCTCAGACGTGCGACATTGTCTGATCCGTAGTGTTTCAAAACATCCTGGCTCCAGCTTGCATCATTCATGAAGATGTAGTCTACATGGTTTCCAATGCTTTGTGACTCTCGTTCAATGCGAGTTCTTAATGAACTCCCGGCTGCATGTGCTGCAATATCGTCTGATGGAAAGCGCCAGCCCACGTCCAGTACCAGCCACGTCTGGTTGCGAGGGGTGAGCCCCAGAGCATTAGATCCACGGGCCTTACCTGCTGCAATCAGGCTGGTAGAGATTGGCTGAAGACCAAGCACAAGTGTTCCCGTGTTGAGAGAAGAAATTTCAGAGATTTCAGAGGCATTGGACATGAGAGATGAAAGCTTCCGATGGAAATGACGATTTGGCGTGAAGGTGGTGGCATGCCAGTCCCATCTGATATCATCGGGTTTAGCTTCGGCTTGAACTTGAACTTGAGAGTATAAAATTTGACGACAGCAGATAGAAGGGTTTTGATCAAAACGGAAGGGAACCCTCGTACCGTGGAATATCAGGCATTTCACCACCAGCCATGAATGTATAAAATGACTGAATCTTAGTTGTATCTGCCACTGTAGGAATGTTATAGAAGGCCTTGAATGCGTCCGGGGACGACTCTGGCTTGAGATAAACCATGTTCACAAGCACGCCAACGCTGGAATTTGTCGGTGTAGCTTGAATCATCATGTTAGCGTATGGATCCTTGTTGTTAACAGACTGATAGACGTCAAAAGCTGCTAAAATGGCCGGCAGTTGCTCCAAGGTGTACATCTTAATACCGCCCCAGACATTCCCAATGGCATATGTGCGGATTGTAAATGTAGAAACGATGCCTATTTTTTGTGGGAAAAAGCATTAGTCTTTTAGCATCATGTCGCCAAGAAATACCTTATACTAGAGCTCAAGACGTACCAAAGTTATTTGCACCTCCTTTCAAGGCCCAGAAAAGACCTGGGTTCAAATCACTATTTGCATCAATGAGCGTTCCATTTGCAAGAACAACCTGTTCAAGTTACCCGTGCGTTCATCTCAATATTATTGGTTCATTTAATTCGATTGGAAGGATATGGGAAAGGACACCTTACCTCGAAATTCACTACATTATCACAGGCTAGACCATACAGGTCTGACAGATAGGAAAGACCACTCCCCAGGATCAATCCTCCCACACCCACGTCCAATATACGTCCTCCGACGGCAGTAACACCATACTTCTCAAGAGCTTTATACACCACCCCCCACCTGAGTCCAGTACCAATGGTGACCACGCCATTTTCTGCATCGTAATGGATTTGCGTGAAGGACGACATATCAATCAGCACACCGGTATTGATATTGGCGCCAAGGGGTGAGGGAAGATGACCGCCGGAGCGGATGGCGAATTGAATGTTCTTTTCTGCCAACAAACGAACGATCTGCTGCAGATCGGCTACATTTGCAGGCTTTGTGATGCAAGTAGGATGAGCCCAAGCAGTCTCAGACCAGTTATCGGTGCTAAGATTACCATACTGAGGCTGAGAGGAGAGGATGGTGGTGTGTCGCTGCAATGCGCCTAGCTGTCGGCATACTTCTGCGGTGGGAGTTTTGTTGGGGGAGCCCGCCAGGCATTGAGATGCGAGGAGACCCAGAACGGCCCCAAGTTTGATAACGAAGCTCTTCATTATTCACCTCTTATAGATTCTGTTACTGGACTGGAAGTAGGAAGTGCTCAATCTCCGAAGAATGTACGACAAAAATTGAGTGACAATGGCTTTTAAATCAACCTTTAACCACATGTGCAGAATGAGGGATTTATTATATCATTACCTATCTGTTCTCTTCATTACTCCGAGTCTGCTACCAATGATAGTATGGAGCCGCAGATTCAGTGCAGCACTTGACAGTTGCCGGGAAAAATAAATGAAAATAAATACTAAAAGAAGATAAAGAGAATAATGCAAAAAAAAATAATAAAAAAGTTCAAAATGACTTTATTTTTTCTTTTCTTCTTTTTTTTTGAAGACAGAGAGGGAAATCCGAGAGGAAAATGGAATAAAAAATCGAACAAGAAAACAAGAACGAAACAGTATGTAAATAACCCAATCTGTCATGGATTTGAAATTGGGATGGTCATCCTGGGCGTGAGCATTACTGCATGTGGTGAAGAGAAAATACCTACATTCCTAGGTATTATGCCTGCCAGTTGTCAGCTCACGAGTGCGTATACTTAACTATTACATACCGTAGAACATTCCAAGGTTCGAAGGCTCCGTATGTATTCCGTATTTATTTGGAGATAATGTGTATTGTATTACCAGCTGAGAGTCGGCCCCCAAGATATTCGATCGGCACCATGTAGTATTTGCAGCAGTAGCGCGAGAATTTTGCAAACCCCTGCAAAGCCCTCAATATGCAGATGCGAGAAGAGACAGACTAAGCGATACAAGGATTTAAAAGTGCGGCCCCAGATGGGAAGCCTCGGTGGTAGATCTGTGCGGGTCATTTTGGGGGCCACAACATTTGGAGGCACCCGAGGACAGCCTTCCAAGTTTACGATCTCGGAGTACCTACCTACAGGCACATACATAAATGATCTCATATTGCTTCAGAACCGTTCGAAGTGGTTGTTATCTCCTATCTTAGCTCCGCTTAATCCGAGTGTCACTGATCCCAACACCTCAGTTCTGCGGTATGCTGTGTAGTACATCCCATACCCATAGTATGAATCATACATATGTATAACTGGGGTAGTAGAGTTAAATGGCCCTATAATACGCATAAACCAACTCGGTCTTACTATTAGTACATGTATATTTCTCAAAGACCTTTTGGTGCCATTTGCAAGATTTCCGATTTCTTTCGCCCTCTATATATACCGTGCTCTGAATATCCCTCCTACATACTTTCCCCTCAGGTCTCTACTACCTAATAGTACAGCTAACAGAGCGTGGAGAAAACATTTAAATGGCACTTGCCACAGTTCTAATCACCGGGGCAAACGGCTCACTTGCCATCCCAGCGATCAAAAATCTCCTTAAAAACTACCCCAATCACCATGCTGTGCTGACTGTACGTAATCCCGATTCATCCGACCCAAACACTCGCCAATTGCACACAACCACTGCTCCCTTCGAAGATCGAGTCTCTATCCGTGCGCTTGATCTTTCTGATCTCTCCGCTGTGCGTGCTTTTTGCACCACACTTGCAGTCGATATCACCGGCGGCGCCATTCCCTTCCTCACCAGCATCATATGCAACGCCTACTTTTGGAACCTTGCCACAGCGTCTGATTTCACGCAAGATGGCTTTGAGAGAGCCTTCCAGATCAATCATCTCGCACATGCGATACTTGTTCAGCAGCTCTTAGGGTCTTTTGGGCCTGCCGACCGCTTAAGCCCTCGTAGTGGGCGTGTCGTGGTATTTGGCAGTGACGCCATATTCCCTGGGAAAAATGGATTGGAAAAGTACCCACCCCATCTGCCAGAGGATCTTGAAAATCTAGCAAAGCCTGATCTGAAGCTCGATCATGGTGACTGTAAGGGCCATGGATTTCGACGGTATGCCTTGTCGAAATTGGCTGCCGTGACATGGATGTACGCGTTGAATAACCATCTCCAAAAGGTTGTCTACTCCTACATGTCCCTGTTCTTCCTGTTCTCCATTTCGATAATCCTTACAGCTGACAAACTCCTTTAGCCCGAAAATTTACATCTGAAAGATATCACCGCCGTCGCTATCAATCCTGGAAACCTCAGTGATTCACGAGCGCTTCGAGTTAATACTCCGTTGATCCTTCGACTGGTATCACTCTTTGTCATTAGACCGCTACAGCCGATGCTACGTTCGTTAGACCCTACTATGCGAACCTCTGAGGCTGCCGGGAAAGATGTCATGGACTTAGCGTTGAGTGACCACTTCACAGGCACTACTGGATATTTCACGCTTCTGGAGAAGGGGGAAGGACCACCTGACAGTCTCAATGAAGGTAATCAAACTGCAATTTGGGATAAGACAGTTAGCTGGGGCTCAGGATAAGCCACGACTATCACTCAAGAGCCGCTATAAGAGGACCGAGGTATACATAGTCTCTGTCTATAATATGCAAATTCTAGTGTCTATACTGCTTGGAGATATGTATATCATGGATTGAAATCATGGGCCTCTCGATCGGGGAACTATTAAGGCGCCAGAGTCTAATCATCGTTGACTTTGTATGTATGAATAATTTATTTCAAATGTACGCGATCAGAAAACTTTCTCTGAAAAGCGGACTGGGACATCTTCTCGCTAGCTAAATTCCAGTCTGATGTCCACTTTCTATAAAACGGCTGATAACCAAGCAACCCCCCTATCCAGCGCCCCATCACTACACCCAACATCATCGCCAGCGTTCGACTAAATGGCAGCCATCGGGGAAGGGAGAGATATGAGCCGCCAGCATCGAACATCTAAAAGTGAACTCAATTTAGTCGGCCGTCAAGCCAATAGAATCAATTAAGCGGGCTAGGATGTACTGGGTCTGATCATTGTACATACCGACATTACCTGGAGTAGATTGACCGGCTTACCCTTTGCAACGGTCTCTTCCTGGTAAGCGTACCAATTTTCAAAGAAAACAGAATCAAGCTTGAACACTTCAGCTGTGTCCTCGGCGGCGAGCATGAATCGAATGGGCCCCAACTCTGAGTTGGCGCCGCCCAAATTCGACTCCATACGCGGGTATAAGCGGTGATTAGACCACGGCTGAATACAGATCTCGCCATCTGCAGGCGTAAGTATCTGCATTTTATGTGGATCGTCTTCAACACAGAGGCATCCTTCCAACACCTGGATGTACTCCTTTTGAAAGGGATGGAAATGGAGCGGGGGTTTCTGGTTACCCAAAACAGTGGGCCATATATGCGGATAAAAGGTGATTTCGAAAGCGAAGGCGCGCTGATTGAAATCAACTTCCGCTGTTAGGATGCGGGTTTCTATCGCACCATCAAAGCTATTCAACAGCCGATTGGTATGGTCAGCAGCTAGGTCATTGAACCTTTCCAAGAGACAAAAGATGACGTACGCGGATACAACCATGTTTGTTTGGCCTGCCGAGTACATTGCTTTCAATTTTGAAAGACTCTTTCAACCGACTGGGAGACTACAGGGATTTGAAGGTCGAATGTCTGCCTCCTGAATCCAAAACTTCGTGATTGGCCTTGGTGCTAGGCGGAGCGTAAATATGTATAGGCCCATTGGCCGACTCGGGAAACCAAACCACCATTTCCGGTTGTGATCGCAATGTTTTCTACACTAGAACCTTAGCTGATGGGGCTATTTCGCTACTTCAATGTTCGCTTGGGCATAACTGCTTGAGGCAACATCTCCGAAAACCAAGTGATTCGTCTACATGTAAGATGGCTTTAGATCGGAAATACGGAGTAGAAGCGACAGGGATGAATAACCAGGCACGGGAAGGATTCGGAAGGAATACTGTGCATAGGCCAAACATGCATGGCGCTAAGATCTAGCCACGAGTGGATATCCAATCTTTTTCAATTTGTTTTAGATGGCGACGCCAGTCGTGTCACCAAGCTTGGCCCCCACGCGGAACTTGGCTTTCCACATGCATTACATATTAAAGTGGGGAACGTCGTGATGTGCCGTCTAAGTGCACGGGTCGATTCAGCTGTAAAGAACCAACAAGAACACCACGTACACTGGGAGTAGAGAGCGGACTGTCCCTGTAGGGTAGAATCAGAGGTGTGTAGGAGTGTGCATTGCTATCTAGCTTCGGATACGATCTTTATCATATAGTACAGCCGCTTAGGCGGAGCCATGACGTACTAACAATTGTCAATACAGAGTAACGGCGATCCCGGCTACAATTTGAATATGCTGTATAGGCACACGTACAACCAGCAACCAATAGGTACATAGGTATATGCACCTAGGCCCACATGCAAAAGTGGGAACTTGAATATGATGGATCCAAATACATTACTGTAACGGCACCAAAGCAACAGTTCTTTCCAATCCTTTGTTACCGCTAATACATTGTATCATGATCCACACTCCGAACAACGATCCGGCTAAGATAAGGCCTCCAAGCCTGGCGGACCCTAAGGTCCCGCCTCGCGTATTCTGTCACATTCGGCTGGTCTCTCCAGGGCTTTATCCAATGTCTCCCTTGACACCCGAGGTCTTTTACAAATTTATTTATTCCCGCTCCCCTCTTCTCAGCACTATTCTTCGAGTTGTGTACAAAGGGAATATAGCGACACTGGGAGACAGGGCTACGTACTACATAGACTGACGAATTCATCTGCAGATGCTCAATTCGTGTATTGCCTCTTCAAGTTGATGTTAGGAGCCTAAGGTAGCGGATTGAAGATCAGAACGTGTGCATTCAACGAGAATAACGAAGCCGGAGGAGAAGGAGAGACCGAGAGAGAGTCGTAGGGAAAGGTTATCGCACGGCTGCCTCACTATTAACACTATCTACTATCGATAGTAATCAACGTCATGTATCATTTTCACAACAGTTGAACGGTATAATTGGCAACAAAAAACGTACTTGAGGAAAGGAAGTAGGTCCTCGTCTACCAAACAGCACTTGAGTCTGTGCGCATTGTTATTGGTTTAATCAGAATACAATATGCACTCAAGTGCTATCTATGTACGCACTACCGTGAGCTGCCTCAAGCATCACACCGGACACACCGCTCCATTTCTCCACTGTGTGTACATACATATTATACGTGGCATTCGTTATAAATTGAGCACTCGAAATCAGACATCTCAGAAGCGTAGCCCAAAAGAACGCCACAGACAAAATACATAGATATTCAAATGAAGTCATTTCATTTCAAAAATCGTCCGTTCGATTGCTTACACATTGCAAACGATCCACCCATACGTGATAACAGCTTCACTTCTCGCGGCTTGATCATCATGGGAGTTGTCACGGCCAAATACTCGGAGTAATAAGGCTTCGTAATTTGTTGCTGTTGCCCATTTCAGTTTAAGTTAGCTCAGGCTGCTCACCATGATCTTCTATATGTCAAAATTTAGGAGAATATTTGAACGCACCATCATCAACCATTCTTTGGACTGAGACCTATAAACGTACCCGAAAGAGTCATTAAGAAGGAACATTGACAGAAAAGTGCAGTAATAGAGCCAAAGAGTAACAAACCAATTTTCAACCCATGATAAAGTTCCTGGGTTTTCAGGATCCTGGAACACCTCAAAATAGGTACACTCCGGCTCACTGGTGACTTTCTCGTATACTGGAGTGAAAACTTCAAAGAATTTGGGAACGTCTTCAGGTGTGATGTGGATTGTGACTTGGAGCGAAAGACTTCCAGAGGGGGTAGAGGCGACCATGACTCATTAATTGAATCGGTTGATCTTTACCTACGTATGTAGAACGGACCCGGGTCTTTATAGTAGATATTGGATGAGCCGGGTTATTGATTTCCAAGGTTACTTACTACCTACTATTACCTAGACCCACCTGGCAGGTAAGAGGATATCGAAATACGGTGTTGGAAATCCTGTAATTTACGGTATTCGCACGCGCGTATAGGTACTAACCTTGGAACTGGGCATGAGTCGTCTTATTGCGTCTTATTGCGATGATCAATACACCGATATTTTTCAAAGGCTGATCTGACCGGCTCCATATTTTTTTAACTTGATACTTTTGATTTCTCCTTTGGTCATGTACTCTTATTAGAATCAACTATATCATTCCTTCCGCAAATATCTGAGATCTACGGTATGAAGTAAGTTCCCAATAAGGAAGTCACCACGATAAATACATTACTAGCCTGCATTAGTCTAAATACCTATTGTATTGAGGTATTTACCTGGATCTCTGTTCAATGTTCCAAACAATATTCTCAAAAGGTTAGTCCTGTATATACTGCCACAAAACAATAAAACAAAGACTCCGAAATATTGAATGGTGGGCATAATTTACACTTTGAGCCAGACACAATATAATTCTTCAAACCTTTGGTCGTGGAAATTAAAAAGCCCACATTCTGAAGTTTTGAAAACCCTGTTCCAGATCATATTCAAGAGAATTTGCCTTTAGTAAGTTCAAATTGTCCTCTCCATACGTTGGGAGTGGGCTTTCATCTCGCGAAGCATCGATCATATAAGTAAATGGAACTTGAGAGCCACGGCCTAAATGAAGCTCTCTCCGGTTTTTAAATGTCTCTCTGGACACTGCTAATACGGCTTCGTCGTCACTGGCGTGTCCCCAGTCTATCAAACTTGAAAGAGTCCAAACTACGTGTGCAAATAAATTGCATTGTTAGTCAAAATTTGTGTCACATGAGCATGAAAGGGAAAATTGACATTATATCGCATCCTCTCAGATGGTATGCCAAGGCAGTTACCACACATCTTCGACGAGGCTAATGGGAGGGGGCTGGATGGTAAAGGCTTGAGAAACCCCGCTGAGTTGTAAACGGCGTTTGCATGCTCAGCTCAAATCGCATAGACTTCTTTAGAGAGCTCTGGCTCTACCTTTGAGCTTGCAGCGCGATTTCCTGGAACATGGGGATAGATGCCATTTTAGCGACTGGAATATGGCCACGTATGCCGCGCCATTGGAAAAGGATACAATCAACATTGTAGTACTTACATTTCACTGATAGTTGAGTCGGTACTTCCGAGGAGCTAAGTGAGAGTTGTTACAGTCTCATTGATGGGGCCCAGTGGCGCAAAAGCAGCGGGACTGGCGGCCTTTATGGAGTAAATTAGACCAACAGTGATTTCGGTCAAAATGATCACCAAAGCAACAGTGGATTTAGCATCAGAGGGTCCGTCGTTTTGCCATTTGGCTCGAACTTCCAAAACGTCATCTAATGGCTCAAGTTTGTACACGAGAACTTTACAATACACTGAACACTGCCAGGTGCCCAGGCGAGATGGTGTAAATCTCATACCGAGTGACGATACCACCGGGGGGCATGGAGGAAAAATACTTCATCATTTATGTGGGGCCAAAACAACAAGTAATTCGTCGGCCATCTGCATCCCAAAGTTGGGACCACTCCCCTTAAAACAATCAGGATTCTGATCGATACTGGCATCAATTATGGCGTCTTTTCCTACGATAATCGGACCGATGATCATTATTAGCACACGCCCAACGATACGATTTGACGCTTACATTATACACAAAAATGAAAGTTCTTGACATTGTGTATCAGCCACTAGGCCATTAGTACTCGCCAGAGAAAGGATATTATTCTTCACCAAGAATCAAGCATGGTATGCCGCCCTCTAAAGGCGCTAACGTGTATGGATCAAGGGCGGCAAATACATTTCCCCACCGCTTTTCCCCCACGGTCCCAGGCTCACAGTGGTTATCATTGAGCAGCGAATGATCGACCAGAATCCCTGGTTGGCCAATGCTCAACCAACCAGGGTCTGGGGCATGAAAATCGCTATGAGCAAGAAACTTCCCCAAGAAAGATTCGGCTATTTTTAGTGCTAGCGAGACGTGTTAATCTGACTGAGGTTCTATAGTACAACAAGGTGTTTCCCAGCAAGATTGGGACCTGGGTCCAGTGAAGCAGCAACGAAAACTATCGTAGCAAGTGTAAATCTGCAGTCCATTGCACTTAAGAATTGACGTCTGTCTCTATTCAGTAGACCGGAAACTCCTTCGAATGACTCCGAATAGCTACAGAGGCTGTATAGCAGGCCAAAAAAGCACGAGAATTCTCTTCTGCTGTTTCCATGCTCCACAAACCAGAGACTTCTCAACTCTAAGGTAATAGTCTGTAATGAACTTTTACTGCCTTGGATGGCGGCAGCTTTAAGCTACCAACAAAGGCATCGAGTTCTTGGTTGATCTTGACTGACACCGATCTCAGAGACGGGACATAAATAGGTGCACTCAAAATAGAAATTCCTTTGGTCAAAGATCTCATAGATACAGCGGGTTCCAGGATCTTCATAGGCATGCAGAAAGTATGCCTCTCGTGTACGATAACCCCTGCTCAAGATCTAATGTACTCCATAGGGGGGCTTTGAGCTGGAAAAACACCTTGATGCATGTATTCATCCTGCCCCTCAGCCCCGATATCAATCAGTTCCATGTAACCTTGGACGGTAAAGGCTCTCAAAACAGGACAGAAACCTGAGTCTGTCTTCTGTAATCGGAAACAGCCTTAGAACGGGGGAGGTAAGTGTGTATTACGCAATCTCAACTTGAATTGCAAATTGGCTTATTATGAAAATATAAATCTTTCAATTCAATCATTATTGATGGGATATGTTGAGCACATATAAATTGATCCATAAGTGATCAATTGATATCGCTCGCTAAGGGGATAAATGAAAACTTCCAGTGTGACTATGTATATTTAAACATTTTGAATGTTCAACCTTGGAAGTTGAACAACGAAATACATACATAGTGTAGTGGGGAAGGTCGTCCTCTACGTATTCTGCCGGATTTGGCGGTGAAATGGGGACTTGAAGCCTAAGTCTAGATTGCTACACTTTACAGGGAGATACATAGCACAACAACACACTCTTTTCGCGTTCATATGAGCTCATCCAGCCGTCCCCAACCATAAACGTAATATATATGTTGGTTGTGGGTGGTTTTCTTCTCCATATCGACCTGTACGGCTAGACCGTACTGCCGAAGAGCGTACCCCGTTTCAATAGGTAGGTACTGTAGTGGGGAAGGTCGTCCTCTACATATTCTGCCGGATTTGGCGGTGAAATGGCGACTTGAAGCCTACTAAGTCTAGATTGCTACGTTGGAGGGGATATATAGCACAGCAATACACTCTTTTCGCGTTCATATGAGCTCATCCAGCCGTCCCCGACTATAAACGTATTATATATGTTGGTTGTGGGTGGTTTTCTTCTCTATATCGATCTGTACGGCTAGATCGTACTGCTGAAGAGTATACCCTGTTTTATTGGTGACCGACGTAGGGGGATTTTGTTTCTTAGGTAGCTGATAGAGGAGAAGCTGGGTAAAGCTATTTGTATATAAGTAAAAAGATTTTTAGCTTTAGCTTACTAGTAAAATAGTAAGGTCGATTTGATTCTAATAGTATCTATATTTAACTATCTATACTTAGCTTATAATTAATAATATTACTATTATATCCTTACTTATAAAATAAGATATATTAATTCTTCGACTGAATTGAATAGTGTTATCTCTTTTAACTAATCTTATATTTTACTTTTATATAATCTACTAACTAATTATTTCTAAGAAGTTAAGCTACTATATAATCTATTTTAATTTTCTCTAGAGAAGATTATAATTTTAGTTAAAAGTCTTTAGTCTAGAATATATATATATCTATTTTTCTCTCTAGAATAGCTTCTAGAGAAGACTCTACTATAATTTCTATTATTATAATTTATTTTAAGCTTCTACTTTTTAGCTATAGTAGTATCTAAAGATTTAATTAATTTTATTTTATTTTTATCTATTTTATCTTATTCTATATCTTCTATTTCTTCTAATAAAGATTCTATTATTAATTCTATTTTTAATTATAATTCTATTTCTATTTTCTTATCTTCTTCTATTCTATCTTTAATTAAGTTAATTAAGAAGATATCTAAAGATTAATATATATCTCTATCTTTTACTATTTATTAAGAGTCTCTAGTCTCTAAAGTATCTTCGGATATCTTTTCCTATAGTAGAGAGTAAATATCTCTAGCTATAGTCTAGGAGATTTTAGAGGATAATTTAGCTAAAAATCTATCTATAAGTCTAGTAAATTCTCTAACTATTCCTTCTAATAGTTCTCTATCTATTATATCTACTTACCTATATCTATCTTATCTAATACTATTCCCTATAATATATCTATATTCCCTATCTAATCCTAGAAGCTCTTAAATATTCTATATTAATAGTATTAATATAACTAATACTATTAATTATTTTAAGAATATATATTAGAGAAGAAATTTAATAGATAGTAAGGGTTTTTATAGAGAGTTTCCTAACTATTATATTTCTTCCCTTTATATCTAGATTAAAAGCCTTCTCTAGTAGAAAAAGAGAGATTAGTATAGCCTAAGAATAAAATTTTATAAATATTTTAAGGACTAGAACTCTAAGTATTAGAAATATATATAAACTACCCTAGATAAACTAGTCTACTAATAAAGGGATACTATTTTATAAATCTATATATATATAATTAAGTGTGAGAGCCGTATTAATACGGGCTCGAAGGATGGATTGATACGACTGAAGGAGGCCTTCGAAGTAGGATATGGGATGAAATGGTAGTCAAACTAATTGCTGAAGAGCTTCTGAGGCTCCTTCGGATGGTTGATATTGCCGTGCGCGGCTCAGCCGAGTCACGTGCTAATCATATGTTATTTAGATATAGGAATAGTAATATATTCGAAGATCAAGAGTCAATATACTCCATTACAATATAGGCCGTAATATTATCTCCTCCCTTCGTAGGCTTCACCCCAAAGCTATTTATTATACCTTCGATATAATATATTGCTATTCAAAGCATCCATCGTAGATAAAGTAGGGAGAAGTCTCCTGATTTAGAGTATATTAATATATCTTCTCGAAGAAAGAGAGGTATATATATAACTATTATTACAGATAAAGCAAGGAGAAGTTAAATATATTTCGTATATCTTTCAAAGAGAGAGGAGTATACTGGTTCCCTTTTAGAGGAAGGATATAATCCTGTATAAATAAAGTATATATCTCTAGATATACTTCTTTTAGAGGTAAATATATTATCAAGGCTTCTTTATTTACTTGAAGGTTAGTAGAAGTATTATTTAAATATAAAATAGTATTTCGAAGTATAGTAATAGATACTTATCTATTATTCCTTACTATAGCTACTATTACTACTCTTCTATATATACTCCCTATAGCTCCTATTACCGGGATACCTGCCATATTATAGTATAGTTACTGTATCTGGAGCTATATAATATTTATAGTATCCTATATTCCCGGTCCCTTAGGTAGGAAATATATAAGATATTCTATTAACTATATTAAATATTTAGTAGTAAGTTTTAAGGGACTTCGTTAGATATTTCTTACTAACTAATATCTTTATAGGTTAATTTAAGGTTAGTAGTATAGGTAAATACTATAGTCTTAGCTAGCTTCGGAATAGCTAGTAAGATAGCTTATATTTCTATATATCGAAGTGGCCGGTAGTAACTATCTTATTAGATAAACCTAGATACTATTCCCACGGTTCCCCCTATATAGCCTATACCCGGTAGTAGTATCTCTATACCTAGTAGTAGTAGTTCTATACTAGATCCTATACTAGGTCCTATATTACTGCTGCTATCTTTCAGGCTACCAGCTAGTTCTTATTACTCTCTATATATATATATTTAGGAGGCTATCGAGTTACTATATATTTATATCCTAACTATACCGAATATATTGAATATATACTATAGAGTACTTCTAAGGAATTATATATAGTATATTATCGTGGCCTAGTTATAATACTATTTAGCTACTAAGGTCTATATTATAGATTAGAGTTAATATTAGATATATCCCCGATATACTATTTTCTATTTAGTAGCCTTATCTACTATAATTACTACTACTATAAATATTCTTTATAATATCCAAACTTAGCTTTAATCTATTACTAGGGCCTAGTACTAATTATAGTTAGTATATTATTAAATATTCTATAGTTTTATATATCTATATTACTGATTATTCCACTATATTAGGACCTTATTTTTATAATATTGGTTATTTAATATCTATATATAGTATATTTAGCAACTTTAGATCTTCCTAAGCTAATTAATCTAAGAATCTTACTCTAGTATTAAGCTTAGCTAAGGAATTCTCTTTAATTTCTAGGAATAACTCTTCTAATACTTCTATAATTATATTAGTAAGTCTTTAGATTTCTATCCCTTCTTCTTTAAGACTAAAGCCCCTCTTAATTATTCCTAAGTATCTAATATTTTAGTATCTTCAAGATTAGTTCGAGATTTCTAGGTATTATCTTTATAGATATAACCCTTTTAATAAACTAAATACTAACTTCCTCTTCTATAAGCTCTATAATTTATAATATAATTAATAATAAATTTAGATACCTTATTAACTTCTATTAGTACTAGCCTCTTATCTACTTCTAATTTCCTATAGATTAACTTAAGGGATAATATATATTATATTGGGTAGATATTCCGGAACTAGGATATTAGGATAAGTTAGTAGACTTATATTCTAATTTTATATAATATTTAGAAAGATCTAATTTAATAGTTATTAAGCTTTAAATTTAGGTATTCCGAAGTAAGCTAGAAGATACTTATCTAGACCTAGTTATTAATATTAAAGTTTATTTCTAATCTTTACTTATCTATAGAGAGCTTTATTTTCTATTTTATTTTTTTAAGTCTTTCTTTTAGTTTACTATATATCTCTCTTATTTCTTTAACTCTCTTCTCTATAGATATAGAGTCTATTTTAGAAGGGTCTTTAATAGATAAGTAGAATTTAGATCTATAGCTAAATAGAGCTTTAGTAGATAATATTTTTAGTATAGAGTAAGTAGTTTAATTATATATAAATTATACTATAGATAACTATTGAGTCTAATTATCTTAATTCTAACTTATATAGCTATATAGGTAATACTCAAGACTTTAATTCTACTACTCTATCTATCTATCTATCTATAGGTAGAATATAGTAGATAGTCTTTAGTATACTCTAAGTAAAAAATAGAAGTAACTCTAGAATTTACTTATAAAGAGATTCCCTCTATTACTAATTAGGTTTAATAGTATTCCAATCTATAATATAAATTAGTCTATAAGAAGTAAAGCTAATTTATAAGCTTTAATATCTTTATAGTATAGTATATAGATTATAAACTTCATATATAGATTAATAAATATAAGAATAGTATTATATACTATATTATCCTATTTCAAGGATAGAAGCTCTATAATAAAATCTATACTTATCTATTAAAATAGACCTTCTAGAATAGATAAGGATTTAAGTAGACTATACTTAAGATATTAAGATACTATATTTTACTAATAACTTTTATATTTCCTAATATAATCTCTAATTATACTTCCTATATTTTACTATATAAACTTCTATTTAATTAATTTAATAGTTCTCTTTATATAATAGTATCTAGTCTAAGGATTATTATAATAAATTTATATTATCTTATAAAGGAGTACTAGATCTTTTAATAGATAAACCTTTCTATCCTTATAGAGTAGTCTATTTCTCTTTAAGATACTCTATAGTATACCTCTAATATATCTAGAGTCACCTCTTTAGCTTACCCTATTATATAAAAGCTTTAGCTTTAGATCCTAGTCTTAGATCTTCTATACTAGCTCTATTAATAGCTTATTAAGATTATCTTTTAATAATAATTCTTCTCTTAAAGTATTTACTACTTTGATTTAAATAGTAAAATAGTCTAGAATACTTATACTACTATTATCTAAGTACTTATCTATAATCTCTTAAGAAGATTAGCTATAGATTATAAGATCTTAAATATATTCTAAGGCCTATATTAACCTATCTAAAATAGACCCTAAAGATATATTTTCTTCTACTTCTATTACAGCCTATATTAAGATAGAGTATATTAATTCTTTAATCTTCGAATATATTACTATTCCTGTCTAGAATAATATATGATCAATATATGACTCGGCTGAGCCGTATATAGTAATATTAACCATTACTAAAGGAGCCTTAGAGACTCTTCAGTAATTAGTTTAAATACTATTTTTTTATCCTATATCCTACTTTAAAGACCTCCCTTAGTTATATTAATCTATTCTCTAAGCCTATAGTAATATAATTCTTATATTCTAATTACTTTAAACTACCTAATATAATTATTAGAGCTATTCTAAGTTATCTCTATTTTAACTTCGAAAATATTATATCGATATACTCGAAATAGTAAACCTCCTATCTTTAATCTTAAAGATCCTATAATTTATAAAAAGATAGTCTTAAATCCTAAAGATCTCCTAAGAGACCCTTAAGTCGAAGAGATCTCTAATTTAGGTAATACTTATAAAGATTAAGCTATATTAGATAAGACTAAAGAATCACCTTTCTCCTAATCTACTATAATTACTGAATACTATAATAATCTTAATATAGATAAAGGGCTAGAGAAGCTTCTAGAAAAAAGCTAGAAGTTAGAAGAGCTCGAAAGACTATAAATATTCCTTAAAAAGAGAAAATAGAGATTTATAGAGAGATAGATAATACTAGACTATAAGGATCTTCTATTTACTAAACTAGTATATCGCCTTATCTAGAAGATTAAAGATACTATACTATTAATAGTATAACTTCTAAAGTTCGATAGTAAAATATATAATAGTTAGGAAGAGATAGAATTAATACTTAGATACTTCTTTAAGAAGAATATTATATACTTTATTAATAACTAATATAAGATCCTATATACTATTAATTATCTTAATAGGAAATAGAAAAGATTATAGAATTATTAAGAGATACTATAAGAGAGATAGGGACTCCTCCTTATTTACTAGAGCTTTCTTAACTAAATAAAGTATCTAATAAAAGATTTAAAGTTTAAGCTTATAAAGATCTAAATAGTATAGTACTATCTTAATTAGAAGCTAAAAGAATTGACTATCGACTAGATAAACTATATTAAAAGATATAAAGTAAGAATATTACGAGATATCCTTAAAAAGAAAGTAAAAAAGAAGTTCTATATAAACTTATAATCGGGAATCCTTATATTAGATATAATAAGCTTAGATAAGTTAAAAGAACTTTTATATACCAAATTAAGAGATTATATATATACTATAGAAATAAAAGTCGAATACTCTTATAAAATAGAGATATATAAGTAAAAATAGTAAGACTTATTAAAGCCTTTATAAGAAAGAGAATACTACTATTCTAAACCTATAAAGAAGGATTATAGTACTACTAAAGCTTTAATAAAAGACTTAAAAGACTATAAGAGGAAGTATAAAAAGAAGAAGATCTCTTACTATACTTACTATAAAAGATAGGATTATCTTAAAGATAATTACTATTTAAAGTATAGATATCCTAGCTCTAAACAATAGTTCGAAAATAAGTTAAAAAAAGAGAAATCCTAATACTTTCCACTATAATTATATTAGGAGTTATAAATTTAAAGTAGTCCTCGAACTTCTTATCCTATACTACCTATATAGTTATAGAGAATAAAATAGTAGAGATAAAAATACTTATCGATAATAGAGTAAAAGCCTATTTTATAAGTTAAATATAGACTAAATTATATCTTCTACTATTAGAGGTATCTTTAAGAAGAATTAATACTATTAATAGATAATAGATTTAGTTATATAGGATATATAAGCTAATCTTTAAGATT